>OV281369.1:12213594-12813594 GCA_923062675.1 Marasmarcha lunaedactyla | reverse complement strand
GACGCCAGGTAGACCCCGCTGTTAATTCTTTACGTCAACTCTATTAGAAACAAATGTTTTTAATCTGTCGCACTTCATACCTAAGCAGCATAAGGCTATAGTAGAGTCTGTCCAAAATACCTTGCGTGTAACGATACATCGTAAAGCACGACATACGGCCCACGCGAGCTGCGCTCCTAGAAGGCACCCACACAACTCTAACCTTGGAATAGTTGTAGGCTTCACAGAAGCAACCCTAGCTTTCGCACACAGAAGACCCAAGGTTGTCTCGAGACCCAAGTCTGATACAACCTGACTTAATACTCTCTCAAAGATAAATTGCCAATTCTATTTATATTTAATTTAATTTTTATTGCCATTAGCTTTTGTACATAATCTAAATTAATAATAAGTTTTTTTAATTTACTTATTCTTCATTCTGTTTGTTTTTTCTTGCGCCTTAATAAATTAATATTTTTGCAATTATGTATTGGTTTCATTAAATAAAACACCCCGATATATACTTGTATAAGTATTAGGAAAATCACTCAATTAATTCCGTCAGAATGGCCGGTCACTAATTTCCTATAAGTAGACAATTGCTGCCATAATTAGAAAAAACAAATTGTCCGTAGGAATCGAGGAGCCATTTCACCTTTTTAAATGAAGCTCACAGTCGTCTTTATTTAGTAGCCAATCATCAGAAAACGACGTCAATTTTAGTGCCCTTCAAGCTGTAATCCTCATATTTGAAATCTTAACGAAAACGAATTTTGACAATGCTAAAAAATTGTGACAAATAGTCATACGTGTAAATTTTTTTTTACATGTATGAGCTTGAAGGACACCAATTTTTGGAATTTGTAGTAGAATAGATATAAAGTAACTTCTATGTAAAAGTGGCTCCTCAATCAAAACATCTGAATAGAAGAGCCTCTTGACGATACGGATTAATATTTTTGTAAAATTTAATAGTAATTACAGTACCTACTAACCATCTCCGTCCTATCCTACTGGAACTCAAGAAGCTACCAAAAGTGTTGTATGGCCTCTAGTTCTACCTCAACCTAAATCATTGAATATGATTTCTTAAAAGAGAGAGCATCAATTTACAATTTGGACCGATTTACTATTAAGTACTTAAAGCTCTCGGAATTGTAGGTTAAAGAGGGTGAGGTACAAAACGTATATTGGTAAATAAAGCACACTTGGTCTGGCTCCTCAATCCTTACGTCTGCAGAAAAGTAAATGTGTTGTTCCTACCTGAGGTCACTATGTAATCAAAATCTCGAAAGACCAACATTAAGAATGAATGTCTATTCTAGTACAAGTCAAAGAGTCTACGTGTTATTTATCAGAACAATATTAACCAGCCGAATTTCCTCTATAATACGCCGTGTAGGGTGACCATAATATATGAATAAAATGTAGATGAACAAGTGCACAGGATTTTTTTAAAGTTATAGAGCAGTTATTGAAAAGATGGCGTTAGCATTTATGATGTTTCGACTCTCATGAATCATTGAAGTTACATTTACCCTCTACTAATAATGCTTTTGTACGTTAGAATCTTTTTTTTTGTTCTCTTTCGCGGGGAGGGCAGGTGGATTTAAAAACGAGGTTATGTGGGACTCGCTCCGAGCCAACCAGAGCCTCTACTCACTAAAAAACCACCTGTATGATTCTGGCAATCTTTTGCCTCACATCCTTCATCTGAAGCGAGGACCAATTGGCCAATTGTGTATTCAAAGCACTGAAAGTAATCAGGTGAAGTTGAAGCAGCCTGAAGGGCTTCAAGATCGGCCTGCGTACTCGAGTGCGTTCCTAGGTCTGGCGACTTTGACCTTCGAATTCAGGACTGGGGGAATAGGTATACGAGACTCTCGAATAAAATTATTGCGATGGGTTTCGGAGCGTTTGAAGAACGGTTTCGAGAGTGTTTTGAGATGTTGCTGCACTGTAGGTAGTTCAAGGTCTCTGTGTAGGTCCGCGTTACGCACGTACCAGGGTGCGTTTGTGAGCCTGCGACGGAAGAGATTTTGAACCACCTGCAGTAGGTGCAAGAGGGAGGGATTGGCGTAGGCAAAGATTGGCGACGCATATGTAGCGTTCATTAGTTCTTAACCCGTCGCGCGATTTATGTACACCAGGTGTACGTAAGGAAAAACGCTCCAAGCGCGTTACGTACACATGGTGTACATAACGAGTCAGTTGCAATTGGTCGCTCTTTTCTTCAATATTTTTGCACTAGCAATACGAACTAAGTAATGTAATCGATTCATTCATTCATAATTGAACATTTTCGAGTATTATTTTAATGGTAATACTGATATACCGAACGATAGAACGAAAAAAAAAACTAATGCCGACGCCGAGACGCCATTAGTGCCATTACTGTTTTGTATGGTGGTTTGGAACTATTCGGAAGTGCTTTGTTGTAATTGAAATATGAATTCAAGAAGAAATCGGTAAGTAACTTGTTATATCATATATATAGAATTACTAAGAAATAACTGTAGAATCTGTTTTTAGTAATTGTTATATTGAAAGTGATTATAATTACAATGATAAAGTAGCAAAACTTTTGTAATGCACTAAACTTCGACGCCGTGTCCGCCATATTTTACAATATTTATTATATTAATTTTCTTAAATGTGGTTTAAAATATATATAAGTTGGTAGTTAATTTATGTAAGAACATAATTTAACAAACAGATATTGATAATATTGTGTAATTTCATCGCAATCATATTTCAAATATGAATTTGTGAACAATCAATGCAAAATGATGAAAAGAGTACGAAGTGCAAAAACGGCAGTAAAAGTATTATCTATCAATCAATTTTTTTATATTTTCTTGTCGTAGGAGATGTCATATTAGGTATTTTGTTCCAAATAAAGTTTGTTCTCCGACTGGAACTAAAAATTTTAGACTTTTTTAACAAGAATAAATTACTATTGTTATATTATGTATTTTAGTTTTAATTTGTATGTAATTTTAGATTTGTACATGCATAATATAAGTTGTTATTTTCTTGTTAGTCAAGTTTAAAATTTACATAATGAATTTTATGATAATAAAATCAAATGAGTATGGTTCTTACGATCCAAAAAGATGCGCCCCACTCTTGCAGCCGTTTATTTTATTGTAGTGTATTATTCTGTGAATACTTATAAATATATAATAAGAGATATGGTGTTGAGTACTCAAATAGTTAATTTTGTGATATTTTTAGTATGGAGAGATAGCTAAGGTCGCGTAGTGAAATTGGACCACATGGCCAACCCGGGAGTGCGTTGCCAGGCTAGCCATTATTATGGGGCTCTGATCCTCAACTGTCCCTTCGCCTCCGCGGTATGTATTTTTGTAGAGCGTACAGCTATATTTGTTTAATTTCGGTGCAATTATTTATATTTCTTTTTCTAGCCTCCACGCGTTCCTTATCCAGGGGAATCCAGGCGGTTCTCTACATGTTGAACATACTAGAAGTATAATACTAATAGGTTGAAGAGATAACGGGTGCCGTTTGAGGGTGTTCGTCGTTTGGATACTTAGGGGTAGGGAGATTTGCCGAGCTAACAGATGGAGATAAGAATAATTTTCTATAGGCATAAAGAGACTTGCATGTCAATACTCTTTCATGTTGTATTTGCTCAACACACATTTTTTACAGCTTTATTTACTGTAAAATATAATTCTTAATAAAATATATTGTTTTATTTTTATTTTAAACCTTTCACAGTTTTCTCTTAGAACCAACAGTATTGCTTTTCACACCACGAATATCACGCAACGGGTCAAAAGCAAAGTTGAGTTGTCTTGTCCGCTCGTGCCTCCAAATTAACCCGCAAGTGAAAACAGTAATGCAGGATATATCAATAAAATTATCTTTATCATCTACTTAACAATTCCAGAGAATACCACGATATTATTCAACTAACCTACAATTACGTTTTAGTAAAATAAAATTCTATTTTAATCACTCAGTGTGCAAGAGAAACAATATTTTAAAAAGTAAGATTTCTAAAATATCTGTCTGAGCTCAAGGTCCCTTGATAAATATGATGTTGTATTTCTTGTTGTTATATTTATTTAGATATTATAGAGACAATCGTTCTATATAGCTGTCCACAATTTGATAATAACGATGATTGAAACAGTTTGAGTTGAAAAAAAAAACAATAGCTACCTATATTATTAGAACAATATAATCGAAAAAGCATCAATTAATTTAAAGTAATAATAATTTAAGATTAAAATTAAAATAACATTTATCACTATGATTAAGAACTAATTAATTGATTGAAAAGAATTATTGCAATCAATGCATTGTTGTGTTAACGGTACTTATAGACAATTATGTTGAGCCGACGGCATTCGCACGCGGCAGCCATTTCGCGTAGTTTTTTCTTAGTTTAGATAAACAAGTTTTTATTGTGTAAACAGATGGATTTGAAGTGAAGTTATTATTGTTTTGTCTACTTAGACATACAAAGTATAATAAATAAGTGTTGATTTGGTGAATATGTGCGTAAATTTGATATAATGTGCTAAAGTTTCAAGGTTATGTGAAAAAAAATCATAAAATATGGTAAAATAACGCATATTTATGTAACGAGGTCAGTTTTATTGCTTTATTGAATGTTATAATCAGATAGATAAACTCATAACGAATCCAAAAAGGTATAATTTAAACCGTATATATATCTTATTGTTAACAAATTCTTCATTTTTCTAAACGCCCTCCAAGACAAAAAAATTGTTTATAAAACCTGACGCATTCAGGGCATTTTAAGGTGGCCTAAATAAAGACGGGCGAGTTTCGATACTCCCTGAAAACGGGTCCTTTTTAAATAAAATCATTGCCACCCAAGATATCTACGGGAAATAGAAACTTGTCTCTATCTTTATAAATGTTGCATGGGACAGTGGTTACATTTACAGGTTTTCCTTATCGTCACCGTCACTACATGTTGAAGCAGTTCTGGGGGTAGTACACCCACTGTGGGGGAACCGATATACAAAATCAGCCCCGAGTCCGACTTCGCGAAAGACCAGGAGACTGTTAGGATCGAAGGTCTAACTCGAAGCAGGACCAGGTTAGGATCCCGGACACAGTCTATACCAATTTTATTTGCGCCGGCTGGGAAGATGTCGTTGTACCCTTCGAAGCCCCGAAGACACCACGTCCTGACGAACCACGGAGTAACACCCGACTTGATCGAGTGCAGGTTGGAGCGTAGTGAAAACAAAACGTCTTCAAAGTAGGAACGTTTATTGCGGTTACAAATAAACCTTATAAATAATCCTGTGAACCGCAATTGTTCCTGGAGTTCAGCTTCTTTCTTCAGACCTCATCATTGGCCTCCGGATACACCGAACAGCGCTTACGTCTTCTTGGATCTTCACTGGCCTCCGGATTCACCGAACAGCACTTTCTTTCTTCTAACTGGAATCTTCCGAACTTTTCTTCTTATTAGACTTTTTCTTTCTTCTTAGTTACCCGTGGTACATCCTGGAGTCCCATTTCCGCCCGAACGCCGGGGTGTGCATGTATGCCAGTGACGAGATCTGTTGTCAGCGTCTCCGTTACCGGCCACCAATTGGTCTACGCCAGTATATACCGGTCACATAGCGGAGATCGGGAGACAACGAGGTTCATGGAGTATCTCAGGGATGCAGCAGATAAGGTTCGGCAACGTTTTCCCTCATCACGGGCAATGGCTATTACCCGTATCAGGACACTGACCACGCTGGTAGAGAGGTTTTTAAGTTTTAAGACTCAAGGCCTCTCACAGCTTGTGCACGAGCCCAAGCGCATCCCCGTTGCTGGCCACACTGCATATTGCTTAGACCTTCTGCTGACAACTGATCCTGACAGGTGCTCGGTGTCCGTAACTGCACCTTTAGGGACATCCGACCACTGCGTGGTGAAATCTGTTTCGCAGTACTCGCCGCCTGACACCCGCCCAAAAGGCGCTAGGCGAGTATGGCAATACAAGTCAGCAGATTGGGATGAGGTGCGGCATTTTTTCGCGTCTTATCCTTGGTGGCAGACTTGTTTTACATCAACCGATCCATCGTGCTGCGCTGATGCTGTATCAAGTGTGATAGGCCAAGCATTGGAGTATTTCGTCCCTTACGCTGACCTATCCTTTGAAACCAAAGGTCCCCCATGGTTTAATGCTGCTTGCCTCACAGCTGAAAAGCTTAAGCAAGAAGCGTACAAAGCCTGGGCTGACGCTCGCAGAAGCAAAGCTGTGGATTCGCATGAACTGAAAAAAAGATACAATGCTGACGCCAAGTCTTGCAAAAAGGTGATCAGGAAAGCTCGATTTGACCACATTGGCCACATCGGAGACAAGATAGCGTCATATCCTTCAGGAAGCAAAGTTTTCTGGTCTCTGACCAAGTCGGTTGAGTCGAACTTCTGTCGCCCATCGCTGCCACCTCTGAGAAAGCCTGACGGTTCACTGGCCCACACCGCAAAAGAGAAAGCAGACCTTTTTGTTTATCTTTTTGTTTATCTTTTTGCAGACTATTCACGTCTAAATAGTCAAGGTAAAGTCCCACCCCAGCTACCTCAGCTTGGCCCCAAAATGGGTACCGTTCATATTCGCCAAAAGGAGGTTCTTAAATGCTTGCAGAATTAAGACGTGAATAAGGCCAGCGGCCCCGATGGCATACCTGCAGTTGTGTTAAAACACTGCGCAGCCGAGTTGTCTCCCGTACTAAAGCGCCTGTATCGACTCTCTTTGGAATCTGGGAAGGTCCCTAAATCCTGGAAGCTGGCTAACGTGCAACCAGTACCAAAGAAGGGAAGCCGTGCAGATCCTATCAACTACCGACATATTGCAATCATCTCCATACTTTGCAAAGTTATAAAGCGTCTATTGAACAAACGTCTCTTGGCTTACCTTGAGTCGAACTAGCTCCTTAGTGATAACCATGGTTTTGGCCGTGGACGCTCGACTGGAGATCTTCTTGTGTATGCCACTCACTTATGGAGCGAAGCCTTGGAAGGTCACGGTGAAGCTATAGCTGTATCCTTAGACATTTCCAAAGCTTTTGATAGGGTCTGGCATGATGGCCTCTTGAGTAAGCTTCCACCATACGGAATACCTAAAGTGCTCTGCGACTGGATATCTGATTTTCTGAGGGAACGGTCAATTCGAGTAGTCTTAGACGGCTGCTCTTCTGACCTAATGGCAATTAATGGCGGGGTACCTCAGGGATCTGTTCTCTCTGCAACGTTATTCTTGCTGCACATTAATGACCTGCTAACCCCAGGCATTATTGGTTACGCTGATGACAGCACCGTTGTAGAGAGATACATGCCCAATGCGCGAGCGAGACCTCAAGAAATCCGGGCTTTGAGAGAGTCCATGATTGAGCGGGTGGATATGGCCTTAAATAAAGTGTCCGATTGGGGCGAGTCCAACTTGGTCAAATTTAACCCGTTAAAAACACAGGCGTGTTTATTCTCCGCGAAAACGAGCAGTTTCGACCTAACGCCCATAACGACCAACTTTCGAAAATGTTTCTGTACCCTTAACCGACCACCTAGGGCTTCTGGGCTTAACTATATCGTTCCAGCTGAACTTCGGGCATCAAATTGTGTCCATGGCTCAAACTGCTTCAAAGAAGTTGGGAATCATCTCGAAGGTCCGACGGTACTTCAGCCCTGAACAGCTACTTAATTTGTACACAGCTCAAGTTCGGTCTTGTATGGAGTACTGTAGCCACCTTTGGGATGTTTCTGCAAATTGCCAACTAGAAGTGATGGACGCAGTTGACCGAAGAGCCCGAAAAATTATTAACAACTTTGACCTCACCACCAAAAAACAGCAAAGCCTCGACCATCGTCGGAAAGTTGCCAGTTTAGCAGTCTTCTACAGATTACATTTTGGTGAGTGCGTGAATGCTCTTTTTGATCAGGCTGAACCCACACCCTTCCTGCATCGGACTACTAGACGCAGACAGACCTTCCATCCCTTCATGGTAGACATCCCAAGAAACGAACCAAACGCTTCGATAGTTCCTTTTTGGTGCGGGTCGCCAAGGTCTGTTTTTCCAGAAAACTATAGTCCTAGTTATATATATATATTAATGACTTTCATTTATTAGTGCTTTGAGCTTTTAGAACAATCACATTCATTGAATAAAAATATTTTACTAAATAACATTTACGTACTCCTAGCATTATTCTGGATTACTGGTTTAAGATTATATATTTCCCATAAAAGAATAACATTCACTTACATGAGAAACGTAGGGTATTTTATATAAAATAAAATTTAAAAAAAAGCAAACAATTTCTGCGCTTAGCGAGACAGTAATACTATTAGTGTCAAAAAATTACGGTACTTGTAAAATTATAAACAATAGTTACAAAAGGAACTGAATGACAAAGAGATATTTAAGGATACACAGCAATATGTGGCACTGGAAGTGACAAATATGATTGTTAATTAGTTGTCATATGTTTATATTTTTGTGACTTATATGTTGATACTGACTTGAAAAGTTTTAAGTTGAAATTTAATATTATGTAAATTAGATACGTAATAGAATATATATAATTTGGTGTACGTTAAATATACCTTTTTTATAGTTATATCTAAATATTATATTAAATTACTATTACCTAATATAGCTTTTCTCATTTTTATGTGTTATATATGTATTCATCGGTACATTATGTATGCAATAGGTACATATTAAAAATTAAACAATAATTTATTTATTTATTTATAATAAAAGTTTTATGCTGTTTAATTTTGTTTACGTAATCATAATAAATCTATACTAATTTTACAAATTGTTTATGTTTTTTTTCTTATTATTTTCTATTTAACTTTACATTATATATTTCTTAAGGTTTAAATCTGAATAGAAAAAAAATTGTTTTATATTTTATGATAGTGTGTATTTTTTTAGGACATAGCTTCTTATTAATTTTCTATAATTCAGCATAGATTTAGTTATTTTTATGTCGTTTGGTAGTATATTGTATAGTATAGCGTCTTCGTACATTATAGATTTTATAGCAGTTTGTGCGCGGGCTCATTGGTTTTATTTTGTTTGCATTTCTGAGTTAAATTTTTTGTATTGTGTGATTTTTAATAAATTTTATTTGTGTATGCAAGTCCTTATTTAAGATTTTCCGGATAAGCATACATGTATTATATACATATAGCTGTTGTATAGTGAATAACTTAGTTTCCTTGTAAATTCTATGTGTGGGTGTTAGATAATCATAATGAAATAAAGATTTAATTAACTTGTTTTGGGCTGTTTGAAGTGGCTTTAGGTTAGTTTTGGCGGCTGCACCCCAAATTTCTATTAAATAATCTAGGTGTGGTTTTACGAGACAGTTATAAATAGTGTATCGCACGTACCTACCGCGGCAGACATCTGGTAATTGCGCGTGTTATTCCTGATAATGATGTAAGTTTGCTTTTTATTTTATTTATATCAGATTTAAAAGTTAATTGACTGTAATGTAAGGCCGAGATATTTTTCAGTGTCTACCAAATTGAGATTTTGTCCGTTCAATTGTAGTGGTGGAAAGAATTGAATTTTTTTATTCTTACCTTTAAAAATTATATAATTAGTTTTGGTGACATTAATAGTCAAGAGATTGCATTGAAACCACGTATTGAGCCTGTTAAGATCCATTTGGGCATTAGATACCATATTTTTTATACAATTGCCGTAGTAGAATAGGCTAGTATCATCAGCATATAATGCGATATTACCCTTAAGTTCAATTTCATTTACATTATTTATGTAAATTAAGAATAAAAGTGGCCCCAATATGGATCCTTGAGGCACACCGTACGTAATTTGTTTAGGCCTACTCTGCGTATTTTCTATTTTTACTACTTGTTGACGATTCATAAGATATGATTTGAACATGTTGAGTGCTATCCCAGTAATACCAATGTTTTGTAATTTTTCTATTAATAGTGAATGGCTAACAGTGTCAAAAGCCTTTTTTAAGTCAATAAACACTCCTAATGCTATGTGTTTTTTTTGTCTATATTTATTTTGATTTTCGTAATAAGATCTATTGTGGCTGAAAGTGTGTTTGATTTAGATCTAAAACCGTATTGTTTTTATATTGGGTATACTTTGGCTATTTTAAGAGAATCGGGAAAGATACCCGCACTCAAGCATTGATTTATGCAGACAACGAGTTCGTCAAGTATTAAATCTTTGACACATTTGAGTTGTTACAAAAACTATTCATACTAATCTCAAATATAAAGGCGGTAGAATTATCAGTCACTGTCTTATAAAAGAATTGACACTTAGCGTCCATTTATCAATATTAAAAAGTAACACACATGTTTTCAAAATATCATTATAGGTCAGTCTCGCTGAATTGTACTTAAGTATCGTAATTTAACTTATTTAAGAGATTGTACGTTTCACTAAATTGCATAATTACATAAAGTTAAGTCTTACAAATAATACGTCATTTATAAAATAAGAAGGTAATAGGTACACAAGAAAAAAATAACAACCGCATTAAATTTACGTCATAACACTATTTTTATTAATCTTTAAGAAGATTAGAAGCAATAGAAGTTGATAAATTGATCCAAAATGCTCGTCTATTATCTGGCATTAGTGGGACCAGCTTTTCTAATATTTCTTTCTTCTTTTCTTCTGTTATTAATAGTCGACTGGGGAGCACAGAGCCGCATGTCAAGTGGTACTTGACACAGGCAATTTGGAGTACAAAATCTATGTCAACTGGTAGTTGACATGACAACTTAGCGGTTGAAGATTTAACTTTACATTTAAGCGAGGAACAATTAGAATTTTAGCGCGCTATTTACCATTCCCATTGAAATATCAAAAATATCACTTTTAGCGCGCTAAAACGAATCGGAACGGTTTTGAGAAGTTTTAGCGCTGATAGCATTGTGAGCGGCAATCGGAACGCACCCATTGATTGTAATATAATGGGTTGAACGTATGAGTGAGTGAGTAGTTTGACGCGGGGGAAGGGGAATCCCACAGGTGCGCAAAGAAAAGCAGATCGGCACGCATACGTTCGTTGGTTTTGTTTTCTTTGTTTTCTTTCTTTCGCTCGTTGGCTGCAGCTGGATACGGATGTCGTGTGCACATGGGTCCTTTCCGTTTCTTTGCGTTGCTTCTGTTTTGGGTGGGGTTTTATTCAAAACAAAGAGGTGAATACAAATTTATTATTTCCTATAATGCTTGGTGTTTTTATTTTCATTACGCTTTTTCTGTGGTAATCAAAATATGACTGTGCCTTGTTTTGTTTCAATCAGCATGAGGGAACTGTGTTATTTCTTTATACTACTGTATAGGAGATATTAATAATTGTATGCCAGCCGATATTACGATAAATAAAATCGCAGAATTTGCTAGTGTGCTTCTGGTTACAAGTTCGCAGCCCAAAGTGTGAACCCCAGATCTACCCGAAGACCATGAGGGTTCGCTACGAACGAAGAATGTGATATTGTTATTGTACTCCAAAACGCTACGCTCCGTCTCGTGGTGTCAAGTACTTTCCAAACAACCAACCATACCTTGTTTATCGTTTTCTTGTTTTCGCAGAAGAAATGATATTGATCTGCAAACAACAAGATTTCAAATCAGTGCTGTGTGTTGACTTACCCTCCCTCTTTTTTTTCAGTTCAAAAGAGCACCACCCTTGAACTTATCTTGACGTGGCCTCAGAGCGCCCCCCTTGAGGCACTGAACTGTATCAGTGAAACCATGCTGGAATGCTAATTTCGTAAGTATCGTAAAATACACTACTGGTAGGTACGCTCCTCAGAGTTACATTCATATTCCTTATGTATCACCGAGGGTTGTATTATTTCTACAATAATGAATAGTTAATGCTGTTAAACATTTGTTTTATAATATTAAATTTCTACAATTCAATTATTAACTTTTATAAATAAGGTTAATAATCAACCACTACTTTCACTATATGCTGTATTCAGTTGATGCTACATTTATTAAATATTTATTAATAAAATATGTCAAACAAAAAATGGAAAAGGGTATATCTTAAACTAAGAAATATTTAACTATGCTTATACCATCATTCTTGAATTAAGTATCATTATCAGAGGTTGGCATAGGATTCTGGTCCCAGCTTTATAAAATAATGATTAGAATGATGATTATGCGTAGGTTAACAAGAATTAAAATTCAGTTGTTGTTTCTTGTATTTGGTCCTTTTGTCTGCAACCAAAATACAAATATAGTATTTATTTATCAAGCATGAACTCATGTTAAATGTCTTATATCCCTCAAATTCTGATATTACTTAAAAACTGGAGTAAAAATGTTCAGAGATAATTGTGGTTCATAACTCTTTTTTCAATCCCAAGAGAATCTAAAGTAGCCTAACAAGCATTTCTATACTTTTACCAGTTTATTAGTAGTACATTAATGGTTATATGCAACTAATGAATATTGTTCACTGTTAAAAGTAGTTAATCCATGCCAGGGCCTTCAGTTTATCATAAATAACAAACAATCATGATGTAAGCAAGCATCTTTTAATGCACCAAGAGTGTCAGTGGGCTGTGGCTAATTCATCTGGCTTCCCAATCTGAATGCATCAAGGCGACTGCCCTAATGGTTATGGAAAATTTCATGAGAATTAGAAATTATTTTGAAGTCTGCCAACCTCAACTACTCAAACATCAATCCCCTTATGTATGTGTATAAAAGAATTAGTTGGGACATGCATACCAGGATACAATTATTGTGCAAAAATACCTGCCTTTTTCTATTATTTCAGTTTTAAATTTATTCAGACAGATGGAAGATACCAATATTATTATATTTATTATTTTAGGTTTGTACAATATGAGTTAATACATTGGGTTAAGCATAGCTCCAGTGGTACAGAGAGATTGTGTCTAGTAAAAAGCCTCGGTGTAGAATAGGATATTAGCCAAGAGGTCAGGACAATTAAGGTTGGAATGCATATGCCAAATAGCAGCAACATATCGAGAACCTCGTGCCTAGATTTAAGTTGATAATGATCTTAAGTTGGTAATTTGGTACAAGTACTTTTATTTGGCTCATAATCACTTTCATAATAAATTGGATGGTATTCATAAGAAAGTGGATTTCTATGTTTCGGAGTCCATCTTTCAATGGACCAGCAATCACTTTGCATGTACTTACGAACCAGCGCAATCATAAAACCGAACACCACAATGGCGGGGCGCTATTGTGGAATGTATTTTAGTGGGCCATTCTTTGCAAACGAACTCGCCAGGCGCTAACAGGACTAGCGATCGATAATACAACCGGGTAAGAAAGTTAAAAAAGTTTGCATATTAAACAGATGGTGCTGTCGATTCTGATGTTCATAGATAGCACAGTTCACAATGTGGCTACTACACGACTAGGATTATTTTAATTTCTTTCAATTGTGAAGTGAATATCATTGATTTTTTTTGTTCATAATTAAATAAATATACATTAGTTGGTAATTAGGTAATTACAAACATTGTCACCTTGAAAAAAGAAGAGTATGTTCAATTGTTGGTTCTTTGGGAGGCTGGTTTGACAAATGCTTAGGTTATGGCTGTGTATCAAATTGTAAAAAATGTACTGGAGTTTTTAAATAAAAATTTATATTATGTGTTATAGAGTGCCCCAGTCAGTTTTACAGATTATTGTCATTAATCTTTGTCATTAAGCTTTTCTATATTTCAGAACTAAAATATAATGGTCTTAATTTCATTATTTTTATTCTTGTACATGCAGTGCACTGAGGTTGTACATCTGCCACCTGAGATCTACCACCATCGTGACACAATCTTGCGGTGCTAACCAAGCCTGCCAGCCTTGCCCCGGTGCGCTTTATAAATAAGTTTCTAAATAATTATGTGAGTACCCCTATCAGTTTTATAGATAACTGTCGTTAATTTTTATGAGAAGCTTTTCTATATTTCAGAACTATAATATAATGGTCTTAATTTCATTATTTTTATTCTTCTACATGCAGTGCACTGGAGTTGTACATCTACCACCATCATGACATACCTTGCGGTGCTAACCAAGCCTGCTAGCCTTGCTCAGGTGCGCTTTATAAATAAGTTTCTAAATAATTATGTGAGTACCCCTATCAGTTTTATAGATAACTGTCGTTAATTTTTATGAGAAGCTTTTCTATATTTCAGAACTATAATATAATGGTCTTAATTTCATTATTTTTATTCTTCTACATGCAGTGCACTGGAGTTGTACATCTGCCACCTGAGACCTACCACCATCATGACATACCTTGCGGTGCTAACCAAGCCTGCTAGCCTTGCCCCGGTGCGCTTTATTAATAAGTTTCTAAATAATTATGTGAGTACCCCTATCAGTTTTATAGATAACTGTCGTTAATTTTTATGAGAAGCTTTTCTATATTTCAGAACTATAATATAATGGTCTTAATTTCATTATTTTTATTCTTCTACATGCAGTGCACTGGAGTTGTACATCTGCCACCTGAGACCTACCACCATCATGACATACCTTGCGGTGCTAACCAAGCCTGCTAGCCTTGCCCCGGTGCGCTTTATAAATAAGTTTCTTAATAATTATGTGAGTACCCCTATCAGTTTTATAGATAACTGTCGTTAATTTTTATGAGAAGTTTTTCTATATTTCAGAACTATAATATAATGGTCTTAATATCATTATTTTTATTCTTCTACATGCAGTGCACTGGAGTTGTACATCTGCCACCTGAGACCTACCACCATCATGACATACCTTGCGGTGCTAACCAAGCCTGCTAGCCTTGCCCTGGTGCACTTTATAAATAAGTTTCTAAATAATTATGTGAGTACCCCTATCAGTTTTATAGATAACTGTCGTTAATTTTTATGAGAAGCTTTTCTATATTTCAGAACTATAATATAATGGTCTTAATATCATTATTTTTATTCTTCTACATGCAGTGCACTGGAGTTGTACATCTGCCACCTGAGACCTACCACCATCATGACATACCTTGCGGTGCTAACCAAGCCTGCTAGCCTTGCCCCGGTGCGCTTTATAAATAAGTTTCTAAATAATTATGTGAGTACCCCTATCAGTTTTATAGATAACTGTCGTTAATTTTTATGAGAAGCTTTTCTATATTTCAGAACTATAATATAATGGTCTTAATTTCATTATTTTTATTCTTCTACATGCAGTGCACTGAAGTTGTACATCTGCCACCTGAGACCTACCACCATCATGACATACCTTGCGGTGCTAACCAAGCCTGCTAGCCTTGCCCCGGTGCGCTTTATAAATAAGTTTCAAAATAATTATGTGAGTACCCCTATCAGTTTTATAGATAACTGTCGTTAATTTTTATGAGAAGCTTTTCTATATTTCAGAACTATAATATAATGGTCTTAATATCATTATTTTTATTCTTCTACATGCAGTGCACTGGAGTTGTACATCTGCCACCTGAGACCTACCACCATCATGACATACCTTGCGGTGCTAACCAAGCCTGCTAGCCTTGCCCCGGTGCGCTTTATAAATAAGTTTCTAAATAATTATGTGAGTACCCCTATCAGTTTTATAGATAACTGTCGTTAATTTTTATGAGAAGCTTTTCTATATTTCAGAACTATAATAAAATGGTCTTAATATCATTATTTTTATCCTTCTACATGCAGTGCACTGGAGTTGTACATCTGCCACCTGAGACCTACCACCATCATGACATACCTTGCGGTGCTAACCAAGCCTGCTAGCCTTGCCCCGGTGCGCTTTATAAATAAGTTTCTAAATAATTATGTGAGTACCCCTATCAGTTTTATAGATAACTGTCGTTAATTTTTATGAGAAGCTTTTCTATATTTCAGAACTATAATATAATGGTCTTAATTTCATTATTTTTATTCTTCTACATGCAGTGCACTGGAGTTGTACATCTGCCACCTGAGACCTACCACCATCATGACATACCTTGCGGTGCTAACCAAGCCTGCTAGCCTTGCCCCGGTGCGCTTTATAAATAAGTTTCTTAATAATTATGTGAGTACCCCTATCAGTTTTATAGATAACTGTCGTTAATTTTTATGAGAAGTTTTTCTATATTTCAGAACTATAATATAATGGTCTTAATATCATTATTTTTATTCTTCTACATGCAGTGCACTGGAGTTGTACATCTGCCACCTGAGACCTACCACCATCATGACATACCTTGCGGTGCTAACCAAGCCTGCTAGCCTTGCCCTGGTGCACTTTATAAATAAGTTTCTAAATAATTATGTGAGTACCCCTATCAGTTTTATAGATAACTGTCGTTAATTTTTATGAGAAGCTTTTCTATATTTCAGAACTATAATATAATGGTCTTAATATCATTATTTTTATTCTTCTACATGCAGTGCACTGGAGTTGTACATCTGCCACCTGAGACCTACCACCATCATGACATACCTTGCGGTGCTAACCAAGCCTGCTAGCCTTGCCCTGGTGCACTTTATAAATAAGTTTCTAAATAATTATGTGAGTACCCCTATCAGTTTTATAGATAACTGTCGTTAATTTTTATGAGAAGCTTTTCTATATTTCAGAACTATAATATAATGGTCTTAATATCATTATTTTTATTCTTCTACATGCAGTGCACTGGAGTTGTACATCTGCCACCTGAGACCTACCACCATCATGACATACCTTGCGGTGCTAACCAAGCCTGCTAGCCTTGCCCCGGTGCGCTTTATAAATAAGTTTCAAAATAATTATGTGAGTACCCCTATCAGTTTTATAGATAACTGTCGTTAATTTTTATGAGAAGCTTTTCTATATTTCAGAACTATAATAAAATGGTCTTAATATCATTATTTTTATCCTTCTACATGCAGTGCACTGGAGTTGTACATCTGCCACCTGAGACCTACCACCATCATGACATACCTTGCGGTGCTAACCAAGCCTGCTAGCCTTGCCCCGGTGCGCTTTATAAATAAGTTTCTAAATAATTATGTGAGTACCCCTATCAGTTTTATAGATAACTGTCGTTAATTTTTATGAGAAGCTTTTCTATATTTCAGAACTATAATATAATGGTCTTAATTTCATTATTTTTATTCTTCTACATGCAGTGCACTGGAGTTGTACATCTGCCACCTGAGACCTACCACCATCATGACATACCTTGCGGTGCTAACCAAGCCTGCTAGCCTTGCCCCGGTGCGCTTTATAAATAAGTTTCAAAATAATTATGTGAGTACCCCTATCAGTTTTATAGATAACTGTCGTTAATTTTTATGAGAAGCTTTTCTATATTTCAGAACTATAATATAATGGTCTTAATTTCATTATTTTTATTCTTCTACATGCAGTGCACTGGAGTTGTACATCTGCCACCTGAGACCTACCACCATCATGACATACCTTGCGGTGCTAACCAAGCCTGCTAGCCTTGCCCCGGTGCGCTTTATAAATAAGTTTCAAAATAATTATGTGAGTACCCCTATCAGTTTTATAGATAACTGTCGTTAATTTTTATGAGAAGCTTTTCTATATTTCAGAACTATAATATAATGGTCTTAATTTCATTATTTTTATTCTTCTACATGCAGTGCACTGGAGTTGTACATCTGCCACCTGAGACCTACCACCATCATGACATACCTTGCGGTGCTAACCAAGCCTGCTAGCCTTGCCCCGGTGCGCTTTATAAATAAGTTTCTAAATAATTATGTGAGTACCCCTATCAGTTTTATAGATAACTGTCGTTAATTTTTATGAGAAGCTTTTTATTTATTTCAGAACTATAATATAATGGTCTTAATTTCATTATGTACCCAAAATGTAATTGTTTTTATTCTTCTACATGCAGTACACTGAAGTTTTACATCTACCACCTGAGACCTGCTGCCATCACGACAAACTTCAGAGCTCATCTTGTTGCCAAGTTCTCCCGAGCATGCTTCTATGAATGTTAGGTATGCACTCAAGTGTATTAACATATTTATATTATGTGACTTATAATTTTTGGTCATAACTCATAAAAAAAACTCAACACTTACAATATGAATACTACCGGCAATCTGTATTGTATACAATACCTAGGTGATGTATGAAGTATTGTTTCGTACATTTTGCCTTGGCATTATATACAATATCGCTTGCGCAGCTGGCTATGTGTGTGTATAAAAGGCGAGTGGGAGAAGTCTCCCCGAGACAACAATGAACAGACTCGATTTCCGCGCGGACTTGTCCGCACGTGTCGCTGTCTGCCCTCCCGCTCGCTCAGTCCCCGCACTGATCGAGCACCAACTTCACATCGTGCACGACGATGGCGCTATCGTTACCGTATTCCTACTTTCTTGGGGACATCATTTCCAGGATGCAAGTTCGTCGCGCGACGTCGCCGATCGTTCTTCGTTCCAGTTCTACCATGCAGCCTACGCCGTGCAAGACCTTCGTGAACAGCTTAAGAAACTGGAAGTTTCCGAGAATTTCCCCGGGTGACGGTACAGTGCTGTCCGAATTAAGGGCGCCACTGTGTGTCGTCCCCAGCCCCCGTACACAGGTAGGGAGTTTCAGGCAGTTAGGGTTCGATTGATGGGTCGATCCTATAACTATATCAGTAACACATGAATACATATGTGGTTCTATCTCCTCACCAGCCCGCAACAATGGCCTCACAGGCCACTCATATTGTCGCCCTTAATTCATTCCAAAATGCCCGCTTCACAAGGTATTTTGATTCCCCGAAACGTTTGGGGAATCAAAATCAGACGCGTTTGTCTCCGGACAAACTGCCAACTCCAAGCTTCCAATGGAGATCTCAATTCCAAACATACTGTAGTGGACGTCCTTGTCTACCAACACTAGCGGAGTTAAACTCTTATACATCACGAAGTCGCTTGATCTAGACGTTTCTCCCGCCACTCCCACTCGCTACTTGGATAACCCGAATCATGCCCCTGATATCCTGGACATTGCCATAGTCAAAGGAATCCATCTAAACCTCAAGTCCATCGAACTACTCGAAGACCTAGTCTCCTTATTATAAGGGCCCCACAAGGACCCCCCTGCTCCTAAAATCTGTACCAACTGTGAAGGTTTCAAGCATACGCTGTCTTCAGCCATGGAAGCCCCAGCGATTTCATCCGCTTGTTTCGATAGCACGGACAAACAATGAAATGTCATTGTTATACAGGTCATGGTTGATGTTGGTGGTAAAGGTCCTGCTTTTTTGAGTTGTTGTGTTACTGCACTCTGTTTTGAAATGTGAGTTCCAAACAAAATACTTAACGTCTTGAAAGGGATGCAACACCAAGTTACTTTGTTCAATGATGAACGTCACAAGCAGTGATCCGTTTGTATGTAAATGCATGTTAAGTTTTTACCGTGCTTCAAAACGTAGTTCGAGGCGTCGTCTTATCCCTTTCCCGCTCGTAACAAACACACCACATTATCTAGCCCAAATTAAGTATCATTAAGACCTTGTGTTATGGATACTAGATAACGGATAAATAAACTTATTTACTAAATATTATTATTATTAAATAAACTATATTATTAAATAAACGGATATTTTTTTTTTCATATATAAATACTAGAAATAAACTTAAATAAACATACATACGCATCCATGACTAGAAAGCAAATATAATAAAATATCTGCCTCTACCAGGATTCGAACCCGGGACCTCTGGCATGGAAGGCTAGGGTACTACCCTCCATACCGAACATGTCTTAATGTGGATTATTAGTAACCTAGCTTGAAGTACAGAACTTCGAGCTCTAAACTAAACGTCTTACAGTACGTACTATGGGGATATGGGGGGTGCTGCTGTCATATTTAAAGACTTTTATTATTGATTTGGTATTTATTTTGTAACTGTATAAACAAATCGACCGAACACGGGAACGGTCCGTAAAACGACTGACATTGTTTTCTTTTTTATGTCAGGGAATGTGGTATTTATTTAATTCAAATATGAATATTAATTTTGGTTTTAAGCTCTATTATTGGCGGCGGCGACGTAAATACCACACAATACCAACCTGTAAAAGTTGACACATATCTTCGCATATATCGACATTCTTGTATTTGCAATGAGTTTATGTGCATATGAAAGAATCATATAATTTATTACTTTTGTATTCTTTTCATGAATGTTATTCTTCTACCAAATCAAAATGTTGTGTTACCTAGTATTATAATTATTATGGAAAATATATATTTGTCAACATGTTTGTAAAAACTTGTTCTTTTATGAAATAAATGATTTGGTATTAACATTGAAGTACTCTGAATTAACATAATTAAACATGCTCAGCGCACAAATGTGAAGGAAAGGATCTGTATCCAGGGATGTGTTATTATGCAGCCTTATGTATTTAGGGACCTTTGGTATGAGTGACCAATGCATTAACAATATAAAGGGCTGTCTGTACACTCTACAATGATAAACACTTTGATTCAACTTGCATTCTCATTTCTTCTTTTATAACATTTCAGGACTTCGGGAGATCTGACATTGGAAGATAGCTGACTGCCATGCTAACAATGTAAATCAGATGTGGCTTGGTTCCAACCTCATTTGGAATCCTTTCAAAGAACAAAACAAATAGATCACCAGAAAGAAGGTTCTTGTCTCCATAAGGTACTCGTTGAATGTCTGAACATGGCAGTACAATGTTCTAATTTGATATGGAAGCACCGCAAGTACTGAGTGCTTCGCGACGTCTGAAAATAACATCAAGACGAACAGTGGTTAACCGACACCGCTATCTAGAATCCTAAAGAGCTGACCGCGTTAGGCTCGGCCTTTACCAACAAAAAGTACCAAAATGTACACAAACAGGATAAAACAAAAAACAAAATAAGTAGTAATGAATAAAAAATTATACTGGATCATCACAAATAGGTGCTAATGTCATTGTTCTGAAAAAAACAGTTGAGCTCGGGAAGGTTGATACGGAGGCAGCGAGTAAATATCAGTGGGGCTCGAGGGACGGGGGAGGGAGCTCTAGGTGAGGACGGCTTGGTTGAAACCCTTCGTTGAATGTACGCTATTAGCGTTCGTTGCAATGGGACGCTGAGGACAGCGGCGAAGCTTTTCACAAAGTGAATTAGACTTTGCGAATCCTTGGTAAGTGCGAGGTGCAAATAAGATATAAACGGATGCCTAGTCTCTTTCAAAACCGCTAATTCGGGCAGCACTCTACCCATCCACCGTCATCGAGTGCATCGATAAATATCTGTGTTAACGAAACCTTCTAGCGTCGCCCCGGTGCGGCCCTCCCTCAGGCCCCGTTAAGACCTCGGTGTCCCCGATGCCCACCCCTAGCCCGGTGTCCCCGACACCCGTTCCTCTTATGTCGCTCAATATGACACTCCCCAGCCGTCCCAAAGCCAGCTTCGCGTTGCAACCCGGTCCCCGCTAAAGCGAAGACCCCTCCCCGCTGGTCTCCACTCTATGCTCCGAGCATAAAATACAGTACACCCGGGCCTCGGTGGATTTAACTGCACTTAACATGACAGTTTAATGTTCCTATTTAATTTGGAAGCACCGCAAGCATCGAGTGCTTCGCGACGTCTGAAAATAACTTAAAAGATTAACAATAACTAACCGAAACCGCTACCTAGAATCCGAAAGAGCCGAGGGTCCTGGAGAGCCGGTCAGGGTAGCTAAGTCGAGGAAGACTAGGACAGCGTGAAGACGTCGATGAGGCGACGGATTTGCACTCAATAACGTAGTACAGTGAGGACGGCACTGCACCGTCATCCTAGGAAAGGTGTGGGGGTGCCGGTTTCTGTAACGCCTGAAGGGTTATTTGTGACGCCGCAACCTTCTCCGTACAAGACCTTCGTTGAATAGGTGGATACCTAACGGTGTTAACGAAAACTGCTAGCGTCGCTCCGGCCCTTCAAGCCTTAAAGAAACCGGCGGACCCGACCCCATTGCACTGAACCTTTCCCTTAGTGCTGCCCTTAATTATGTTATTTCATGTAATTAGTGCATCACTACGAGTCGTCCCCAATTTTGGAAGTTAGGGCTCGTACTATAAGGCATTTTTTATCTATTTATATATTGTATTGCCCCAATCGCAATGGATCCGCAAGGTTTATTTGACCTTGCGAAGCCCTCGTCGCTCTCGACATCCCCCTCCCTGAGAAAGGCAGGCCTTCCTCACCGTTCAGATTTCCTTAGGCCTCACTAAGACGTGTCCCCGACACCACTTGCGTCGGCTCCTAAGGCAGATTCGCGCTGAACCCCCGTCCCGCCAAGCTCAAAACCCAACCCCACCCCCAAAAAGGCTAAGTGGCCTTGTGTCTCTGGCCTAAAATACAGTTAACCGAAAGATCCGGGCTGTCCGCTTGAGTTGCCAAACGAAAACATCCTCGAGGACATCAAGTCCCAAGGCTTTCTTCCCGATCAAAGGTGTCTATAAAATACACAACAAATACGGAGAAGCTTCCCTCTTACGTTGGTTATCTTGACTTCTATGGAATCTCCCGGGCAGTTCAACCCATGCCAATTGCACGGACATGCGGCAGCAACTGCGCAGTCAGCCTCACCAAGGCAAGTGCTTAGACCCACCCCCACACGACCAACAAATGCGTACGCAAGTCAAGGTACGTGCCAGTCTGGCCACACTGCGAAATACAGAGGCTGCCCTCGTGCTCCCCGCTCTTCGGCGAAGAGGTAGGTAGGCCTGCTAGCATCCTGGCCCTGACTGAGGACCATTACAAGTACTATGTAAAATTACCATAATGCATAACACCTTGACTAGTCATACCAGGGGCTTATCTCTGATCGCTCGCTGCCTACGCACCAGCGTTCCTGAGCTCCTCAAGCCAGACTTAATACTCCTCCAAGATACATTTCTCAAATCCCACCACACCATAGGACTAGCCAGTTCTATTTATATTTAATTCTACTTTATTGCCATTAATTCTTGTACATAATCTAAATAAATAATAATTTTTTTGTCATTAGATCGCTTCACTTGATTGTATTTTTTTTTAATAGTGAAATAGTAATTGTTGACTGTATTATAAGGATGCTTTATTTTACTAATATTACTTTTGTTATTTATAGATTTTGTTTTTTTTTTAATTTACTCTTTTTTTGTTACGTTTGTTTTTGTTGCATCCCAATAAATGGATAATTTTTAACTATTTATTGTTTCATTAAATTAAATACTCCGATATATTCGTGTGCATTTCCCCAGCTGGACAGATGCTTCTAGAGCGTTATGAGTGGGAGACAATTAGATAGTCACCTGCTGTAAATGTGCGCCAAATTAAAAATCGGTTTCTGCTAGGGTAATGCTGGTCCAATAGGAAAATTCTAAACGAATGATCGTAGAGAGAAGCGTTGTGCACGTGCAGAGGTTGACATCAGAACCTAGGGCCTCATTTGTGACCGACTTCAAAGATATCTCATCTTTTAGTAGGTACTTCAAATGTGACGCTCATTGCGGCCTTACTTGAAATTTGTGACGCTTTTGTTTCGGAGATATTAGTGGAACTGATTATGTCTATCACATATGGCTTACCAGTTTTCATCGAATTACTCTTAAATTATTACATTTCGGTTTGATGCAAGTCGTCACATTTGCGTCACTAATTAATGACGCAGGTGTGAACTTGGTAACACGAGCTATCATCGAGATACAGAGAAGCCCTAGGTTCATAATTATAGACCTAGGGCTTCTCTGTATCTTGGCACCGGATGGTCCTAGGAACTAAGAACTTGGACACTAATCTCCGAAACGAAAGCGTCACTTTTGAGTAAAGCCGCAATGAGCGTCACATTGGAAGTACTAAAAGATGAGATATCTTTGAAGTCAGTCACAAATGAGGCCCTAGGTTCTGATGTCAACATGCAGAGAGCTTATATTTGTGCGCTAAAAAATTTATTTGTGGGTCTTCAGAGATATTCCATTTCCTGTTGTGGTAACGTTTTGCAGAATCATGTATCTCGGAAACCATTGAATGGGCGGCTGTAAAATAAACATGCACGAGTAGCTCTTAATTTGTGTCGGAATTAGATTTTAGAAAACGTTCAGTTTTCAAGTAGTCTGACTTTAATGAAACCGAAAAATAATCACAGTGCTTACACGAGACAGCATATAAGCAAGCTGTAATCCTCATATTTGAAAACTCAATGAAAACGAATGTTGACAATGCTAAGAAATAGTAATGAAATAGTGATAAAAGTCATGCATGTAAAAAAATAGTCGTATTATAGTTTCGGCGTTATAGCTATAGGTTGGTGAGGATTATGGCTTGAACGTCAAGCTGTAATTCTCATCTCTCGTGCAAGCAAACGGTAAGGTCTATCGACTTGGTTTAGGTTCCATGAAATAGTCATAACGACATGCCAAAATAATTTTGAGCTGATTTCATTTGAAAATAAAAACTTATGTTCCCTACATTTCTACAGATGCGCAGTCACGTACAAAATTTGCTGTACACGTGCTACAGAAAGGCCGGGCGGCGCTTAACCCTTTCGCTGCGGTTGGCGAGTTAACTTGTTCTGTTAAATGTGTTCTTAAACACGGTGGGCGAGAAAACTCGTTTACGGAAATCTGTCACCACATACGGCGGTTCGAAATCGGTAAAAGCTTCTACAGACGGACTCATCGTAGCATATACCGACAGCCCAAGCCATACCTACCAAATATATTTATGTTTGTTGGTACTGCTAGCATGAAAAATAAAAAAAATATGGTTTGCGTTTCATGCGCAAGGCGAGTAATTATGTCTTGATAGATCAGGACTATAAACGGTAGGCGAATTAATTCGTTCTAAATAAATCATTTCAAATTATTGCTCTTTTATTTGCAACATCAGAACAGTAGTCTACGAGTACTTTGAAGAAATGGATGTCTCTAAAGGTAAGCAGTAAATATACCTATTTATAATGTATTATGTGATTACCTTTGTATAAAAATGAGAATATGTATTTCTGATTTAGATTATCTAAGATTTATTTGTCCAGTATACGACTCAAACGGAACTTAGACAAACATTACTGCGACATTTCTTCACCTACTGACAATCTAGCAAATGTGATACACCTACAATTAGATGATGTAGATCACTAGGTATAAACACATAGATAGTCACTTATAAACACTTCAAATGATTTTTATGAATATAATGAACCGCTTACGTACGCTGTTGGGTTGCGACTATAATTATAACGAGCGGAAATCGACGAAAAAGCGATAAGTTACACTACATGGCGGGTGGCGCACGAGAGGAGCCACGAAACATTTGTTAGCCGCCAGGCGCTTAAGTTTAAAAAAACTTCCACCGCTCTGTATCGGTTAACGCGTGTAAACCAGCCATAAGGCTCAATTTATACCAGCGCATGCGCGCGGATCCTCCTTGTGTCGCCCTCGGAATGCCGTGCGCGTGCAACCGTTGCGATCCACTTCCGCGCCAGTATACCTTAAATTGAGCCACACATAGGCTAAACTTATAAAGATATTGTGTATTCACACCAGCTATTTCACCATAAATATGAAATCTATGCGTACTAATTTCCACGCGTACGAAGTCGCTGGCATCAGCTACTCGTTTATAAACTACGGAACCGCGTAGCAAATTCTTACTCACGCTTGACAGCTTGTAAATGGTAACACGACCCTCATTTTGATGATATTGACTACATTTATGGGACGAGTTATCTCGCCAACCGCACATTACGACAGATTTTTTCAAACGGCTTAATTCGTCATCCGTGTGTCAAAGCGATTTAATTAAAACGAGTTATCTCGCCACCCGTAAGTACTGGGGAGTAAAAATTTTTTTTGTGAGCTCGTCTACAGGGCAGGTTTAGTGCACGGTGAGCCCGCAGCGAAAGGGTTAAGACAAAAAGGTTTAGCGTGGTGTATTGTTAGAAAATTACCAAGTATGTCACTTCATTTATGTATTTTGTCAAGTTATATTGTTGATTGTGCTCAAAACAAAAATACTCTACGTTGCAATTACATAAACATACATAACAAATAAATTCATGCTTCCCTTGTACTTTACTCAGTTTTGTTAAACTTTTATCATGTGTAATATAAATTTAAGGGTGATACAGTATCGTTGACGTGCCTATTCATTATTTATTCAAAAGTAAATATTATTATTGTCGCAGATAATACGACGCAAATTATGCGTCGTAAATAATTTCAGTGGAGTTCGAATGAGATTTTTTTTTTGCCGCCGTGAGGGTCACGGGAGGGAGGTGGAAGATGCGTCATACATACCGACCTCTGCGGGGGTGATGTGGGACTCACCAGAATGGCACCTACCTAGAGATGGGCAATGTGTTTCTGCCCGGCAGGAAAAAATGGAAAGTTTTTTTTTGTTTTTTATTTATTTAGGAATTTCTTCCCAATCTTATTTTCCCAAATAGATGCCCGATCGCAGGCCAAAAAAGATATTGACTATTATAACAGTTTGTAGTCTATTAACGAGCTTAAAACCTCGTTTATGTGAATGAACTGTGTAGTACAGTGGAATAGCATAAATAAAAAAAAAAGGTAACAGTCAATATAAATGATTAATTAATAAGTATTTATTTTTCAAAAACGATATTAAGTAGATGATAATTAGATAAGAGCAGGTAGTCGATTCATTTGTAAATTGTGAAGATGGTAAAAAATAAAAACAACTATATACTGTTTAAACTAGTTTCTCAGAATAACACACATGTGTGCCGAACAACTATAGTCCATTGAAATGTTACAATTTATAGGCCAAAATTTACATTTCTTTGAGGACGCAATTTTATTTTTGGGACATGGGGGGGTCATTAGAAGCTTAACCCCAAGTTTGTGGGGTTGCCACGCTTGTCCCGCGGCCGCCATCTTGGAAAAAGGGGTGAGAACGCTTTTTTCGGTATATCTGCTAAAATATTAATATAAACATAAAAAAATTTTAAAAACATAATTTAGAGCAAATTGTTTTGTCTACAATTTTGTTTATATAACTTTTTACCGTAAAATCAAAAATAAAGAAGTTATAAGCAAAAAAGTGCAAAAATTTCTCAAAAAATATTTTATTGCTTTATTACTTTTTTTACATTTTACTAGAAAATTACTTCAGACCAATCTTGTAGATGGTCTTTTGAGGAATATATTTTGTATTATATTTAAAACAAAAATTTTCATTTATAACGCTTTTACACCGCTCCAAAGTTGACCGGGTTCGTTAATACTCATGAGAATCCGGTCAAAGCAAAATATTTACCTTCATACTATGTTTTTCTACACCTACTTTAAAAAAAATGTACATCCCTATAATTTAACTTGTTCATTATTGACTCTTTTCCTATAAAACCTAAAACCTTTCTTACAATAATTTCTAAGATTAATTAATTAATTTCTAAAATTTCGAGAATGTTAAGCAGGTAGAAAAAGTCCGAGTTACTGTTTGGGGACAAATCACTAGTTAGTTTGTGGGACAAATGAACATCTGCCTGCTACGACTATTACTGAGTTAGCTAATGGAACAGCGCTATTCCTGAATGAGAAACTAGATCCATCTTTGCTAAGTCTCGTTGGCGAACGTTTTTCCGTTGCTTTAAACGGTGGTAACAAAGACGATTCTCTAGACATTATGAGATTGACGTTCTCACCCCTTTTTCCAAGATGGTGGCCGCGGGACAAGCGTGGCAACCCTTGGGGTTAAGCTTCTACTGACCCTCTCTACATGTCCCAAAAATAAAATTGCATCATCACAGAAATGTAAATTTTATGTAACATTTCAATGGACTACTAGTGTTCCATGGATTAAAATTAGTCAAAGGCTTAAGAAATACAACAAACATGTTTTATTTACAAATTTATTATTTTTATTGTAGTTATTTCACAATTCCAAACGAATATCGTCTGTAAAAAAATTATTTCGTTAGTAAAATAGTTTCCCAGATAAATGCGAAGGTAAATGGTAAGGAATTTACAGGCATTTATTGGAAATATTCTTGTCTTAAATGCCTGGGCATTTGCCCATCTCTACACCTACCCACTAAAAACCACCTTGTGCTGTGACAATATTTTACCGTTAGCCTTCATCGGAAGCGACACCCGTTCGGAAGTAGGTGCGCTGGCGTAGACCCGCTAGTGAGTCGTCCGCCGGATGTGAAAGTTGCACTGAAGGTGCTCAAAGGGACATAAGTTGGGGGCCGTTCTGAGCAGCCTCCTGTGAAGCCGGGGCTGCGCAGAGGTCGGCCGAGGCTTGACTGAGGGATCAATTCATTTAAATGAACTTATAATGAATTGAGAAGGGAACTATGCTCCGCCAGAGCTAGTAATCGCTCTGTAGGAGAACGTGAAGCCTTAAGTTTACGGACTAAAACTGAAATTTCCCTAACATCGACATCTTTGATAGCTTCGCAGACGATACGCATATCGCTTGCTAAGGAGGGTTGAGGAGTGGAATTGAATGGGCGAGGAGCCGGGATGGGATTCGGGTGTGCAGCAGGGCGCTGCTTCCAGTTCTCTGGAGCAGGCTTGGGCTGTGTAGGCTTTGCAGCCGGAGGAACCCAGCTACGCAGCGGCGGAAAGTTTGCCTGGACAGGGGCGGGGCCTGTTTGGGTTCCGCCCTCTTAGAATTGGAACGGGGTGCACGAGGGCAGCCCCTGTAATTTGCGGTGTGGCCGGACTGGCCATAAAGCACGCAATCGAGGAGAGGGGGTTTCAGGAGTGCGATTGCACTCTTTGGTGAAATCAGGCACTTTACGCACCTGGGCGGAGCGGCGCAGTTGGCCGCCGCATGCCCGTACCATTGGCACCGATGGCACTGGCCGGGGCGAGCGCGGCGATGAGGCGCCTCGATCGAGATCCCAGAGAGACCGCATATGGTGCTGACCTCTTTGAGGATCTCCCTGGACTTGGGGACATTGGCAAGAACCACCAAAGCGAGAGGGTGACGCCTTCCGTACTTGCTGTGCATTTTATGCACCGCGATTGCCGGGAAGCCTTGGGACTGCAGTCCTCTAGGATAGCCTCGTTCGATAATTCGAACGGGACCCCCCTGAGTACCACTCTAAACAAACGCTCTTCCGGTAGAGCGTAGGTTTGGTAAGCATATTGCTTACCAGTGAGATGCTTTGCCAAAGCGCGGAAATCGTCTATCGACGAGACTAGGATTTTAATAGATTCACCCGAGTTGGTCGCTCGGGTGTACAGGATCTTGTGTTCTCTGCACAAGTTCGAAACCTCGGTCCATTTTTCCTTATTCCGAAGGTGTACGGGTGGTGGGACCTGAGGCTTGACTGAAGCCTGGGGTGAAGTCACTTTGAGTGACATCAATGGGGCTGGGGCGGGTGTTGTAGGCATCGGGGTAGCTGGCGTTGAAGCCGTAGCGGAGGGTGTTGAAGACACCGGGGTGGGCGTTGAGGACGCCGGGGCTTGTTTCGAGCGCTTCTTAACAAGGGTGAAAGTGGCTCTGAGCCAGTAAGGGTTGCGTCCGAGGATCAGTCGGTCGCGGGTGCGCTCTTAGGAGCGGTGCGCTTACGGCGCGATGTGGCGTCCGATTCACACTCCATGTCACTGGAGGAAGGGGACCAGAAGGGGCCTGAGGGATGGGGTGGCCTGTGGGGCCAGTGGGACCAATATAGTGGCGAGTTGAGAGAAAAATTTAAATTTTAATAAATATGGATACAAATTCTAAACGTTTTTCTTTTTGTTTAAATATTTTGTAGTGCCTACTACATTTGTATTATTTTACGGGTAAAGGTACCTAAAGTATGTACTTGATAGTGGCGTTAACTTAATAGTAACGTACCTAAGGTATTAACGACTATTATTACACCAATGATTTCCACATTCGCTGCTGATTACAAAAAAACGTTAACTCAAAATCGACCTAATGTACTTACTTTCCTTTACCCGTAGAACGACACATTTATTCATACTTACAACCAGGGCACGGAAACCCGTTCTAAAAGTCCAAATCGTTGTCGCGTAGCTACAACAAATGCCCTTTTCATTTCCGGTTTTTAACCGGTAAATTAGGGTTGATAAGTACTATTTCCAGGTACCTATTACAAAACCGATTTGAGAGCCCTATCTACAAAGTTTGTTTAGAGTAATGGAAATGAGTAACAAACCAAAAGAGCGCAATTTTTTACTAAGCAAAAAGAAATAATGATTTTGTACACGACTGTACATCCATAGAAATGTAGGGAATGTAGAAATCAGCTCAAAATTATTTTCGTTTCATACGACTGTTTCATGACTATTTTTTGACACCTACTTCAAACTGAAAGTCGTAGGCGTTCCGGAGAAATTAGAAGTTTTCAAATGATCAAGCCATAATCCTCACCAGGGGGTACCTTTATATCTCTGGAATCTTTCGACTATTTCTGAGATTTGGCATGTCGTTATGACTATTTCATGGAACCTAAACCAAGTCGATAGACCTTACCGTTTGCTTGCACGAGAGATGAGAATTACAGCTTGACGTTCAAGCCATAATCCTCACCAACCATTAGCTATAACGCCGAAACTATAATACTATTTTTTTTACATGCATGACTATTTATCACTATTTCATGACTATTTTTTATCATTGTCAAATTCAAAATTTCACTGAGTTTTCAAATATGAGGATTACAGCTTGAAGGACACATATAAGCTTGCTGAAAACGTTAACCTGGGTTCATAATAGGTATTTGTTTGAAAGTATGTAAATTGTTCAAATGACCATTACGAAGTCAAAATGATTGTCAAAAATGAAAGTTCAGGGCTCCTATGACCATCCGGTGCCAAGATACAGAGAAGCCCTAGGTCTACAATTATGAACCTAGGGTTTCTCTGTATTTCGATGATGGCTCGTGTTACGAGATTCACACCTGGGTCATTCGGTTGTGACGCTATCGTGACGACTTGCATCAAACCGAAATGCAATAATTTACGAGTAATTTGATGAAAACTGTTAAGCCATAGGTTCATAATCAGTTCCATTCAACCACCGATATCTCCGCAAACAAAGAGTCCCAAATTTCAAGTAAGGCCGCAATGAGCGTCACATTTGAAGCACTAAAAGATGAGATATCTTTAAAGTGAGTCATGAATGAGGCCCCAGGTTCTGATGTTAATCTGAAAACTGGTATTAGTCCTGCTTCATACCTTTATTAACCATAAAAAGTGTACACCCATGCGTTATTGAATAAATACTCCTAAAAGTCAAAACGACGTCCTCATAACTTTGACGTCAATTTACAAGATACCAGCTCAACTAGAGTTATTTCGGTGAGAAGCAAATATTAGTGCACTTTATCAAATAATGTACAGTAACAATATCAGCTTAGAATGTTTCGTATCTATTAGGATATCGAGAAAAATCAGTAGCAATAAACAATAGCTAATTATCCCACGAAATTCGTGTCCTTCGAGCTGTATCCTAGTGTCTGTAAATGCAGCAGGACCCTACGTTTAATCCGATTGGAAGCGAAAGTTTAACGTCCGTAGTATTTCATAAGAGTTTTAATATAATTTAAGGGCTAAAATACAAACTATTTGAACTAAACGTAAAGTTATTTGAAAAGTACTAATAAAATGTTGATAAGAAATATCATGGCCTGGGCTGATATCTTCGAGACAAAAAAGGGTCCTGTTGGCATTACAAGGGTTTTGCAGGTGCATATTTGATAAGGTAATAATTACTTTTAACTTAAACCAAGGTATTTTAAGGTACTAATACACCACTTAAAGGGGCTAAATATATTTGGTCTGAACATCTTCAAACAGCAGAGGGTCTGCTAGAAAAATATGTAAGATTTCGCTGTAGCCATTTAGGTACTTTTTACCTGCACAATTCGTAACGTATTAAATACTACGGACGTTAAACTTTCGCTTCCAATCGGATTAAACGTAGGGTCCTGCTGCATATACAGATATGTTATCCTCATATTTGAAATCTCAATGAAAACTAATTCTGACAATGCTAAAAAATAGTCATGAAATAGTGATAAATAGTCATACTTGTAAAAAAAATAGTATTATAGTTTCGGCGTTGAAACAAAACTCCACTCCGACATTTAAAAAAAAAGAGTTAATGCGAAATAAATACGAGCTCTTGCCGCCACCAGCTTTGTCAACTTATGCACTTAACTAAAAAATCACGTCCAAACGTGTTAAGTGAGAAGCCCCGCCCACCCACTCATACGAAAAATAGAACGAATCCTAATCTACTTAATCACTTGCGTACTAAATTTAAAGTTACCACTTGTCACTTAACTGACTGTTTACACGCAACTTTTAACTTAAAATTTAGTTACCAGCTTAACCACTTAACGCGTGTAAACCGGCTATTATAGCCGGTTTAAACCTGGACTGAAGCAAACTTTTATAATAAGACGGATAGAATTTTAGCGCGCTATTTAGTTATATCAAATTCCGATTGAAATACCAGAAAAATCACTTTTAGCACGCTAAAACGAATCGGAATGGTTTTGAGTTTTTGATTGTAATATATGCTGCGTTCCGTTTGCCGATTACAGCGCTCATATACCCGTTCCGATTGCCCGTGAGCGCGCTCACAGCGATATCGATACGTCATCAATGACGTCATAAACGCCGCCATCTTACCGCTCACAGTGCCAAAGCTACGGAGCATGGTCGCTGTGAGCGGCCTGTCAAAACTGACACATGACGTTACTTTGTTGATGTTTTTATTAGTCGATTAAAGATTTTAAAAGCTTGCTTATTAATTTTCTTTTGTAATAATATAAAAAAATGGCTCCTGCTTCGTTCAGGGCCAAAGATCTTAATGAAATTGTAACTTTAGACTTAAGCGACGAACAATCAGAATGTTAGCGCGATATTTACCGTTCCGATTGCAATAGCACTAATAACACTTTTAGCGCGCTCAAACGAATCGGAACGGTTTTGAGCACTTTTAGCGCTGTGAGCGCTGTAATCGGCAAACGGAACGCAGCAATAATGGGTTGAACGAATGAGTGAGTGAGTGGTGTGGTGCGGGGGAAGGGGAATCCCACAGGGGTGCAAAGAAGAGCGAACTTCACGCATTTTTCGTTCGTTTCGTTTTCTTTCGCTCGTTCGTTGGCTGCACTCGGCTGCAGCTTGATGTGGTTGGCTCGTGCGCATGGTTCCTTTTTGTTTCTATGCTTTGTTTTGGGTGGGTTTTACTTCAAAACTTAGAGGTGAATACAATTTATTATTAATTTTAAGTTTCCTGTAATGCTTTGATGAATATGCATATACTGCGCGGTGTTCTTATTTTAATTACGCTTTTTCTATGTTAATCAAAATATGACGGTACCTTATTTTGTTTCCACTAGCATTAGGCAACTGTGTTTTTTTCTTTATTCTACTGTATAGGAGATATTAATAATTGTATGCCAGCCGATATTACTTTCTGGTCACACAGCCAATTACAGGGGATGCCCAAGCGGTTAATGAAGCCGGTCAGGGTAGCGAAGACAGGAAGACTCGAACTCGCTCCCTGGGGCGGTGCGCTTCGGACGGCGCGCAGACGTCGACGAGGCGACGGATTTGCACTTGACGGACTACACGGACGGGGCTTGTGGGGCGGAGGACGAAGCTTAAGGTGAAGACGGCCTGGTTGAATGGGACGCTGATGACAGCGCCGAAGCGTTTTGCTAATAGTAGTTCTATTACATCGGACTTTGCGAATCCGATAAAAGAGCGAGGGCCAAATAGAATATATACGGATGCCTAGTCCGTTTTAAAACCGCTAATTTGGGCAGCACTATACCGTCATCCAGTGCAGTGGGGTCGTACCTTTGTTAAGGCCTCAAAAGAAGTTTTCGACGTCGCAGCTACCTTCTCCGTACGGGACCATTGAATAGGTCTAGCGGTGGTAACGAAAGCTACTAGCGTCGCCCCGGTGTGATCCTCTCTCAGGCCTCGCTAAGACCTCGGTGTACTGCTTGTCCGTATTAGGGGCACCATTTCACGTCGTGCCCAACCCCCCTACCGCGGGTAGGGAGGATTAGGTGCTAGGACTCTAGGCGTTTACATTATCTAAACGCTCTAAGAAGCTTACCAAGCAAGCCCCGGTGTCTTCAACATCCGAACCCATCCTGGTGTCTTCAACACCCGCCCCTGTGCCTTTAAACGAATATCTCTGTCGAGGCTCCTTATCGTCGTGGTCAACCAGGGCAATGCCTCGTCGCGCCGTAAACGCACCGCTCGCTCGCGTCGCTCCTGACTCCGCGTTCGAACCGTCGTCGGACGCCTAGTCAAGCCAGGGGCTTATCCCTGACACTCGCTGCGTACGCACCAACGTTCCTGAGCTCAAACTGTTCCTTCAGAACCTCAAGCCAGACTTAATACTCCTCCATTTCTCAGATCCCACCACACCAGAGGACTTGCCAATTCTAGTTATAATTTAATTTCTAAATAATTTATTTATTGGTCCAAACATGATAAAAAGTCATAATACAATTTACATTCCTTGCTAGTTAATACATATTTTTGGTCAAATTTAAAATTTAAATTAAATAAATTAATTATTTAAATTAATTAATTAATTTAATTTCTTAATTTATTTTATTTTTATTACCATTAACTTTTGTACATACATGTTCTAAATAAATAATAAATTTTTGTCATTAGATCGCTACACTTGATTGTATTTTATTAGAAATAGTGAGGTTGTTGGCTGTACCTATACATATTATTAAGATGCTATATTTTACTAATATTACCTTTGTTATTTATTATACTCGTAGATGTTACTATTTTTTTCAATTTACTTATTTTTCTTTCTTTGTTTGTTTTTTCATGCCCCTTAATAAATTAATATTTTTCAATTATTTATTGGTTTCATTATATACTTGTAATGTATACCGAGCAACCACCCCCGCAACTGCGCTGTCTGATGGTGCGCTGCCTCCGAAAATGCTTCAGCTTGTAGCAACGGTGTAGATGACCTATAGGCGTGCGTATTTCCCCAGCTGGAAAGTTGCTTCTAGAGTATTTTGAGTGGGACGCACAATTAGATCGTCCTCTGCTGTAAATATAGAAAAGAATTGAAAAAAGGTTCCTGCTAGGGTAATTCTGCTGTTCCAGCAGAAAAAATCTTAACGAATGATCGCACAGAGAAGTATTGTGTACGTGCAGACGTGTTCGTGTAGATTAGGTGTTCTTTTAAAAAAGTTAATCCAAACATTAGGAAATAATTGTGAAAAGTTCATGGTAAAGTATGTCAATCCGCTCACCTGAGAAAAATACTGTATCTCGTTTCTCTAAAAGTACTAGATCTGTTGGTATATATAATTTTTTGTGAAATAATTGTACGGTATTTGTTGAAGATATTCACAACTGTCCATTTGTTTTTTAACGGTTTATTTTGATTTTATAAAGGTATCTGTAGAACACTCCATCCTCCTATGGTGCAGATGGAGTGTTCCTAAAATCTCAAACTATGAATACAATCCCGAATCAATTTGTGAAAAAACAAATCTTAATTAAAATATTAAAAAAATACGTTCAAGAGTAAATTAAAAAATTACTTTCTTTGTAACGTCCCTTGAGTGAGTTCCATATTTTAGCGTATATTTAATGAACCCGAAATTGTATGCAAACCCAGACTACATCAGAAATTGTGAAAATGTTCGTCTTCTGTTTTTGTGAATGTTTCATTTTAACAATTATCACCTTGATCATATTTCTAAGCTAGGAAACTGATTAGGGTGACCATGCATATACAAAAAAAAAAACAATTTTTTTTGTGTGTTATGCATTTTATTACAAGAAAATATAGATTATTTATTTTGTTTCGATGGGAGTTACATATTTCTTTTCGGGTGGTAATAAAAGCTTCTGAAATGTGGAAATCCAAAATGTGAATACAACTGACTCAAAAACTAATCTCCCGAAAACTATTATTTTTGAATTCAAATATCTCATATTGAATCAAAATATCCATATTGAATCAAAATATCACTAAATATTTTTGGTTTCTATTTTAATGTAGAATCAAATGGTAAAAAGTTATTTCCAGATTTCATCTCATTATGCTGTCGGAACTCTTCCGTGGCCACGGCGTCTGCAACGATTGATCGTGCAAACTATTCTAGAACTAGAGTTGAAAATTACGGAAAGAGGGCCGGTCAGATATGACCTGTTAACTGATTGATAGCCAGAAGACGCGTCTTAGTTACCAAATATATCATTAAAAAAATAGATTTTTTACTGACTTTAAAGCAATTAAAACTTTGATAAGACAGTCTAAGAAAAAATGAAAATCGTTTTTAAATATTTACGAGAAATATTTTTTTTGATTGCAGCCATTATATTGTTGTAAGTTTTACAGAAAGCAACCTAATGGAGGAACGAAACTAAAAATTACATTAGAGCAAAGCTCATATTAAAATAAAATACTATTATGCCAGTAAATACATACTTATAATGATTATTATAAAATATCAAAGCTGAACGTAGCTATTAGATATGAGATGCGGGTTCTGTCATTAAACACACGTCAATCAGACCTCAACGTCAGATGCGATTGATATGTATTCATTTTCTTCATTTCTTGCAGTCCATCGTGTGCTCTTGCGTCGTTATGTACTGTGACTGTTCTCGTTTGAGTTTCCCTACCTTTGTGACCTTTTTATGTTTATATTCTAATTGAAAGTAAACGGAAGAGAAGGAATAAAAGATTATTGTTGGTATTGAATTGTTTGCCGTCACACAGTAGGATGTAGCTGATATTATGACAATGGTGTGGTACCTTGGTTGGGCCTGATTTCAGAGTAATATTGCTGCACCAGCAGAATTTTTTAGACCATGTTGTAGTTAGGGAGGATTATGAATAAACAAAATTAATATTAGAAATGTTGTTTCAATTAAACCCTTGACAAATGCAAAACAATATCTTAAGAGGCTGATTTTAAATGATGTAGGTTACTTACCTACATCATAGATTTGGATATTTAATACAATCAACAACTGTTAAGAGCACTAACGAATTCAAGACGGGATCAATGAAAGTGACAGGTTTTTGAATGTATGGAGGGTGATCGGCCTTCTTTTGGGTTAGAAATAAGAATTTGAAGTTACCTTTCCGGAAACTTTAAAAAAAGTTGGAAGTATTCAAAAATAATAACTAAAATTTGAAAAAATTCTACGGTATCTTATTTGAAACGGTTTGTTTCGTTGTTATGTAAAATGTAATACTAAATGTAAGCTGAATGTTTGTCCTTCGAATTCACATTAAATACTGAATTTATTTGAACATAATTTGAAATAAAAAAATAAAATGAACCTAGGACTTTAAAAGTAGTTAATCATGATCAAAATAACGGAAAAAACGAGTAGAATATAATCCAATGACGATGTTTTTTATTATTTTTACTGCCTTTTCTATTTCAGTGTATTCAGACACAACACGTTACTACCTGTACGGTAGTAAAGTTGAAGGTCATCGATATGTATGAAAACGGTCGCTTTTTTGTAGACATTCGAATTTGGTCGGACAATCAGCCATTGTTTGTTGCTATGGATTTTTCTCGACATCCTAATACATACGAAACATTCTAAGCTGATATTTTTTCTAAGCTGATTATTTATTCTAAGCTGAACTTTAAAATATGCCGGTACCCACTAGCTATGCAATAAATAACAGCTTACTGAAGCAAGTGAACACTGTGTACGATTTAGGCATACTATTGGATAGTAAACTATCGTTAATCTTACATGTAAATAATATAGTCGCAAAAGCATCCAAAATGTGTGGTTTTATATCTCGTAACACAAAGCACTTTAAACACGCCAGAACAATGTTGCTCCTTTACGGAGGTCTGGTGCGCAGTGTCCTTGAGTACTGCTCACAAGTCTACGCTCCTTTTTATGAGATACACAAAAGCAGAATTGAGAGAGTGCAGAAAAGATTTCTCAGCTTGCTTGCTTTTAAATTGAAATGCCATCGAAGTCTAAGATCATATACTGAACGTCTTAAATATTTTGGCATATCCTCACTGACTAACAGGTGGAAACTTCATGATCTTAGGTTCTTATACCAGCTATACAATGGTTTGATCGATTGTCCCGAACTCTTAGCCCAAATTAATATAAGTGCACCTTCTAGGTTGCCACGCAAAAGTGCTTACAAACTGTTCAAAGTTCCTGGTAGTAAAACTAACTTAGGCATGAATGCTCCTTTGAGTAGAATGGCAAAACTTTACAATTATATACCGGTAACCGAAAATATAGATATTTTTAATGATCATTTGATTAAGTTCAAAAAGAAAATTACCAATTACCTGAATAAGGAACATAGTCCATTATAATTCAATATGTTAAATAAAATGTTAATTTAAGTTAATTTTTATCAATGTATTATTCAATTTTTTTTTAATTTTGTATTTAATTTAATTTTTGTAAAATTGTAGTTACTCTGTTTTTTCAAATGTCAAAAAGTACGTTGCAATCAGTGTTAGCTGTGGTTGCCTATAAGTGGGTGAGCACAAACCTTGTTATTTGTGATTTCAATTGTATGTGTTTATTGTGTTTTACCTGTTGGCGATCCTTACAATAAATAAATAAATAAATAGTCATCTGCACAATTTACTAACTTTCAAACAAATACCTATTATGAACCTAGGGCTTGGTTTAGGGATACTAACTTTTTTTGAGTTTATGATAGCAGTGACTGAGATCATTTGAATTTGAATTTGTGAACTCGTATTATGTATAGATAAGTAATATAGTACGAAAAATTACAAATTTTTAGCTGAACCATATTTTCATGTCAAAAATTACAATCCACAAAAAAATGTATTGAGTTTTCTTTTTATAGTCATTTATTGACATTTGGTTTGCCACGAACGCGCCCAGTAAATATATGGTCTATGATACGTTTCGTTCCAAATAAAGCTCGAACTTTAAAATATTTTGAAGAAGAAATCTATAATCTAACTGGATAAAATGAACAGGTGTTTCACTATCTACATTACAATGCCTAGGCTTATGTTACCAACCGTGATTGAGAACACCAATACACCTACGCACTAATCAGTGTTGTACTTGTCAATAGTTCTTATATAATATCTGATTCCTTACTATTCGATTTATTTGCTATTTAATTGATTTATATCCTGATTTATTTATGTCATTAGTAAACCATAGACAAGATAGAGTGAACATAATTGTTGTTAGCGACGCAACATGAAACGGATTCGGCATAATAGGGACATATAATAGTTTTGTAAATAACGCTAGTCCACGCCCTCACTACTAGCGCCCGTCCTCGGATGGGTGGTTATTTTCGAGTGTGACGTAAGCAAGTACTAATAAGATTCTTATAGGAAATTAGGATGTTATAGGAACCTAGGTATAGGTATATTTTGAATGCTATTTTTGATAACATTGATTTATGGTTGAATTGATGATATTTGTGTTAAATAAAGTTCTTAGAGGTTTCATTGGTAGATAAGCGTAATATGAGAAACTTTATGTACGTTTTAGATGGAAATTAGACCTAGGCTATTTGTCAAATACTGATTTGTTTAGATTTGTCATAATTATGGTAATTTTATGGTTATTTCGTATCAGATTAGGTAGATAATGGTAGATATAACGTTATTGTATATAGGTTCATATAATAAAGTACTTATTTGAAGTAATAAATGACGTAATATGGTTAGAGATTTTCTCGTTGAATAACTACGTAATTATATGGTTTATTGTTATGGTTTATCGATAATAATGTGTAAATTGCTTTCTTTTATTGAAATGTAATAGTTATTTTCATGGTGTTTTACGTATTTGAAGAGAATAACGAGAAAACCTTTGTTGTTCTAAATGTTCCTAATTGGTAGTTATATCTTGTTTGATTATGTTAAAATCTAATTGTAATTAGAATGTTTGCATATTTTAATAATGTAAAATGATAAAATTATGTTTGTAACCGTTTCGCCTTAGGTACAATGTTAGGCTAAGTAAATAGTCTGTCGGCGCAAACGGTGTTTTGAGATAGTCTTTGTTCTAGAAAGTTTTTTGTATTTAATTTTATCAAATTGATATTTATGTAAACACATAGGAATCGTTTCGCTCTATTATTTGAATATAATGTTGCAATAGTTTTGCTTAATAGTTTCAAAGATAATTCGATGTAAAGTTTAGAATCCAAGTAAAACTTAAGTGTAATTAGGTGCAAATTGCACAAACGCGCCAGCCAATCAGAGCGCTGGAATTATTTAGGGCGAAATTTGTATAAAAGGCGCACGCCGTGCTACGGAAGTCCCGACACATTCTCGCTCCGATCGCCGCCCAGTGCGGACGTGCAAGACCCCGTTCTCCGTTGTTTGGTCCCTCCCCGATATTCCGTGGCGCTCAGTCTACTGACGTCACGGTTTAGCGAGTTGGTTCCGTGCTGCGGTTTCCAGGGTTTTACTACTCCCTCTGAGTGCTATCGAAGTGCGTTTTTTCTTTGCGACTAAGCCCCTTAGTCTTCAAAGTGCTGTGCTAGGTTGTGTTGTGCTTGTGCTGAGTGCAGTGTTGTGCCCAGCGTAAGTAGTCTGGTCTCAGTGCAAAGGATACTTAACGGTGACAACGAATTTGTACTGAACCAGTCCTTTTTATTTTTATTTTATTTCTCTTCTCTATTTTATTTATTTTTCTCCTATTTCATATTTATTTTTATCATATCTGTGTGTTTTTCGTGTGTGTATTTGTCCTTTCTGTCGGTAAAGGTTGACCCTAACGCGGTCAACTCTTTACCTGCGTACCCTTTTTTTAGGTTTCTAGGTAGCGGCCTTCGGCGTACTACGGTTAGTTTTAAGTTATTCTCCCCAGCCCCCCTACCGCTGGTAGGGAGGTTTGCCGCTAGGGTTCGCTAGGTTTTTATTTAGGAATTCTAGACATTTGTTATATAAATAGGCGCTAGGTTTGCTAGGGAACCTAGGCATACATTATATATTTATATATTTAATATTATCCCAAGCCCTCCAATGGACCTTGTTAACGCTCTTAGGTCATTCGCCCAGGTGCTCGCCGCGTCCGGCGTCAGCATACCCGATGACATACTAACGCAGGCCTTACAGGCATCTATCGCGTCCCCGGCCCCTCAGGCCTCAACCCCGGCCCCTCAGGCCTCCGACGTCCAGTCCCCTCAGGTCTTCAGCTCTCCCGCGTCTCCCGCCTCGTCCGAGATGGACTGCGAATCGGTCGCATCCTCTCACGCGTCGCGTCGTAAGCGTACCGCTCCCGGGAGCGAATCCGAACCCGCGTCTGATACGTCGTCAGATGCCGTCACCTTGACCGGCTCTCCTGAGCCCGCGTTTCAACTCGTCGCCAAGCGCTCCAAGAAGCGCTCTAAGAAAGCTTCGGTATCTTCAATACCCGAGCCCTCCCCGGTGTCTTCAACACCAGCCCCCGCGCCGTTAAAATCGCTCGTAGTAACCGCGTCTCCGTTGGTCACATCGAAGCCAGCGACGCGCTGCGCTCCCGTCCCGCCGAAGCCTCAGCTCCCTCCGCCCGTATTCCTCCGAGAAAAAGCGCGCTGGACTGCGGTCTCTAACTTGTGCAAAGTGCACAAAATTAATTACTTAAAAGCCGCCAACGCTGGCGATACAATCAAAATCCAATTAGCGACCGTCGACGACTTCCGGTCTTTCACTAGGCTACTCTCACTAAATCAAATCGCGTTTCACACCTACGCCCTCCCGGAGGAGCGTAAGATCCGCGCAGTACTACGGGGCGTCCCGTTCGAACTCAGCAACGAAGACATTCTCGAGGACCTTAAGTCTCAGGGTTTCCCGGTCACAGCAGTGCACAAGATGCACTCCAACCGCGGTAGGCGTTTTCCTTTAGCTTTAGTAATCCTGTCAAATACTCCCAACTCGAAGGAGATTTTCAAAGAGGCTCGCACAATTTGCGGACTCTCGAACATCTCCGTCGAGCGTCCCAACCCCCGCGGTCACCCTGGGCAGTGCCACCGCTGCCAGCTATACGGCCACGCAGCGGCTAACTGTTCAGCTCCCCCCAGGTGCGTAAAGTGCCTGGATCCCCACTTCACTAAGGAGTGCACTCGCACTCCCGAATCCACTTCCCCCCCTGCCTGTGTGCTGTGCGGCCAGTCCGGCCACACAGCTAACTACAGGGGTTGCCCGCGCGCTCCGCGCTCCACCGTCAAGAGGGTCGCGCCTAAACCGGCGCCGCCACTCACTCCTTCTAACTTCCCGCCGCTGCGCAACCGGGGTCCCCCGGAAGCAAAGCCCGTTCAGCCGACGCCTACTCCGGCTCTGTCTTGGAGGCAGCGTCCGGCCGTCCCGCCTGCACCTTCCCGACCCATCCCAGCTCCCGTAGCTTCCGTAGGGCCGCGTCCCGCTCCGTCTTCTGCACCTCAGTCGTCGTTGGCTGAGGACATGAAGACCGTATTCGACGTCATCCAAAACGTAGACATTAATGAAATTTCCATACTCGCACGCAAACTGCGAGCCGCCCGCTCTCCTCAAGAGCGTTTATTTGCGTTAGCCGAGCATCACTCGCTCTTAAGTTCATTATAAATTTTAGTATTAAACCCAAGGGCTTATCCCTAGTATCTTTTAACGCTCGTAGCCTTAGCACCAACCTTCCCGAGATTAAACTGTTCCTTCAGAACAAAGAACCTGACCTATTCCTTCTCCAGGAGACTTGGCTTACTCCAAAACGCTCCAGGGGATATGCTATTCCTAAGTACGCGTTTACTCGCAACGATAGGCCCAACTCCGACGGTTACGGCGGCACCGCCATATATTACAAAAGAGGCTTCCATTGCTGTCCTCTCCCTACCCCTCCTCTCCTCAACATGGAGGCCACGGTGTGTAGATTGGCTATGACTGGTCATCCGACCATCATCATAGCTTCAGTCTACATACCGTGTGGCTCCAATCCAATCCGCAGCGACTTTGAGGCCATTCTCGCCCTCGGCCATTCAGTTATTATGTTCGGAGACTTTAACTCCAAACATACTGACTGGACGTGCCTATCAACCAACACCAGCGGTATCGCTCTCCTCGACATCACCAACTCCCTTGACTTAGACGTCATATCCCCCATCACTCCCACTCACTATCCCAACAATCCGACCTACTCTCCTGACATCCTCGACTTTGCAATTATCAAGCGAATCAATCTTGACCTAAGGTCTATCGAACCGCTCGATGACCTAGGCTCCGACCATCGCCCCGTCTCCCTCGTGCTAGGTACGCCTAACGTTAACGTCACACCTCCTAAGACCTTTACCAATTGGAAAGGCTTTAAAAATACGTTAGTTTCAGCCTTAGAGGCCCCTAACTCTCCGCTCGCGATTTCGCCCGACCAATTAGATAGTCCGGATAAAATAGATTCATTAGTCAATACTCTAACTGATGCTATTAACACAGCCATCAACGACAACAAAAAGGTTGTTAAGCAAAGCAAACCCGCGCTTCCACTAGCCGTTAGCAATCTCATTAAAGCCAAGAACGCGGCTCTCCGGAGAGCAAAGAAATATCCCACGCCAGCATACAGAACAGCTGCGAATCAGCTTCAACGTAAAGTTAGGTCTCGTCTCGCGGAACTCCGTGACACTCAGTTTAACGATCTCATGGAGAATATCTCCCCGTCCCACCAAGCATATTATCGAATGGCCCGAGCCTTACGCGTAGACACCGCCTCTCACGTTCCTCCTCTCACTCGTCCCGACGGCACCATTGCTTTCGAAGTCGAAGAGAAAGCCGAATGCTTCGCCGACAGCATAGCGGCACAATGCTCGCCCAGCACGCAACCCACGGATCCCTCCCACATCCAGGCGGTGGAGGACGAAGTTCTCCGCAGAGAATCTCTCCCTATCACCGACGACCCCGTCACAGTCTCTAATGATGAAATCTTGCTTCTCATTAGAAAGCAAAAGTCCAAAAAGGCTCCGGGTGCGGATGGAATTTCCAACCACGCACTTAAGCACCTGCCTGAGCAGGTGCTTACCTTGTTAGCTATCATCTTCAATGCCTGCTTCGACCATAGCTACTTTCCAAAAGCCTGGAAAGAAGCGACAGTCATAGGCATTCCCAAGCCGGGTAAACCTCTGAATGTCCCGGCTAATCACAGACCCATCAGCCTCCTCAAGGCAATGTCTAAACTTCTCGAAAGAGTCATACTCTCTCGAATGCGAAACCATCTGTTTCCAACGGATGGCGACCCTCTCATCATTCCCCACCAGTTCGGCTTTCGCGCTAAGCACTCCTGCCCTCAGCAAGTCCATCGAATCGTCGAGTACATACTCGAAGGATTCTCTCAGCGTCGTAAAAAAACAATCGCGGTTCTCTTTGACGTAGCCAAGGCTTTCGACAAAGTCTGGCACAGCGGTCTCGTTTTTAAACTCTATAAAATAGGCTTACTGGCTCGCCTAGTCAGATTAATAGCGTCGTTTCTTAAAGACCGTACTTTTCGATTCAAACATGAAGGCACGCTCTCCGCGCCTCGTCCCATAAAGGCTGGAGTCCCGCAAGGCTCAGTCCTCGCCCCTCTGCTGTACACCGTGTACACTAACGACATCCCCATCCCGCCGAAAGGCGTCGAACTCGCCCTCTTTGCAGACGATACCGCCCTTTACACTAAAAGTCAAGCGATCCCGTATAACATCACCAGACTCCAAAAGGCCGTAAACGCCCTCGGTGTTTGGTTTCAAAAATGGCGTATCGATGTCAACCCAGAAAAGAGTTCTGCTATTCAATTCGACCACAAACGTCGTAATCGCCACAACGATCCGCACATTCGTATGTTAGGTATTCCCATCCCCTGGAAGCGTTTTTACTTAAGCCGTCTATATAGTATGATAGGAAGAAAAAGTAAAATGTCTTTTAGAAATAAACGTACGCTTTATAAGGTCTGCGTTAGACCCGTCATGTCATATGCTTCGCCAGTCTTTGCCCACGCCAAACCCTCCGTCCTGTATAAGCTGCAGGTCGTTCAAAATCTCTTCTGCCGCAGGGCCACAAACGCACCTTGGTACGTGCGTAACGCGGACCTGCACAGAGATCTTGAACTGCCTACAGTGCAACAGCACCTCAGAACACTCTCAGAATCGTTCTTCAAACGCGCCGAATCCCATCCCAATCATCTTGTTCGAGATTCAGTCTCATATACTACTCCTGTGTTAGATTCGATTTACAAAATCGCTAGACCGAGAAACGCGCACACGAGCGAACGCACGCAGTTAACTTTAGATCTAGAGGCCCTTCAGGCCGCAAATTCTAATTCTAACGTAAATTCTAATTCTAACGTAAATCCGAATTAATGCAATTTTAATTTGTCAATTTTTAATGTGTTTTATTTATTTACTTTTCGTTTTTGAGCACCTTCAGTGCTATGTAAATCCCAGCGGGTGACCCCTTAAGGGCCCCGCTGGCGCGGCCTCTTTCTCCAATTGGCCGTCGTTCAGATGAAGGCTGAGTGGCAAAAATGCACGAGCCGACAGGGGGTTTTTTAGTGGGTATGGTTCTGGTAGGCGTCGGGACGAGTCCCACATAACTCCGATCGCGCGCGCGGAGTATGCGTCAGAGCATTTTTTATGTCCTCCTGCCCTTCCCGTGGAGGGGAACCAAAAAAAAAAAAAAAAAAACTACGGAAGTTATTCTCGCTCCGATCGCCACGCGGTGCGGACGTGCAAGACCCTGTTCTCCGTTGATCGGTCCCTACCGATATTCCGTGGCGCTCAGTCTACTGACGGCACAGTATAGCGTGTTGGTTTCGTGCTACGGTTTTCAAGGTTCTTTCTACTCCCTCTGAGTGCTATCGAAGTGCGATTTTTCTTTGCGACTAAGCCCCTTAGTCTTCAAAGTGCTGTACTAAATTGTGTTGTGCTTGTGCTGAGTGCAGTGTTGTGCCCAGCGTAAGTAGTCTGGTTTCAGTACGAAGGATACATAACGGTGACAACGAATTTGTATTGAACCGGTCCTTTTATATTTTATTTCTCTTCTCTATTTCATTTATTTTCTACTATTTTCATATTTATTTTTATCATATCTGTGTGTTTTCGTGTGTATTTGTCCTTCCTGTCGGTAAAGGTTGACCCTCAACTCTTTACCTGCGTACCCCTTTTTAGGTTTCTAGGTAGCGGCCTTCGGCGTACTACGGTTAGTTTTAAGTTTTCCTCCCCAGCCCCCCTACCGCTGGTAGGGAGGTTAGCCGCTAGGATTTTGCTAGGTTTTTAGGAACTAGGCATCTTTTATTATACTCATTTTTATACATATTATTGTCCCAACCCTCCCTAATGGATCCGCTAAGCGTTATTAACGCGTTCACCCAGGCGCTTGCTGCGGCAGGCGTCTCCATCCCAAAAGACATCCTAACGCAGGCCTTGCAGGCATCAGTCGCGTCACCGGCCCCTCAGGCCTCAACCCCGGCCCCTCAGGCCTACAGCTCTCCCGCGTCTCCCGCCTCGTCCGAGATGGACTGCGAATCGGTCGCATCCTCTCACGCGTCGCGTCGCAAGCGTACCGCTCCCGGGAGCGACTCCGAACCCGCGTCTGATACGTCGTCAGATGCCGTCACCTTAACCGGCTCTCCTGAGCCTGCGTTTCAATTAGTCGCCAAGCGCTCCAAGAAGCGCTCAAAGAAAGCCTCGGTATCCTCAATACCCGAGGCCTCCCCGATGTCTTCAACACCGCACCGTTAAAATCGCTCGAAGTAACCGCGTCTCCGTCGGTCCCATCGAAGCCAGCGACGCGCTGCGCTCCCGTTCCGCCGAAGCCTCAGCTCCCTCCGCCCGTCTTTCTTCGCGAAAAAGCGCGATGGACCATAGTTTCAAATCTTTGCAAAGAGCAAAAAATTTACTATCTTAAAGCAACCAACGCAGGCGATACAATTAAAATCCAGGTCGCGACCGTCGACGACTTTCGCGCGTTCACCAGGTTACTTTCTCTTAAACAAATCGCTTATCATACCTACGCCGTCCCGGAGGAGCGTAAGATCCGCGCAGTACTACGGGGCGTCCCGTTCGAGCTCGCGAACGAAGAAATCCTCGAGGACCTTAAGTCCCAGGATGTCCCGGCCGAAGCAGTGCACAAGATGCACTCCAACCGCGGTAGGCGTTTTCCTTTAGCTTTAGTAATCCTGTCAAATACTCCCAACTCGAAGGAGATTTTCAGAGAGGCTCGCACAATCTGCGGACTCTCGAACATCTCTGTTGAGCGTCCCAACCCCCGCGGTCACCCTGGGCAGTGCCACCGCTGCCAGCTCTATGGCCACGCAGCGGCTAACTGCTCAGCTCCCCCCAGGTGCGTTAAATGCCTGGATCCACATATAACGAAGGAGTGCACTCGCACTCCTGAATCCACTTCCCCCCCTGCCTGTGTGCTGTGCGGCCAGTCCGGCCACACAGCTAACTACAGGGGTTGCCCGCGCGCTCCGCGCTCCACCGTCAAGAGGGTCGCGCCTAAACCGGCGCCGCCGCTCACTCCCGCTAACTTCCCGCCGCTGCGCAACCGGGATCCCCCGGAAGCAAAGCCCGTTCAGCCGACGCCTACTCCGGCTCTGTCTTGGAGGCAGCGTCCGGCTGTCCCGCCTGCACCTTCCCGACCTATCCCAGCTCCCGTAGCTTCCGTAGGGCCGCGTCCCGCTTTGTCATCTTCACCTCAGTCGTCGTTGGCTGAGGACATGCAGACCGTGTTCGAAGTCATCCAAAACGTCGACATTAACGAAATTTCCGTACTCGCACGCAAACTGCGAGCCGCCCGCTCTCCTCAAGAGCGTTTATTTGCGTTAGCCGAGCATCACTCGCTCTTAAGTTCGTTATAAATTTATTTTTGTATAAATTCGTAAATAAGTAAATTATAATGTCTAGACCCGCGAACCCCGCGTCCAGTCGTATTAAACCCAAGGGCTTATCCCTAGTATCTTTTAACGCTCGTAGCCTTAGCACCAACCTTCCCGAGATTAAACTGTTCCTTCAGAACAATGAACCTGACTTATTCCTTCTCCAGGAGACATGGCTTACTCCAAACCGCTCCAGGGGATACGCTATCCCTAAGTACGCGTTTACTCGCAACGATAGGCCCAACTCCGACGGTTTCGGCGGCACCGCTATATATTACAAAAGAGGCTTCCATTGCTGTCCTCTCCCTACCCCTCCTCTCCTCAACATGGAGGCCACCGTGTGTAGATTGGCTATGACTGGTCATCCGACTATCATCGTAGCTTCAGTCTACATACCATGTGGCTCCAGACCAATCCGCAGCGACTTTGAGGCCATTCTCGCCCTCGGTCATTCAGTCATTATGTTCGGAGACTTTAACTCCAAACATACTGACTGGACGTGCCTATCAACCAACACCAGCGGTATTGCTCTCCTCGATATCACAAACTCCCTTGACTTAGACGTCATATCCCCCATCACTCCCACTCACTATCCCAACAACCCTACCTACTCTCCTGACATCCTCGACTTTGCAATTATCAAGCGAATCAATCTTGATCTAAGGTCTATCGAACCGCTCGATGACCTAGGCTCCGACCTGCTGCGAATCAGCTTCAACGTAAAGTTAGTTCTCGCCTCGCGGAACTCCGTGACACTCAGTTTAACGATCTCATGGAGAATATCTCCCCATCCCACCAAGCGTATTATCGAATGGCCCGAGCCTTACGCGTAGACACCGCCTCTCACGTTCCTCCTCTCACTCGTCCCGACGGCACCATTGCCTTCGAAGTCGAAGAGAAAGCTGAATGCTTCGCCGACAGCAAAGCGGCACAATGTTCGCCCAGCACGCAACCCGTGGATCCCTCCCACATCCAGGCGGTGGAGGACGAAGTTCTCCGCAGAGAATCTCTCCCTATCACCGATGACCCCGTCACAGTCTCTAACGATGAAATCTTGCTTCTCATTAGAAAGCAAAAGTCCAAAAAGGCTCCAGGTGCGGATGGAATTTCCAACCACGCACTTAAGCACCTGCCTCAGCAGGTGCTTACCTTGTTAGCTATCATCTTCAATGCTTGCTTCGACCATAGCTACTTTCCAAAAGCCTGGAAAGAAGCGACAGTCATAGGCATTCCCAAGCCGGGTAAACCTCTGAATGTCCCGGCTAATCACAGACCCATCAGCCTCCTCAAGGCAATGTCTAAACTTCTCGAAAGAGTCATACTCTCTCGAATGCGGAACCATCTGTTTCCAACGGATGGCGACCCTCTCATTATTCCCCACCAGTTCGGCTTTCGCGCTAAGCACTCCTGCCCTCAGCTAGTCCATCGAATCGTCGAATACATGCTCGAAGGATTCTCTCAGCGTCGTAAAAAAACAATCGCGGTTCTCTTTGACGTAGCCAAGGCTTTCGACAAAGTCTGGCACAGCGGTCTCGTTTTTAAACTCTATAAAATAGGCTTATCGGCTAGCCTAGTCAGATTAATAGCGTCGTTTCTTAAAGACCGTACTTTTCGATTCAAACATGAAGGCATGCTCTCCGCGCCTCGTCCCATAAAGGCTGGAGTCCCGCAAGGCTCAGTCCTCGCCCCTCTGCTGTACACCGTGTACACTAACGACATCCCCATCCCGCTGAAAGGCGTCGAACTCGCCCTCTTTGCAGACGATACCGCCCTTTACACTAAAAGTCAAGCGATCCCGTATAACATCACCAGACTCCAAAAGGCCGTAATCGCCCTCGGTGTTTGGTTTCAAAAATGGCGTATCGATGTCAACCCAGAAAAGAGTTCTGCTATTCAATTCGACCACAAACGTCGTAATCGCCACTACGATCCTCACATTCGAATGTTAGGTATTCCCATCCCCTGGAAGCGCAGTATCAAATACTTAGGCGTCACCTTAGATCAGACGCTTTCTTCAGAAGAAAAGTTCAGAAGAATCCAACTAGAAGAAAGAAAGTGCTGTTCGGTGAATCCGGAGGCCAGTGAAGACCCAAGAAGACGTAAGCGCTGTTCGGTGTATCCGGAGGCCAGTGAAGAGGTCTGAAGAAATAAACTTAACTACAGGAACGATTGCGGTTCATAGGCTTGTTTAAACTTATGGTTTATTTGTATCCGCAATAAACGTTCATACTTTGAAGACGTGTTGTTTTTACTGCGCTCCAACCTGCACTCGATCAAGTCGGGTGTCACTCCGTGGTTCGTCAGGTCGTGGTGTCTTCGGGGCTTCGAAGGATACATACGGCGGCATCTTCCCAGCCGGCGCAAAACCCCGCACCAGTTTTCCTGGTCCTTCGAGCCGAGATCCTGGATCAAGAAGATGCCAACCACACGGTCAACTGGAAGAACGAAGCCCACCACCGCCACGGAGTCTTCAAGGGACTGGAGCGCAGCCACGCCAACAGAGACGACCGACACGATGGGGTCGTCTACGGGGTCGACGTTGACACCAGGGGCACCAACTCACCCCGCCGGAGGAGCGCCTGAAGCACGCCACGCCAAAGGTTGCACCGTACCGCCAGCAATGGATGGGGTTGCGTCGAGGGGCGCTGTGGATGAAGAAGCACAGTTCGCGGTACCAGCGCCCATGGAACCCAGGAGGGTTGGTTCCACCACCAGGTCGAGGGCTTCCAGAAGAAGGGAAGCCGAATTGAAAATGGAGATAGCCCAGAGGAAGCTGGATCTCGCCGAGGCCGAACTGGAGCTCGTGCGGGTCGAGTCCGGCAGTGAAGAAGACTTCGCAGACGAGGAGCGGCAGCACCACGTGGAGGAGTGGCTACAGAAGACCGAGAGGAGAGCAAGGGTAATGCCACCCTTGATGCCGCCGTCGCGACTACCGTCACCACCACCACCACCGCGGCTACCACAGCCGCTGCCTGCATCTGGGAAGACCGATATCCAGGAGTTGGCTGAAGCATTGGGGAAGCTACCTAGAGGCCGGACGGAAGCTGTACACATCGAGCTTCCCAACTTCGACGGCGCCGCAGAAGAATGGCTGGCGTTCAAGAGGACGTTCGAAGACACGGCACCCAGCTTCAGTCACGTGCAGAACCTGGCCAGATTACGGAAGGCGCTGCAAGGGAGGGCGTGAGAGGCAGTGAAGAGCCTCTTGTTTACGGCGGAGCATCCCAGCGAAGTCATGAGGAGGCTACAATTGAGGTTCGGAAGACCCGAAGCTCTGGCAACTGCGGAGCTGGAGAAGCTGGAGAACCTGCCACGGGTCACAGAGGATCCGAACGACGTGAGCACGTTCTACAGCCACGTGAGGAACGCCGTGGCCACGATCAAGGCAATGGGGGCAAGCAAGTAACTAGATTCCCTCAGAACCACGAGGGCCCTCATTGCAAAGATGCCGACTACAATGAAGCACCGGTGGATCGCATACAAGAGGACGAATTCTGACGAAGAACTTCGGGACCTGGAAATCATGAACGCATTCCTGGAGGCTGAAAGCGAATGGTACGCGGAAATAGCCGACCCTGAAGTATCCTGGAAGAAAGAAGACCGTCAGCGATCTGCACAACCGAAGACATCATGGGGCCACGAGCGAAGACCAGTGAAGAAGGTACACTACGTGCAGGGGAATGAAGAGCACCCCCGCAAGAATCGGTGTCCAGTGTGTAACGGCGAACACTGGATTTACGAATGCAGGAAATTCAAAGAAGCAAACCTTAGTCAAAAGTACGAAATGGCTAAGAAGGCAATTTTATGCTATAGAAGGAAGACATTCAAGTAAGACCTGCAGGGCAGCAGACTGCAAGAAGTGCGGAAGATGGCACCACACCAGTCTTCATGAAGAAAGCCGTCCACCAGCAGCTATTGGGGATAGAGAAGAATCCCGCTGCAATGTCTGCAGTCGCAGAGAAGAGCCCAAGGAAGTCGTCGTCTCCGTGCACACTGCCAGTGATGGGCAGGTGTATCTGAAGATGATCCCAGTGGACCTGTATGGACCGAAGGGCGCAGCACGCGTACTGGCTCTTCTGGATGAGGGATCAACAGTCACGTTATTGGATGCTGGGGTGGCGCAGATGATTGGGGCTGAAGGCAAGGCGAGTCCGATAACTATCAAGACAATTGGAGAACATGGAATCAAGAGGTGCGACTCGCAGAAGACAAGCGTCAAGATCAAGGGAGCTCATCGTAAGAAGAAGGAAACTATTGAAGTTCGAACAATCGACAGTTTGAAGCTCTCAAGACAAGGTGTGGATCGAGGTGTCATCCAAGGATGCTCGCACCTGCAAGGGATTCAGGGTCAACTGATTTATGAAAATGAAAAGCCAAAACTTCTCATCGGGCAAGACAACTGGAGTCTCATCGTCACGAGAAGACTTAAGAAAGGGAAAAGGTCCGATCCAGTTGCATCACTGACGAGCTTGGGATGGGTCCTCCATGGGCATCACAACGGGAAGACGTCACCGGTACAGTTCGTCAACCACAGCAGACTCATCGAAGAAGATGAGACAGAAGCCTTGGTGCGGCGACACTTCGACATCGAATCAATCGGAGTGCAGCCTCGCTGCCCGAGCAACGACGCAGACCAACGAGCGCTTGAGGTCCTGCGATCAACGACGAAGCGCCTTCCAGAGGGGAGGTTTGAATCCGGGCTGCTGTGGAAGAGTGAAGACGAAACCCTCCCAAACAACTACGTGCAAGCTCATTGACGTCTTATTGGGATTGAAAGGAAATTGGACAAGGATGCAACCCTGAAGACGTTATATGAAGACCAGATGAAGAAGCTGATAGAAAATGGTTATGCAGAGAAGGCTCCAGTATCAACGACCGCTGGAAGAACATTTTATTTGCCGCATTTTGCGGTAATGCATCCCGTGAAGAAGAAGCCAAGGATAATCCTGGATGCTGCTGCAAAATTTGACGGGAAGTGCCTGAACGACGCACTCCTGCCGGGACCAGATCTTCTGCAATCGCTATTTGGGGTGCTTGTGAGGTTCAGAGAGAAGCCGGTCGCCGTCGTCGCCGACATTCAAGACATGTTCCTGAGGGTACAAATGCGTGAAGAGGACCGCGACAGCCTGAGGTTCCTGTGGCGCGGCGACAGAAGAAATGGGACACCAGACGAATACCGAATGTGCTCAGTGGTGTTTGGTGCGGCTTCATCACCGTCTACGGCGATTTTCGTAATGAACAAGAACGCAGAAGATTTCAGAGAAGATTACCCGGCGGCTTTGCCACAGAGGAAGGCATCAGGTGCAGAGCATTCGTGCAAAGGCAGGCTTCCTCTTGAGAGGATGGAGCAGCAACAGGCCGAAGATCCTCGACGGGATAGGAGATCAGCTCAAAGAAAACAGCACAGATTTGGTTACTGAAGAGAAGACTCTTGGGCTGAGATGGCTAGTGGCAGAAGACTTGCTGGCCTTCAACGTTGGGTTCTGGAATACCAGCCCGGACATACTCGAAGGCAAGAAGACGCCGACGAAGAGAGAAGTTACCAGCGCCGTGATGTCCACCTTCGACCCCCTGGGCCTTGCTACCCGAGTGTTAATTCAGGGGAATAAGCGGATTCGAGACATATGGCGTGGGGAGATCGGCTGGGACGACGAGATGCCCGAAGACCAGCGAGCAGCCTAGGCCCAATATGTAAAGGAAGTGTCCGTATTGAGAGACCTTCGAATACCCAGATGTATCTCACCGAAGTTGGAAAAGGCAGCGAGTCAAGAGGGAACACGGTGGAAGTTCATACCACCTGGCTGTCCAAACATTGGCGGCGCTTGGGAAAGGCTCGTACGATCGGTGAAGACGGCTCTGACGACGGTACTGCAGTCCACACCACAAGAGGAAGTCCTACACACACTGATGACTGAAGTCGAACACGTGGTGAACTCGAGGCCACTCACCCACGTTAGCGTAGACCCTGACGATGAGGAAGCTCTAACGCCGAACCACTTTTTACTTGGCAGATCTTGTGGAGCACCGGCGCCTGGAGAGTTTGCAGACGTCGAGCTTTTGGGAAGGGCAACGTGGAAGACAGCACAACGGCTGACGGATCACTTCTGGAACAGGTGGATCAAGGAGTATCTGCCTACCCTGCTGCCGAAGAAGGTCAACGGAGCAGCAACGCAGGATCCGCGCGTTGACGACATTGTCATGGTCGTCGACGCAACACTGCCGAGGAACACCTGGCCGAGAGGAAGAGTTCACCGAGTCTACCCTGGACCTGATGGGAGAGTTCGAGTTCTTGACGTGCAGACACCATGGGGGATCCTGAGGCGGCCAACGAGACGGGTCGTCATCCTGGTTCCAGCTGCAGCGTCGCAACCGCAGGATGGAGTGCTACGCACCGCGGGGGAGACTGTTAGCGACGCAACATGAAACGGATTCGGCATAATAGGGACATATAATAGTTTTGTAAATAACGCTAGTCCACGCCCTCACTACTTGCGCCCGTCCTCGGATGGGTGGTTATTTTCGAGTGTGACGTAAGCAAGTACTAATAAGATTCTTATAGGAAATTAGGATGTTATAGGAACCTAGGTATAGGTATATTTTGAATGCTATTTTTGATAACATTGATTTATGGTTGAATTGATGATATTTGTGTTAAATAAAGTTCTTAGAGGTTTCATTGGTAGATAAGCGTAATATGAGAAACTTTATGTACGTTTTAGATGGAAATTAGACCTAGGCTATTTGTCAAATACTGATTTGTTTAGATTTGTCATAATTATGGTAATTTTATGGTTATTTCGTATCAGATTAGGTAGATAATGGTAGATATAACGTTATTGTATATAGGTTCATATAATAAAGTACTTATTTGAAGTAATAAATGACGTAATATGGTTAGAGATTTTCTCGTTGAATAACTACGTAATTATATGGTTTATTGTTATGGTTTATCGATAATAATGTGTAAATTGCTTTCTTTTATTGAAATGTAATAATTATTTTCATGGTGTTTTACGTATTTGAAGAGAATAACGAGAAAACCTTTGTTGTTGTATATGTTCCTAATTGGTAGTTATATCTTGTTCGATTATGTTAAAATCTAATTGTAATTAGAATGTTTGCATATTTTAATAATGTAAAATGATAAAATTATGTTTGTAATCGTTTCGCCTTAGGTACAATGTTAGGCTAAGTAAATAGTCTGTCGGCGCAAACGGTGTTTTGAGATAGTCTTTGTTCTAGAAAGTTTTTTGTATTTAATTTTATTAAATTGATATTTATGTAAACATATAGGAATTGTTTCGCTCTATTATTTGAATATAATATTGCAATAGTTTTGCTTAATAGTTTGAAAGATAATTCGATGTAAAGTTTAGAATTCAAGTAAAACTTAAGTGTAATTAGGTGCAAATTGCACAAACGCGCCAGCCAATCAGAGCGCTGGAATTATTTAGGGCGAAATTTGTATAAAAGGCGCACAAGGAAGAAAGAAACAGTGCGGTGCCCACAAGGAAGAAAGAAACAGTTCGGTCCCTGCAGCGAAGAAAACAACAACTAACAAGAAGAAAGAAAAAGTCTAATAAGAAAAGTTCAGAAGAATCCAGCTAGAAGAAAGAAAGTGCTGTTCGGTGAATCCGGAGGCCAGTGAAGACCCAAGAAGACGTAAGCGCTGTTCGGTGTATCCGGAGGCCAGTGAAGAGGTCTGAAGGAAGAAGCTGAACTACAGGAACAATTGCGGTTCATAGGGTTGTTTAAACTTAAGGTTTATTTGTATCCGCAATAAACGTTCATACTTTGAAGAAGTGTTGTTTTCACTGCGCTCCAACCTGCACTCGACCAAGTCGGGTGTCACTCCGTGGTTCGTCAGGTCGTGGTGTCTTTGGGGCTTCGAAGGGTACATACGGCGGCATCTTCCCAGCCGGCGCAAAACCCCGCAACAATTGTTGTTGTTGCTTCTATTCGCCTGTAAAGGCAGGCACGACCTAAGCCATACAGCTGAATGAACATAGACAATGTTAGTCATTGGTACACTCTTTTGTAGTATTAGTAATTGTATAATAACTTTAATTGACTTCCTTTTGAAACTGTATAAATACCTCAACCTCACTGATTTCCATCTCTTACTCCGTTCCAATTTGTGATTACTACGTATTTCGATACCAAATCGATTTAAATAAAGGATAAAACTACAACTGCGATTCGTTTAATTCCACTGCTGTAACACTCACCAAACATCAATGAACTCATTTGAAATCGACGTCTTTCATGTCATTTCATTACAGCGATAGAAGGTATGTCTACATTTTAATCAAATATGAGTTTTCATACATAATAATTATTATATACATAATTATTGAGGGTACTTAGTAATTAGGTTTTGAAAGGCTTTTTACTTCTTTTCCTTGTAAAAAATAACATATCCGTGAGAATCTGAAACCAAAATCTTGAAATGAGCTGCACTTTCGTTTTTCCAAGTTGAAAATTGCCAAGATGTGCTATGAAAACTGATTGAATTTGACATAACCTCGAAATATATTTTTCAATGTAACTTTTTTTCTGAATTGCTAAATTGCGTTAAGTTGTTACCTTAAGTTTAGGAAAATAATACTATTTTTTCGGCATCGTTTTTATATTTATACATTAATTCAATAAAAAACAGGTTGACAGGTCATTGCATATATGAAACATGGGCATTGCTCTTTCATAATCTCAAAATTGCAGTAGGGCGAAAATAACACGTGAATTTGATGGAATAACTTTGTATATCATCAGACTTATCGCACATGTAAATCATTCTGAATAAACTAAAAATAAATAAGTGACATTCAATATAGCTTGTATCCGGCGTTTGAGTGGTACTCGTGTTATGATTTTTTAAATACGATTTTAGTATCAAATAAACATGATACCAAAATTTGTATACGCTGTAGTTATGTCTTGAAAGTATAATTTAAATCGTCATTCTTTTTGCCCAATTCCGCCACTGATTTTTATTTTCATATGTTTAAGAGATATTTGATTAAATTGTGAAATGAAACTGATTTAATAATAAATTTTAATACTGTAACTGTTGAGCTCTACCCATCTGTATAATGAATAGATCCTAACTTACGTAGGTACATAATATGTTATTGTTTTACAATTTAGTGATTGAATACCAAGCATGTTAAAGATAATTGATTAAATTGTGATATGAAACTGTGATTTAAATAATCATTATATTGAAATTGTACTTTTACACTCAACTGTATAATTAGATTTTGTATAACTGTATAACTAGCTTACGTTCATATTTCTCAGTTTTGGGATATTTAGTAAATTATTATCTTAATTATAATTCTGTTATGATAATTTGAATATCGAGTAAACATTTTAGATAGATACACTTCATATTAAAATATAATTTTAATCGGTTAATTGTTCTTAAAAAGCTTTCCTACCCGTTTATGATTAATAAATACATAATTTAAGCAACTCCACATGTCTTATTTAATATCCTATGATCGATAATAAGCCGACGAAAACTATCGTTAAAACGTCTTTGAACAATTTCATTGTCACCCTAGTCATCAGAAATAATTCATTTATACATAACTATCCTGCATGACTACTACGGTGCAAAAATTATGGTCACGATAGCTTACCGACTTTGGCTTTGTTTATTCGAAGTCCTGAGTTTCTGAGTCCATCCGTTGCCAAGATACAATGATATCACGATTATGGCTCGTGTAACGAGATTCACACCTGGGTCATTCTTCAGTGACGCAAATGTGACAACTAACATTAAACCGAAATGGAATAATTTACGAGTAATTTGCTGAAAACCGGTTAGCCATAGGTTCATAATCTTCCGATTCTACCATTCATATCTCCGAAGCCAAAGCGTCTGCGAGTAAGGCTGCAATGAGCATCACATTTTAGTCACTAATAAGGTATGAGATACCTACTGAGTCAATCACAAATGTGGCCCTAGGTTCTGATGTAAGCAATATAACTTTAGATTTATGCAAGGAACAATTATAATTGAGCGCGCTATTTTTCGTTTCGATTCAAATATCAATTTTAACACGCCAAATCGAATCTGAATTTGAGCTGTGAGCGGCTATCGGAACGCACTCTCCGTAGCTTGGGCACTACTGTGCTGTGGCGGCATTTATGATGTCATCGATAACGTATCGATATCACTGTGAGCGATATAATCGGCAATCGGTACGCACCATAAGTGTTTTACTAGAATTGAGGCAACACAACATAAATCATCATGATGAAGGAAATAGTATTCTGTTGAAAATATTAAAAGTAAAAGCCACAACGAAGAAATAAAACTAATAATGTTGAAACAAGCACATTTATTTATTCATTACACAATATTCAATAGTTAATAGCAAATATACACAAACCAATATTCTCCGCTTAATTCAGCTCCATTCTGTGGAACATTGCAACTCATACGCCACACCTATGTACAAACATCTTCTGATACGACATCAACAATTCTGTAACTTTGCTACTAGACAGCCATTTATTCATTATATTTATTATTTTGTCAATTCTTATAGCGTCCCATCCTACAGCTTTAACTTACAGTAATCAAAAACTAACGAACTTTAATAAGTAAGTTTAACTAAAAAGAGAAAAAAAAGAAAGTTAATGAGATCTGCATAACCTAAAATTAGACATTGAAAAACCCACCTCGTAGGAAATACATAAATTATAATTAAATGGTGTTAGGAAATTAAGAACTAATATCTCAATAGATTGAGACAGACAACTAACCGGGAAACATTTAAATGCCTAACCTAAGACTAATCAAATTCAAAGAACTCTTAAAGAAATCAACTTGAAACATACAAATTACATCAAAATTTACTTATTAACAGCTAAAACATTCAAATTAAAAAAACTACATATTAAACTTATACAAGAACTATCTTTACACCTATACACAAAATGATATCTCTATATTATAATAATTATTCATAAATATTACAGACATTCATGTGTTTGCATTATATAATCATTTACTGAAATTGTGCACAGATCCTTAAACTTAGAAATTTGTTATAAACCAAAGATATTCACAATATATCTGATGTATTATTGTTAGCAAAATACAATATGAAATCTATACAGTCTAAAAGTAAACTCTACAGACTCAACCAAAGAACAATATTGAATGCAGTAATCTACTGAAATAATCATACACATACGACTTACTTTGTCTTTGAGTCTGTCCATTCAATTGGATCTTGTTAAAATCTAACCTAAATATTATTGTATTCCCGAACAAATATCACATTTATTTGACAAACTGGAAGATTACATTATTAGACATGTTCTGACATTTCTTACAATTATTTATATTGAAACTTCAAATATAAATGATGGAAATATCTAATTTCCATTCCTAAACTAGAGCCTCAATTTTGTAGATGTTACTTCATTCTGACTAAGTAGAAGAGAATGACCATTTTGAAATTTATTTTAAATGCAATGTGTTTGGAATGAAAAATTTTTTAGTTGGACTACAAGTTTAGGAGTGACAAAAGCTAATCAAACATTTGAGCATTATTATTTTGAAAATAGAATCCTACCTACCTACGTATTAAACCTATAATTTTTTGTTTATAAATATTATACAATTTAAATTCGGTAGAAAAAGCACATTGAATCACATACATTTTTATATTTATAAATAAATATTTATATTTTTAAAGGCACTTTGTTTTTTGTGTTCTTTTTCAGAGCTAGTTCCGGCAAAAATATTATCTCACTATTATTCATCAGATACATACTGTAAACATTCATTTATGAGTAACTAGAATGTCACTTTCATGGTATGATTAAAAAATTATATATATGATATATATCACATACACCCCAAACGGAACCTTATTTTCGGAGACTAAACTGGTTGGAATATGAACTCTTTGGAATGGAATATGAACAGAACCATGCACATCATTCTGGCAGTAAAAATAAAAAACTGTAGTGTTATATTCAATGACCACTAAAACAATAGCTAAGTGACATAGAAATCTTTTAACTAAACAATACAAAAACAATTACATTGTAATTATTACAATTCAATAATCTGTGTGGGGTGTACACTCACTACTAAACAGAATTATTCTGAGTTCCGCACAACAACTAACTACCCAACAAGTAATAGAGAAATTCCTCACTAATCCTTAAACTTCCGTTTCGTACAAATCTTTGTGTATTATGATTTTATTGCATGGTATTTGACAACACAAATAACACTTTATAAATTGAGATAAAATTCAGCAGACAGATAAATCTTGATGTAGCTCACACATATGCCATTTTTTATATAAATTGAATCTTTTGAAAACCTTTTTATACTGCAATGGTATATTAATATTACAACCTAAAATAAAATATACTTATAAACTCGAAACTACGAAACTAGTAGCTACCTGCATTGACAAATACCACAATGATGTCATCATAGACAGTTTGCTAGATAATCAATAAATAAACATACATTTAGAAGTAACTTAGAAAACAAGATATTTATCATATTCAAATATGATCATTTGAACAAATTAGTACAGGGTAATTTAAATTAAAATTCAGTAATAAAAAGTTTGTTATTTGTAATGGGTCCTGTATAGCATCAAAGTATCAATTATCTACTATTATTGTATGAAAACTGAAAGCAACTGTTAACTTATCATGAACTCTGTGGAAGTGTCCCCGACTACTTACAGTTCAAACCAATATGCTAAATATCTAGATTCCAAGCCAACGGTTACACACAAACTACATAAACTTGGTTTATGTCCAATGGTTAACAAGCAGGGGTGCATTTAAACTATTAACAACCTTTTAGACATTCATTGAATTCATAAGTAACAGTTTTTAACAACATTAATATGTCCATGTGGTGACCACAGAAAATAAAAATAAATAGTTTAAAAATGTTTTTACACAATAATACAAAGTAATTAGTTTGTATGTTAGTTTATAAACTCCAAGACTATTTAATCTACTTGAAAAACTATTTTTCACAATAAGAAAGGTGACTGGGATAACATACCCAGGGTTCAAATTCTAGAGTTCAAGGAAATAAATTATTTAAAAAATATTAAAGATTTTAGCAATACTTAGGAGTATTTATCCCAAATAATCCCACTACTTTGCTTTTGCTCGCTTAGTAAAAAGTTTAGGCAGGTTGAAAATACTTTTTAACATCTTAAAAACATCTCTTTCACTGAACACTATTGATAAGCTGACCATATGTTTCTGTATCTAGCAGGTTATTAACACTTTACCCTGCTGTCTTAGAGATTGTTAACACTTAACTAAACCACACAGTTTCACTTTATTTCAACACCATGCACTACATCCGTTAGTTGGGCCTCTTTGGACCGCTGAGCTCGGTAGCAGTGACGGACTGTATGATCTCAGCAAGGTGCGCATCTACACGAGGCTTCTGCAGGCGTTTTGAAGACCTCGTACGGAACTTGGCTGACTCCTGGTTGAGGTTCGGTGTCAGCGCTTTTATGCATCTGTGGGTGATAAATTTATGTGTTAGTTTAAGGCTGCATTATAAGATTAGTATTTTTTATGGATAATGGTATTTATCCACGCGATAATCCAACCCAACTGACAGAAGGAGGGCTTTGTTTTCAAATGTATGTTGTATCTTTGGCAAGGATTTCAACATATGAGGCGTGATTTGTCTCAGTTTGTGAGAGTGACAGAATATATTTTTCTCGAAATTCTTCCTATAGAAACAAGATAACTTCAGCTATCGGATTTTTGCTAACCCACCAGATGGCAAGTGGCTTCCAGGTTTATGGACATCAATAAATCATAAATGTTTATTTGATGAATATTGACAACTATATTGCAAAATCAATTAACAATGTCTTGCCACCTATAGGACTCACATTTTCTTAAATATTGGTTCTGTAACTCTCAGCTTGATAGACAACACTATGTTCAGTGATTTTCTTTGTAAATTTTCTGAACATAGAAACTTTGTAATTATTTTGTGTAGAGTACATCCTTACTTAACATTTTAATTTTATTTGTAAATAAACAAACAAATACCTGGCCGCGTCGTGTAATTTCCGAGCCAACAGCTCATTCCTCATGTTAGCGGCTAACAATTCCCTGCGAAGTTGAGACCGGGTTTTGTGTCCCGTCCGACTCAGCAGTGGATGCTTGCGCAGCTGGGACGCCGAGGGTCGCACGGTGGGGTCGGGGTGCACCATTTTCTGTTGAAAAGTGGAGGGGTTAATTGTTAGTTTAGTTCCGTTTTGGAGGATGAAAAGAATACAAACCTTACTTCTAAAATTTATTTGGACATGAAATATTGTGCAGTACATAATTATGTCTCATCATTACTTTATTAGTTACTCAATATTAAGGCAGCTTTACACCTACATTGTTTTTTAAAACTTGTATTTTTCACAAATGCTTTTATGCTGAAATAGTAACTGGCGGTTTACTAACATACATAACACAGAAATGTATGTTTCAGTTCCATACGCAAATATTATTTATTTTTTAAACAAAAAACACTTGAAAATCGTTGTGAATGACACGCTTAATCACTGTCGTTAATCCGTAAATGTTTATTTGTTTTAATTTTTTACTTAAATAATAAGTGATTATCGAATAAAACCATACATATTCTTTTCTAATTTATTGTGAAAAAACACTACTAATATATGAAAAAATCGATATTATTCTTATGAATGAAAAGATCAGTTCTTTTTTTCATCAAAAAACTTGATTTATGCGAGTACTATTTATTTGTGAAACATATTTGTGGCTCTTTAAAAACTTAAAAATGTTCTGATTCAAAGGAGTAAGTTTCGGCTAAGCGTCCTCAGCACTACACCACAAGGTAGAAATTTTAAAATGTTATGATTCAAAGGAGTAAGTTTCGGCTAAGCGTCCTCAGTGCTACACCACAAGGTAGAAATTTAAAAATGTTATGATTCAAAGGAGTAAGTTTCGGCTAAGCGTCCTCAGCGCTACACCACAAGGTAGAAATTTAAAAATGTTATGATTCAAAGGAGTAAGTTTCGGCTAAGCGTCCTCAGCGCTACACCACAAGGTAGAAATTTAAAAATGTTATGATTCAAAGGAGTAAGTTTCGGCTAAGCGTCCTCAGCGCTACACCACAAGGTAGAAATTTAAAAATGTTCCGATTCAAAGGAGTAAGTTTCGGCTAAGCGTCCTCAGCGCTACACCACAAGGTAGAAATTTAAAAATGTTCCGATTCAAAGGAGTAAGTTTCGGCTAAGCGTCCTCAGCGCTACACCACAAGGTAGAAATTTAAAAATGTTCCGATTCAAAGGAGTAAGTTTCGGCTAAGCGTCCTCAGCGCTACGCCACAAGGTAGAAATTTAAAAATGTTCTGATTCAAAGGAGTAAGTTTCGGCTAAGCGTCCTCAGCGCTACGCCACAAGGTAGAAATTTAAAAATGTTCTGATTCAAAGGAGTAAGTTTCGGCTAAGCGTCCTCAGCGCTACGCCACAAGGTAGAAATTTAAAAATGTTCTGATTCAAAGGAGTAAGTTTCGGCTAAGCGTCTTCAGCGCTACACCAAGGTAGAAATTTAAAAATGTTCTGATTCAAAGGAGTAAGTTTCGGCTAAGCGTCCTCAGCGCTACACCACAAGGTAGAAATTTAAAAATGTTATGATTCAAAGGAGTAAGTTTCGGCTAAGCGTCCTCAGCGCTACACCACAAGGTAGAAATTTAAAAATGTTATGATTCAAAGGAGTAAGTTTCGGCTAAGCGTCCTCAGCGCTACACCACAAGGTAGAAATTTAAAAATGTTCCGATTCAAAGGAGTAAGTTTCGGCTAAGCGTCCTCAGCGCTACGCCACAAGGTAGAAATTTAAAAATGTTCCGATTCAAAGGAGTAAGTTTCGGCTAAGCGTCCTCAGCGCTACGCCACAAGGTAGAAATTTAAAAATGTTCCGATTCAAAGGAGTAAGTTTCGGCTAAGTGTCCTCAGCGCTACGCCACAAGGTAGAAATTTAAAAATGTTCCGATTCAAAGGAGTAAGTTTCGGCTAAGCGTCCTCAGCGCTACGCCACAAGGTAGAAATTTAAAAATGTTCCGATTCAAAGGAGTAAGTTTCGGCTAAGCGTCCTCAGCGCTACGCCACAAGGTAGAAATTTAAAAATGTTCCGATTCAAAGGAGTAAGTTTCGGCTAAGCGTCCTCAGCGCTACGCCACAAGGTAGAAATTTAAAAATGTTCCGATTCAAAGGAGTAAGTTTCGGCTAAGCGTCCTCAGCGCTACGCCACAAGGTAGAAATTTAAAAATGTTCCGATTCAAAGGAGTAAGTTTCGGCTAAGCGTCCTCAGCGCTACACCACAAGGTAGAAATTTAAAAATGTTCCGATTCAAAGGAGTAAGTTTCGGCTAAGCGTCCTCAGCGCTACGCCACAAGGTAGAAATTTAAAAATGTTCCGATTCAAAGGAGTAAGTTTCGGCTAAGCGTCCTCAGCGCTACGCCACAAGGTAGAAATTTAAAAATGTTCCGATTCAAAGGAGTAAGTTTCGGCTAAGCGTCCTCAGCGCTACACCACAAGGTAGAAATTTAAAAATGTTCCGATTCAAAGGAGTAAGTTTCGGCTAAGCGTCCTCAGCGCTACGCCACAAGGTAGAAATTTAAAAATGTTCCGATTCAAAGGAGTAAGTTTCGGCTAAGCGTCCTCAGCGCTACACCACAAGGTAGAAATTTAAAAATGTTCCGATTCAAAGGAGTAAGTTTCGGCTAAGCGTCCTCAGCGCTACACCACAAGGTAGAAATTTAAAAATGTTCCGATTCAAAGGAGTAAGTTTCGGCTAAGCGTCCTCAGCGCTACACCACAAGGTAGAAATTTAAAAATGTTCCGATTCAAAGGAGTAAGTTTCGGCTAAGCGTCCTCAGCGCTACACCACAAGGTAGAAATTTAAAAATGTTCCGATTCAAAGGAGTAGGTTTCGGCTAAGCGTCCTCAGCGCTACACCACAAGGTAGAAATTTAAAAATGTTCCGATTCAAAGGAGTAAGTTTCGGCTAAGCGTCCTCAGCGCTACACCACAAGGTAGAAATTTAAAAATGTTCCGATTCAAAGGAGTAAGTTTCGGCTAAGCGTCTTCAGCGCTACACCAAGGTAGAAATTTAAAAATGTTCTGATTCAAAGGAGTAAGTTTCGGCTAAGCGTCCTCAGCGCTACACCACAAGGTAGAAATTTAAAAATGTTATGATTCAAAGGAGTAAGTTTCGGCTAAGCGTCCTCAGCGCTACGCCACAAGGTAGAAATTTAAAAATGTTCCGATTCAAAGGAGTAAGTTTCGGCTAAGTGTCCTCAGCGCTACACCACAAGGTAGAAATTTAAAAATGTTCCGATTCAAAGGAGTAAGTTTCGGCTAAGCGTCCTCAGCGCTACGCCACAAGGTAGAAATTTAAAAATGTTCCGATTCAAAGGAGTAAGTTTCGGCTAAGTGTCCTCAGCGCTACGCCACAAGGTAGAAATTTAAAAATGTTCCGATTCAAAGGAGTAAGTTTCGGCTAAGCGTCCTCAGCGCTACGCCACAAGGTAGAAATTTAAAAATGTTCCGATTCAAAGGAGTAAGTTTCGGCTAAGCGTCCTCAGCGCTACGCCACAAGGTAGAAATTTAAAAATGTTCCGATTCAAAGGAGTAAGTTTCGGCTAAGCGTCCTCAGCGCTACGCCACAAGGTAGAAATTTAAAAATGTTCCGATTCAAAGGAGTAAGTTTCGGCTAAGCGTCCTCAGCGCTACGCCACAAGGTAGAAATTTAAAAATGTTCCGATTCAAAGGAGTAAGTTTCGGCTAAGCGTCCTCAGCGCTACACCACAAGGTAGAAATTTAAAAATGTTCCGATTCAAAGGAGTAAGTTTCGGCTAAGCGTCCTCAGCGCTACGCCACAAGGTAGAAATTTAAAAATGTTCCGATTCAAAGGAGTAAGTTTCGGCTAAGCGTCCTCAGCGCTACGCCACAAGGTAGAAATTTAAAAATGTTCCGATTCAAAGGAGTAAGTTTCGGCTAAGCGTCCTCAGCGCTACGCCACAAGGTAGAAATTTAAAAATGTTCCGATTCAAAGGAGTAAGTTTCGGCTAAGCGTCCTCAGCGCTACGCCACAAGGTAGAAATTTAAAAATGTTCCGATTCAAAGGAGTAAGTTTCGGCTAAGCGTCCTCAGCGCTACGCCACAAGGTAGAAATTTAAAAATGTTCCGATTCAAAGGAGTAAGTTTCGGCTAAGCGTCCTCAGCGCTACGCCACAAGGTAGAAATTTAAAAATGTTCCGATTCAAAGGAGTAAGTTTCGGCTAAGCGTCCTCAGCGCTACGCCACAAGGTAGAAATTTAAAAATGTTCCGATTCAAAGGAGTAAGTTTCGGCTAAGCGTCCTCAGCGCTACACCACAATGTAGAAATTTAAAAAGGCCAATATGGCCATAAATATACAGTATGTGTCGTTTGTTTTTCAAAATATGTACAAGTATCCGTCTCATGTTACGTATGAAATGTCCAGCCATCGCCCTCCTCAACCATATTAGAGGGACGTGAATATAGGTAGTGGTATAGGTAATAGTGTAAGTCCCTACCTTGAGCAGCGCGTTGAACTCGGCGGACAAGGCGGGCAGGTCGGGCAGGCCGCCGGCGCGGTACTCGTGCCACTGCTGCCCGTTCTTGGGGAGAGGCCCGCCGCCCGCGGCCTCGTACACTGTGAGACCTGGAGTTCCGTTACGTATTATTAATATCTACACTTGATGCACTTCACTTGATGGTAAGAAGTGGTGTTTCCGCAGCGTGATTCCACCAGCGTAGCTCCACGGAATCAGGCCGTGGGTATACCAAGATAGAATACAGCCTATTATACTTTTGGACCTTTTCAACGGTGAAAGAATCTTTAAAATCGATACTTTAGTTAGATATTCATCATCTTTTCTCTATAAAATAATACAGGTCATATCGTATAGTTCACACTTGTAGTGCTCAATTTCATAACATAGATTCAAGGTTTAGTCACTCACCTAATGCAAATATATCAGCTTTGGGAAGATGCGTGAGATCTTCCTGCAGGATCTCCTTCGGCAGGTAGCGGCAATCTCCTTCTTCCACCACGGGCGAAGATACGCACGTCACGTGGCCCAGGTCTCCTGTGGGCGAGATAGGAGAAGTCGTATAATATATGGTGGATTGGTTGATGTTTGTGGGTACCTTGTCAGTCTTAAGTAATTTGGAGAATGAGAACATATTTGGATGTAATCCGTCACACAATACATCTGCTCTGTTTGAACAGCTTTTGTTCCAGTTATTGTACTGGCTGTCCCTTGCCTTTATACTGTGGAACTAGTCACATCAACGCGCCTGACGAGATGTCGACACAGGAAATTGATCGACAGCTAAAATTAATGAGCCGAAATGAAATAAAGTTATTTTAAAATATGTATAGTACAAGTTATAAATCCCCCGACAGACGGAAAAAACCGCGCATAGCTTTTATTTACTTACCAAGATACACCAATAGGAAAGTGAGCATATATACACTTACATTACATAACATTTCTTAAGTCTACAAACTGACATGCGCACAATTTGTAGGTGTAATTCATTTGTTGCATTCACTGTTACATATAAATAAAATTACAACTTTATAAAACAGAAATGTAAACTTTTGATATTCTTCGAACATGACTAAAGGACACTCTCGATTCATGCGACTTGTAATCAAACAAACGACGGGGCATCATGAACCAGGACGTGGGCAACGGAACTCTCATTACCTTCCGCAGTAACCCTCCGAGGTGGACGGGTCGAACACAACACAGTCGGCGATAAGGGCCGAGTGTTTAGTCCAATGTACACCAGTGCTGCCAGATGGTCTCGCCGACGCACCCCTAGACTAATTTGATTTCTCCCTAGAATACCTCCATCAAGTGGATGGTGGCATGCTGCGAGTTTATAAACAGGCGGTACATTCATTTTTCTTTTAATATTCTTTCCGGTTCCGGTTTCGTATAGTAAACGGCATGTTAGTGAGCTCTCCACAAAACAATTAGAAAGCAGTTAAAAACCGACCTGAAGATATGTATCACTTGAATTATTGTAATTATTCTCACTTGTTTTCTTACTTGTAATTCAAATTCAAATTCAAAAATATTACTTTCATCATTTTCTATAACTGCTCGTTCGTCGTGTAGGCACGTCTAGGGTTGCTATCTTGCTCAAAATTGTTTATTTAATCCCTTCTAAATTAATTACGATTGTAATCTGTGTGTTTGCCTTATTAAATAAATAAATAAATAAAAATATAACTTTATTATTGTTTCATTTTATAACTTATGGCTAATGAGGTCTTCAACATCTCGAATCTCGACCTTAGTTGTGGCGGTCAAGTAGTTAAGAGATGGCATAAAAACATTAATAGCAGGAACCAGGAACGTGATATTTGCCTAAAAAGAAGCTGTATTTGACATGTTTTTTAAATTTCCCCTGAAAAATCCCTCAAAATATATTTTTCCCCCTACTTCGCCTCCAACTCGGTCCCCTGGTCTGGCATCTCTGATGTGCACCTGCCTGTATGAGAAATGGACTGACCGAGCTTGTACTGCGTGTCGGCGGCGTCGTCGTCGTCGGAGTCGTCGGGCGCGGGCGCCGCGCGGCACAGGAAGATGTTGGCCGGCTTCACGTCCATGTGCACCAGCTGCTGCGCGTGGAAGTGCCTGCGAATGAAGCCCGGCTGTGTTACGTTGTATGGCGGACGAGATCAAGTCTAACTACCACGGGTGAGGAACCTACTATGCGATTCAAATGAGAATAGGAATGTCAACGACCTCTAAAACCTATAAAAATAACGATTTATTTTACTTTATTTAGTATTGTATCGAAAGAAATTTTTCAAAATACATCTGTATTCAAAGAAGATCTGTATAAGTTAATAAAAAGGCACAAAAACAGCATTTCCAACTGTCACGGCGTCGAAGTTTTGAGGCTGCCACCTTACAATTGTTGTGATTTAAATCCAACCGGATATATTTGGCACTTAATTAAGCGTAGGGTGGCAGACAAATTGAGAGTTTGACGCTAGAAGCAAAAGCTTGCTCAAATAAATTCTATTAAAAAAATTTTTTTTTTCACAGTTTGTCACAATATGGCGCTAAGTCGGTCCTATTGTTACTTGAAACGCATAGTAAAAAGTGTATGAAAATCCGTGAAATATATTTGCGGCCTCTCGTCTGAAAGAAATCGCTTCTTGTTGATTTAACAGCCAACAGTTTTCGATTTTTCCTTTTGCTATATAATACTACCCTTTACTATATTACGGTATAGCTGCTCATTTCAATTTATAAATCTGATAAACTACGCTGTAAATAAAACGTATGGAAACTGAGTGAGAAATGAGATCAAAACGGCAATAACGCGGAGGACATCGCAGTCCGAGAAGCGCCAGTCGCTGTCCACGCATCGCCCACGTGACCGCGTGACCACGTGACCGCGCACAAGGCGTGTACTCGCGCTGAACACCTGATCACCTACTAACAAAGGGGCGCTGAGAGGTTTTTGTTCCGCGGCTCTGTTTTATCCCGATCCACCTATTTATTTTAATCGGAGAACAAAGTGTTCTATATCTAAAAATAATCAACTAAATCCATTTCTATGCACCAATTAAAAGTTTTCGCATATAAATGTCAATAATTACAATTATTCAGTTGAAAACTCCACATCCATAACACTTAGGACTGCTGTAATAGTCGTTACAATAAAAACAAACGTCTCAGAAACAAACAATATTGATATACAAAATATACATAAGTATATAAAACAAGATATAATACAATACCCTTTACAAGCCGGAGTCGAGGGGTATTTACGCAAGATACCGACGCAGACATTCGTCGCGTGTATTTTTCACTTATTATGAAATTAAATGTTTTGATATTTTTGGTTTGGAGCGCGAGTTGTTTGGGCACTAACAACTACAAGTAGAGCGAACGAAAAAATACTATTATAATAAATCCCCAGACAAATACACCAACTGTACTCCCCAAAGTAAACAGAGCTTGTGCTGTGGATGACCACACTGCGCACTGGGGGGGAAACCAGTATAAACATACGTATATAAACATCATTCAACGCACACATCATCAACATTTGAGCCACATGAGCCAGGACTCATACCTGGAGCCTCCGGTGTACGAGGCAGGGCAACTAACTAACCACCACGCAACTATATCGCTCTTTCTGCAAACATTTGGAATAAAACAATTGTTAGTAACACTCACGCCAGGCCGTCAGCGATATGCTTCATGAGTACCGAGAGCTCCTTCTGCGGCAAGGGGCCGCCCTCGAGCCGCTGCTGCAGCGAGCCTCCGTCGCAGTACTCGTTCTGGATGATCATGTGGTCGTCTTCAGCCCAGGCGGAGTAGTAGCGCACCTGGAGGAAAGAACATATCCAGTTTCAAATATGTACCTGCCAGCAGGTGAAGGAAAAACTTAGGCGGGAGTTGGACTCGTCCATCGACGTCACACAAAATTCGTGGTGTGTTCCACCCCTCCCTCGTCCTTGTCAGAGCTGGCCACATTCGTGAGAGTTGCGTAAGTTGACAATCACAAAATAGCAGAACTCAGAAAGCGGCCTCGTTCACTCGGAGAGAGTCAATTGTCAAATTCATGCAATCAAGGCAGGCGCGTATAAGTACTAACTAAATTTACGTTAAGTAATTAAGCATATAACTCATGTATGAGTTCATTAAAGAAGGTCGTCAGTTAGGTACTTAAGGAATTCGTCATCACTGCACTTAGATTCGTGATTCGCTGGAGTTTGGACGAGGTCAGGGAAGAATTAGTTTCGTGGACAATATCGCCTCAGGCTGCAACATTGGCCTATCATGGATACGTCGCCTCAAACATACGCTACGGTCTTTTGCTGTGGGGTAACTCGGTAGAGGCTAATGATATATTTATCATACAAAAAAAATGTATACGGTCCATTTTTCAAGACCATTACTTGGATAGCTGTAAGCCTCTACTTAAAAAGCTAAAAGTACTGCGACTTCCATCGCTATACGTTTTCGAAGTTTGTTGCTTTGTTAAAAGAAATGTTTATCTTTTTAAAAGTAGTGATGATGTTATTGGACGCCGTCATAAAGAAAAAGGCAAACTGCGTGTACCTGCCCGAAAATTGTCAATTTATAGCAAAATGTATACTGCGTGGCTGTAAGATCTATAATAAATATATAATCATTTTAAAAGTTTGCCTTACAATAAATTTAAAACTAAATTGTTTAATTTTTTGATAGAAAAATTGTATTACAACATTAATAACTATATGTCGGATAAAGAAATGCAATGTGAAATAATAAATACTTAGATATGACATATTGTAACAAATTATGAGGATTTTATTTAGTGCATGTATATTGCATTTTAATTCACTTCAGTTCATATTACAATATCTGCACGCTGCCTTGCAGCAGTACATGTATCGCCTGTTGTACGCACGCATGTGTCGGCAAATAAAGATTATTATTATTAATCTCTAGACGCCTATGTTTATTTCTGTACTTTTTAAATTTACTTATTATTTTTAAAAGAATAGTCTCTTCAGTTCGGCATTTTGAAAAATAAAGAGAAAATGGGAAATAAGCTCGGGCTCTGGTCGCCAACCGCTTTATGGACTTATGCACTTAACTAAAAAAAATCATTTCCAAACTTGTTAAGAGAATACTACTTACTACAAAATCACTTACGTACTAAACGTAAACTTACCATTTATCATTTAATTTACTGTTTCAGATAATATGCTTGTTACCCACTACTGAACACCTAGCGTAGCGGGTGTAAACTGCCCAACAAATAAATTAAACCTCATATTCATACAAATAGAGTCGGGAATGTTTTTCAAGTTAGATTTTGGTATATTAGATTTTGAAAAGTGACGTGATGACCCACCGCCCCTTGCCACAGTTCGACGACCAGTCCCCCTTAACGTGTGACTTAATTCATGGATGGTCCTTACGCACATGTTTGTTTTAGGCTGCCTGTCCACCAGAGCAGAGACTAAAGGAACTGAATTGTGCCAAAATTAACCAATCGAATTGCACAAAATCTCCGCTCCGCTCCAGTGGACAGGGGTTTGCAAATAAGTTTTAAAGTTCGTATATATTAAACGCGGAGCGAGGATGCGGAGTTATTGAAACCCGCTCGGGTTTTGGCGAGACGAGCCGAGTGTTCCGCCCTCCATAAAGCCCAAATGTACTACCAAATCGGCGGTACCCGAATGCGGTAGCGCCACCTTGGGCCTACCACATACCAAAACCAGCTTGGTAAACATCCCTAATTAAGGTGGTACTCAGAAAAACTCAAGCTTATTATATTTATTAAACTTATCACGAATGAAACTAAGAACGGCGTTGCGCTGGACCAAGACGGTTGTCGCGGCGCATCGCCTCCGCTGTTTCCGCGACAGATTCAAGATCTGCGAAGTCCATGGTTTGTTACTCTCGTCAGAGATACTAAATAGGGCTGTGGCTCACCACGTTGGGATGGCGGCCGGCCGCGGCGTGCGCGTACACCTCGGTGAGCGCGGCGCGCTCGGCGGCGGACCCGGCCAGCGGCCGCAGCGAGCGCTTCAGCGCGTACACGCAGCCGTCCAGCTTGTTGACGCAGCGGGTCACCACGCCGAACTCGCCGCGCCCTATCACGTCCAGCTCCACGAACTCGATCTTGTAGCGGGATATGTTGGATTCCTGGAGAACAAGGTGGTGAGTGATGCAGTGAATTGCTGTCGACATTTTACTGAGAACAGTTAGTATGATTCAATTAGAATATGATGTTTTCATTGAAATAACAAGAATTGCTACTAAGCGTTTGACAGGTCGAAACAGTTCAGTAATATAATGCAAAAAAGATCCACTTTTTTCAAAGATCAAGTAACACTGGACTAACATTTCATTTCATTTCACAACTTGGACGTAGGATATTTTACAAGACATACCCTCAGGCGTTTGGCGGGCTGTTCCGGTGTAGAGTCCCAGTTCGGTGTCTTTGACAGCGCTCGCTTCTTCTTGTTTAATGCTTGACCTGGAAATATATTTATATTTTCACTACTTGATAAAAGTAGTATTGTTCACAATAATATGAATATCTATTGCACGGAACATACAATCATTACCCATATAACGAAACACGAAAACAAGTATAAAGAAAATAGATGCGTTAAATATTTTTTATATGTTTAATAAAAATTAAGAAAAAGCTTAACACTTGGTGATACGAACACTTCGAAGTGACAAGTTAGCACCTATTTTATTGATTAGAACTGAGAATTATTGAATAGAATTGAGACCATACATCACATGACAATACAAAGCTAGCTAAATATTTCATTCCGGTGTGAGTTACTGGCGACACTCAATCAACAATATTGTGGAAACTTCGTCGATCAACATTAGGGAAGATATGACAGAAAACCCTCGAAATTTTTTTTTCGTGTTCTGCAATGATAAATCTCGAAATGGTTTGCGAATATCAACTACAAAACATTTTGTAGTCAATAGTTGAAATGTCAATTGTGCTCTGAACCCAATTTACCAAACGGGAAAATAAGTTTCCCGGCAGGTAGATGGACTGAGTGGATAACTGCACTTTTGTCAAAAATGTTCATTTCATAAGATAGTAGATGGCAAGCGGGGATGGCAATACATAATACAGAAGCAAGTAGAAGACATGTGTACTTACCGTCGGGCGTGAAGGGGTTGATGTTGGCGAGGCGGCGCGGCTGCTCGTCCGACTCGTCCTGCAGGCCCAGCGCGCTGTCTTCTAACTCTGGCGGGTGCAGGTGGTGGCTGGATCCCGGCGGCATGCCTGAGGACCACGCGAGGGGTTATTATATATGCAAGTTGATGGTTGGATGGCTACTTTATGTGATCCGCTTGTTGGTAACATACTAAGGGTTATCTAGGCTAAATGGCTATTTATCATATATTTATAAAGGTTTACTATTGTTTGACAAAAAACGTATGACACAAGATCATTTTACAAACAACGTTTGAAAATCTAATCATTTGACAAACTACAGGTTTCGCAATTGTTTTACTTAGAAAACATACTTGTTAAAATATTAATTATAAAACAACTCGTGTTGAACCAAAGTCGCTTTTCGTGAAAAGCTGGAAATCGTACTTAATTTGGTCCTGGAGCTTCGCCGGGCGCTACCGCACCACGCTCACGCGTGTATTTGTTATTTGTTTTTCGTCAAACGATTGGATACCATAAATGGTAAATAATGGTAATCTGATGGAAATTGGCGGTAATGTTTATGAAGATAATTAATATCTATATCTGCATAAATATATATGCATTAGAACTATGTGAATCTTCAAGCATAGAATAATTATGATTATACTAATAACACTATATTTTTTAATAGTTAATTTACTGAAATAGTTCCGCTCAGCCGTCCGCTAGAGGCAGCACTCCATTACAAACAAATAATAATTATTTGTTGCCACTCTTTTTCTTTAAAATATTTACTTACTTCTCTCGGTCTTAAGTCTCTCTACAATTGGTGCGTTCCGATTGCGCTCATATGCCCGTTCCGAATGCCTTTGTAACAATATTAAAAAATGGAATCGCGAATCGGAACGTTTAACGTTTTAGCGCTGATAGCGCTGTGAGCGGCATTCGGATGGCAGCTAATGACTCATGTGCTATTCCAGATCATATTCTACATGATATTCATATTCCAGATCTATTCCCATTTCTTTATTTTCTCGATGACAGCTTCTGTGAAAACTTGTGCGGGCGTTTTTTTTTACAATAAGTATGCATTATTTTATAAAAATATGACGTTTACGCACGTACAAGGTTACATAATACCAGAGTCTGAGAAACTGATAGGGATGGAGCTATATCGATAAACGAGATAGATAGAACTGTCATCGAGAAAATAAAGGAATGGAAATAGTATAACAGTTTTTATTTAAATTCTCAATAAACAATATATTTTCTTACTTGTTCTATGCAAAGTTTTTCGTGGTTATGTAGCAACCATAAATACTTTCATGTTTACAATTACTACGATTTATATTCAAGTTTCAAAGTACAAAGAATACGATCATGTCATGGACGAGTCAAGTTAACACGCCATATTTCATCATACCTGCTGTAGCATTTAACTTGGGAGGGAAGAGGCGCGACCTCGGCGGCGGGTGCGACGGCGTCGAGCATTTCTCCAGCAGGCTCTTGGGAGTGTGCGGGCTGTCGAAGAGTCTGCAAACATTACACAAGAGACTTGAGACTATAGGTAGATAGTTTACAATATTGCTAAAGTAGGCGTAGTAAATGTCAATTGGTATGTTTGTTGTTTGCAATTATATGGATGTCAAATGAACATTATGTTCCCCGTGATGGTAAGTGGCATGACCACAGAAATCATCTTTCTTCCTGCAATTTCGCTGGACGTTCACCCTTTTAACGGGAATACAGCCGCGTCAACGCTCCAAAATATTTTAACCAGTAATATTTAATAGTAGGGCCAGATATTTTATGATATTAGCTTTCTAGTCATGGATGTGTATGTATGTTTATTTAAGGTTATATCTAATATTTATAAATGAAAAAAAATATCTATGTGTGTTTTTATATTTCTTAAGTTTATTTATCCGTTATCTAGTATCCATAACACAAGTTCTTAATGATACTTAATTTGGGCTAGATAATGTGGTGTGATTGTTAGAAATATTATTATTATTCACGAACAGAATCTTGGCTTGCCTTTAGATTAGATATTGAAAGACATGTAGATATTACTCAGAGAGAGCGCGGCATCAGTTTACAAATCCTCCGGAAGTTACACATTTCGACATTCATTCTCAGTCATCCGGTGCGCAGCTAAGACGAGACAGTCAGGTGAGCGCAGAAACAACACACAATCAACCCAAGTAATACTAACAATACATACTTTCTCAATAAAATGACGCAACTGTTACTAAGGGGAACGTCGTCATCAGTTCAATTCGTTTGCAGGGTGTGAGGAATCACAACGGTCACCCTACAGCTTCAGGTGTTCACAGATATGTTCACGTGAATGCGTCGTGGTGTATTTATGAATAATTCATATTATAAAGGGAAAGATTCGTTTGTTGATAACGATCGACTCTGTAACTACGGAATATTATCAGGAAGGAACTGAACACTTAGCAGATTTTCTTGAGTTAGTACCAGAAAAGAAGGATATCTTTCTTTCAAACAGTTAAGTTGCGGTGGGCCTGTATCCGGATAAAAATGAAGAATACAATTACTTTTTAAATCATGCGTTTGGCTGCCGTCGTAGGTTATTTATATATATTTTTTTTTGTATTTATTTTGGCATCAAACAATCATTACATTTAATCAAGTTCAAAACAAATTACTTACCAAAAGACCAGGCAGTGCCCACATTTTACTAGTTACAAAAAAAACTTAAAGACTACCGAACTAAGTATCGTGTTTTTATATAACAAAATATATTTTGATTAACTTAACATAGAAAATTAAACAACGTTAACCACAATAACCAAAAAATGGTAAAAAAAACGGAAAACTTCTGCTTTTTCTTGTTTAGTGCCCATAACTTCTAAAGAACATGGGATGAATTTGTCTGATTTTTCTGATGATGATTACCATCTACCCTATCGTCCCGTTTCGGCTAGATGTTGAATTTTGGGACACCCTGTATATCAATATCCAAATATCTATTCCTCTATTCATGCACTGCCCTTCCGCACGTTAAACTTAAATACAAGAAAACCATGACCGAAAATATCTGCATTCACAACTAAAATGTTACAAGAATTCCATTTACCTACGAACTCAAATATTTTCAGTTAAATACGTTACGATACAGTTATCCCCGACAATGCCAAAAACATATGTTTTCTAAAACAGCTGACATCTGCTCAGAATTCACAAAAAAAATTTAACACCCACATGGAAAAAAAAGTTGAGATCACCTTTGAGAAAAAACGCAGGTGTTTGTTAAGATAGAATGTCAATTTAGGAATTTAGACCTTATGACCGTGAGTCAGAAAGGTGATTCTGTCTTAATTGGTGTAAACTCTACGGCCTCTATAGGTATTCTTTACTATATTGTTTGATTCTTTGTTTGCCAATTGAATGAAGTTTTTTTGCAGAAACTCGTAGTTAAGAGACCATTTTTTAAATACGACCTGTAGATTATATTTTGCACGTTTTATGTGGAAACGTAATATTTGCACATTTATTGTACACAGTCCTGATACAGCTAGAGAAAATAAATGTTACTTTCTACACATTGCTGTTTAAGACCTCACACACAATACTATCCTTGATTCAATAATGGCTTTTTAAAAAGACACTGAAGAATTTAATCACTGAATTGGCGAAAATCTAATAACCACTTAGGCAACTGTACTAAATACATATGGAGGTCACACAATGTCAAACAGAGCACCAGAACGAAACATGACACACAAGTGTGGTGATTTGTCAATTATTTACAAAATTTTAGTATCAACACTGCATGCATCCTGCAATTTGTATTGGAAGTCTAAAAAACTGTCAAGTTAATTGATTTTCGTACTATAAGAATACCATGAGGATCACTCATGTGAATAAAATCTGCAAATGAAAAAACTTTTTATATATACATAACTATTGTATGCGGCATTTGTATGAATGACATTGGATGTGTGCACAACTTAAATGTGGTAGGCTATGTCTCGGGAGACCAACAAATCACATTTCACAGAATGACAGTGGCTATCTATTTGATATATAAAGAAAATTAGAGACCATCACAATTGATAATAATAGCAAGAAGTTAATGATTATAATAAAAGGTTGGGCAAAAAAAAATTATTTCTCATATGGCCGTAGTAAATGATATCTTGTAAAGTATTGGTCAAACCATTTCAGATTTATGTTTGTTATCACATTCCAAAATAAAAGAGTATTTTCTATTTTTTGGTTGGTCTATTCATTGTGACTTACAAGGTGTTAAAAAAGGGAAGTCAAGCAAGAAATAGAAAAACCAATGCTTCTTACAGTTTTCTTTGATAAAATGTTGATAAATTTTACATATTTTAATTAATAATCAAAGTTTACAGATTTTAGTAGTCGTAGTATCTCCCAGGAGCTAAAGATCAACCTAAAACAGTTTTAAACAATTTTTACGAAGCTGGATTCAAAAAGGAGCTTGATGTTTGGGTGCCACACCAATTAATACCAAAACAACATGATGGATCTAATTGCCATCTGTGAATCCTTAGCGCATTTGAAGCTAGCGATTGGAACAGCCAAATGGCCTAAATTGACCATTTCTGGTCACTGGGTCCATACCTTATTAGTGACTCACCAGAAACTCCGGGAACTTGGTTAGAAGCTTTCGATGCATCCATCATTTAGTGTGGATCTGGCACCAAGCAACTACCATTTTTTTTACGTGCATTTACTAGGTTTTTCGTCAATAGGGACCAAGACTTCTGTGAGAAAGGCAACATGAAGCTATGTTTAAAATGACAACAAATTATAGAACAAAAAATGGTGCATATTTGACCCAAATCGAACTATCGGAAACATAACTAAACATACTGAAGTGCACACAAAATAATGCATTTCTTTTGCCTTAACTGGGGAGGGGGGCAGTTTGTTGTATGGTCACACATTCAAATTTCAAATATTTATTTCTCAACATTGAAAATCACTTGTTCTTATTGACATCAAATAAAACATGACTCTACCACCAGTTGGGAACAACCTTCGTGAAGAAGAACTGGCAAGAAAGTTAATGGGTATATTTTTCTCTATCCCCCAAGTATCCAAATCATGTACGCGTTCACGGGTTAACATGGGATCCAGCCATCACCCTCCTCATGACAATGATGACTTAAATATTAATTAGGATGAAGAACTCAATGAACAAACAGACACATAACACATGTTTTGTTACAAATCCGAGTAAAATTCTGTTAATGAGCAGATTATACCCAAGGGCTTTTATTTTCCAAATAATCAAATAGTTTATAATATGCTTTAGCACACAACTTTTGCTTTATAGTTTTTTTGAATTAGTCAATAGGAAGACCTGGGATATCCTACTAACACGACACTAGCTCTGCTTACTTTGCCAATACAGTTGCTGTGTTTGTCTGGGATTTATTATTCATTACTCAACAAATTTGCCGCTTATAGTATTTGCATAAGCTAATATTTTTGTACATATATTTTTAATAAAAATTTTTGTTTTAAACTCAGTACATACATTATTTATTACAATTTCAAAATTCACATTATTATTTTAAACATTTATTATAACAGTTAATATATAGCAATTATTGCAAATCATTAAATAGGAACTATTGTGATATGATTTTATACACTACATTTATTTAGTGATTAAACTTTATTCAATTAAGGGCTGATTTTTCAAGGCTCAGATAATTTTTACTTTTTTTAAATTTTTTACTAGGATAATTTTGAGAATTTGACACAATGCTATGGAAAATCTTGTCAGGTGTAAAAGGTACTTTCCTGATAACTTCAAATGTTATCTGATGATTAAAATATCAACTCTAAATAAAATACTTACTAATATACCATCATATGTGTTTATGCACTCTTTTTTATCTATATATAGATACTAACACTGTTAGTATCTATATTTTGTGGAAATAAATAATTTAGTAATAAATTGGTAATATTATTATTATTACCGTTTTTTTTTCTTCCTTTTATAACCTCAGCATTCACTGGTATTTTAAAGCTTATTATTGAAAAACCTTATTTACAAATGTAGATACTGTTTAATTTTTGGTAAATCAATTCCTTTTTACACTTGACAAAAACAAGAGAATTTGTGTTCCTGATACCCTTAATCATTTTCATATAACTTTGTTTTGCACTAGACCCAACTATACAAGTTATTGAGTATTTAATAACTTATTTAACAGCACACAGCAAAGGAGGGGCAAGTTTAAAACATTGATCTAATGTCTTTCAATTATCACAAACTAGAAGTCTCAGATGGATTCATAGACACACCTCCTGAACCTGTAGGAATTTCTGAATAAATGCTTTTTCCTTTTGATATCCTAGACCTTTCGAATTTTATTAAAATGGCTGCCAACATAAATGAATAAATAATATTAGTACAGATTGTAATCATTTTGATTTTAATCTTTTGACTGTTTTTGTTTTGTATCATCCCTAGACAAACACACAGGCCCCAAAGTAAACAGAGCTTATGTTAGGGAGGACCATACTGCGAACTCAGGGGACCCAGAAGAAACATACATTGCTATTTTATAATTTTTATAAAAATGTTACTTTCTGAGATAGGTCAAAAACCTTGTTACCGGTTGCCTGATTTTCCTATCAATTTGCTACAGCTATAGCTTAGATCATAACTTAAATTCTGAATTAGATTTTTAAATTAAATGTATTATATTAAATGTTTTGAAATGTTTCTTTTCTTAATTGTACTGTCTTCTTGACAATGTCTCAGATTTGATCATATCTGAGATCTAAACTGTAATTTCACTGTATGAGATATATGTTGCATGCTGTGTTTGCCAGAAACTGATGTTGCACTTAATATTTAAATAAAATATAATGTTGCGTTCCGTTTGCCGATTACAGCGCTCATATTCCCGTTCCGATTGCCCGTGAGTGCGCTCACAGCGATATCGATATGTCATCAATGACGTCATAAACGCCGCCATCTTCCCACTCACAGTGCCAACGCTACAGAGCATGGTCGCTGTGAACGGCCTGTTAAAACTGACACATGACGTTACTTTGTTGATGTTTTTATTAGTCGATTAAAGATTTTAAAAGCTTGTTTATTAATTTTCTTTTGTAATAATGTTAAAAATTGGCTCCTGCTTCATTCAGGGTCAAAGATCTTAATGATATTGTAACTTTAGACTTAAGCGACAAACAATCCGAATGTTAGCGCGATATTTACCGTTCCGATTGCAATAGCACTAATAACACTTTTAGCGTACTCAAACGAATCGGAACAGTTTTGAGCACTTTATATATACATTTTGTTTACAGGCCTATTTATTTTCACTTAATTTAATTTATGCTCAAATATTTTAAACAATGAAGTATAGGTGCCTAATTCTGTATACTTTCAATATGAGTGTTAAAATTAAACTAATATTAGTTATCAACATTAAATTCAAATTTTAAAGTCAATCAACAAATCAACACATGAATTGTTGATTAGTAAGGTGAAAAAAATGTGTGGAGTAAAAGTGCCTGGATATTATATACCAGTATCAATATTCATTCAATATTATTATCATAAAAGAGGAAAGATTTGTATGGTTGTTTACATGTAATCAAAAAACTCTGCAACTCAGCCAATTTCAAAACACTTTTACTATTGGAGAGCTACATTAACCAGGAGTGATGTAGGCTTTTATTTCAGTACAAGGTTAATTTTCTCACATTGCTTGGATAGGGGCATCATATAGATTGGTATATTATATTATCTTGTAGGTATGTCAACTACAATAAATTGTTTTTGTTTTCACTCCATATTTCTAGCTTGAATAACTTTATTGTATTTATAGTTAGCAATATGATATATCATTAAAAATAAAGTTATAAGGTCAGTGCTAGTGTTCAATGACCACAACTGATCTGACCTTTGTCTGAACATTTGAAATTAACTCAGATCACATCAGCTCAACGAAAAGAGAAAGTTATTGTGAAGAATGAAGAAAAGAGCGTACAATGTCCTCATTATTATTATTACCAAACCATCACCTGTTTGCGAACGAACAACAAAAACCAACAACAATCAATGAATTTTATGAATAAAAGTCCTAGATTACGCGAATTTTCATGTCGAGGATAAAGCTACTAAGAGGTAACATGAAACGACAAGATCAAAATTGTAACGTGGAGTTATGTTTTTGAGGAAGCTTACCTTAAGGCTCTAACACGATTGTACGGCGGACTAAACGATGCAGGAGCCGGAGATGCATCTTTAAGTCCATCCTCGTCATCCATACTGCTAAAATCCAATTTTCTCGGCACAATAGAAACCGAAGTATTGCTCAAATTATCCGAAAAAAAATTATATGGGTCCGTCATGTCACTAGATGATTCCACAGACATTTCTGACGAATTATGCTCACTATTTAAACCCATTTTCATTCTATACCACTCACTCATAATTAAAACACATTTGATAATATTATTTTAAACAACAAAACACTACAATAACCGTTTATTTCAATTAACTTTCAATGCGCACTTTTACAATTCTTCCTTTACGTTATGGCGGATGACGCATAGCACCTGTTTTTGGAACTACCAATCAGAGCATACCGTTTGACCGGTAAAATGAATACAATGATGTGATTGGGTAGCACATTTTTTTTTTAAAGTGTAATGTCAGTGTGATTTTTGGTACATACTTTCTTCCAAGAGATAAAGCAATGTTCTTAAATGTGCGAGTATAAAGAGGCTTACACAACATTCTGGCTTTATTTGGTTCAACAACATGATAATTAAAGATAAATTTATAATTATAACGTCCTAATCCTAATAGGTCTTCAAATTAATTCCGTTCGATTTCTTAGATGGGATCCGGAGAGCAATTTAAAAAAAAGCAAAAAAAATCAGCAATGTATTGTAAATTCCATCTCTCTGAAGCTGTCATTGTAACATCCCTTTGGCTTGATAAATTTCTAGATAAAATTGCTCACCCTTATGTCCCGATTTCTGTTTTACTACCTTCCACCTATTCTACTCTCACCTCATCTAGTCCCCTCGATGCTCATGGACGCATTAAATCTTGTCCTCAATAACCTTCATGACTCGACCCCGGGCCATGATACTATTCCTTATTCTTTCTTATCAAGGACAGGTATCTTCTGTAGGGAATCCTTACTTAAAATAATAAACATCATTTTCATATCGGGTGAGATACCAGCTCCGTGGAAACTCTATTTAGTAATTCCCATCGTTAAACCAGGCAAAGACCCTGATGACCATAATTCCTATCGACCAGTTGCGTTAGCCCCAACTCCTTTAAAAGTCAATGTATACCTTATTAAGAATCGCCTTGAATGGTATGTGGAGAGTCAGAACCTGCTAAGTTCAACACAATTTGGTTTTAGGAAAGGCATGAGCACCATTGACAGCCTGAGCATCTTCACCACTGATTTAAGGTTAGCCCTGTATAATAAGGAATCGGTGGTGGCGGTGTTCTTGGATGTATGTTCTGCTTATGACCATGTTCAACTTACGATACTTAAACAGAAAATGCTGCAATTAGGTTTACCGGTGAGGTTGACCTATTTCATCTACAACCTTCTTGTGTCTAGATCTGTCCAAATAAGACATCAGCACTCTATTCTATCTCCACGTTTAGTTTGGCAGGGTCTTCCTCGAGGTTCTCTCTTAAGCCCACTGCTGTACAACATCTACACTTCTGATTTGGCCACATCTGTGTCTTCCTTTTGCAATATCCTGCAATATGCAGATGATATCACTCTCTTCTTGAAGGTAGCCACAGCAGAGATTACTTCGGATCGCCTTAACACTGCTCTCTACTACCTTGGCAACTGCCTCTCTGCCTCTAAGAGTAAAGTTCTTATCTTTACGAGGAAGAGACGATTCCCCCCAATAGCTATCTCTTTTCAAGGTGTTCCCATTCCAATGTGCAATGAGGTGAAATTTTTAGGAATTATACTAAATTCAAGTCTGTCTTTTGTCAGCCCACATAAATTATGTAGTTCAAAAGTGAGAAAAAAATATTAGGTCTTTACCTATGAAATTGCCGTTTTTCACGAAATAAATGAAGCGTAATTTTTTGATAATTTTTTATTTCTATTAATCAAAATAATCACCCATGCAATCAATGCATCTTTGCCAACGCATTGGTAGTAACTTATTGATGCCTTTCTTGAAGAAATCAGCTGGACGGGAGGCAACAAATTCTTCAAAGGCATTTTGTACTGCCTCTCGGGTATTGAATTTTTTTCCCGCCAAGAAGTTATCCAAATTCTGGAAAAAGTAGAAGTCTGTAGGCGCAAGGTCTGGTGAGTACGGCGGATGACGGAAAAATTCCAACCCCAACTCTTGTAGCTTGGAGACCGTCTGCTGTGCAGTATGAGGTCGCGCGTTGTCATGCAGGAGCAGTGGAGCCCAACGATTGACCAAAGCTGGTTGGAGACGTGCGAGATTCTCCATCATTGTGTTCAGTTCTTCACAGTACACATCTGCAGTAATGCTTGTCCCGTTTGGCAAGAAACTGTGATGAATTACACCCGCGTTAGACCACCAAACAGTGACCATCACTTTTCTAGGGGTAAGTTTTCGTTTAGGGCATTGTTTGGGTGCTGAACCAGGGTCCAACCAACTTGCTGAGCGCTTACGATTGTCAAACAGGATCCATTTCTCGTCACAAGTAACAATGCGGTTCAGAATTCCTTCATTTGTATGCCTGCTGAAAAGTGCGAGGCACGTTTCCACGCGTACTTCGCGCTGGCGGTCATTGAGTTCGTGGGGTACCCATTTGTCAAGCTTTTTTACCTTGCCAATTTGACGCAAATGGACCAATATTGTTTCGATGCTAACGTCGAAAGCTGCTGCTTATTCAGCCGTGGATTGAGTTTCATCAGCTTCCACAATTGCCTTTAATTCGTCATTGTCGACCAAAGTTTTCGGACGACCACGGGGTTCATTTTTCAGGTCAAAATTTCCAGAACGGAAGCGGGTAAACCAATAACGGGTGGTGCGTTCGTTTGTAGTGTTCGCTCCGTAAACGTAGTTGATGTTGCGTGCCGCTTGTGCCGCTTTGCTGCCACGACGGTACTCATACTCCATAATTACTCGAATTTTTAACTTATCCATGATGATGAAAAATGTTCGAATGCGTTGAAAACAAAACACTAACTATTAAACAAATGACGATTTTAGAAAAAGAATTCCATGTTTGTCAAATAAAATTAATTTGAAATTAGAATTATCAGTCAAAAATAAAAATATTTTCATTTGAAATGGCCAGTACGGCAAAACGGCAGTTTCATAGGTAAAGACCTATTATAAATTTACCTCGCGCACTCTCTGGGGTTTGGTGGAGATGTACTGCGTGACATTGCTTCGCACTAATTGGTCGCAAGCGTACGTGACGTAGTACGTAAATTGTCGCAGTATACAGCGTTGTCTCTTTTACTCCCCGTTACCATTAGTGAGAGCGGACGACTGTCTATATATATTATGTAATTGTATAGGTGTCGTTTTAGAGTGTTTTTGGGTTGCTTAGTACGAATTTAATGTTATTTTTTTTGTACTATATTTTTTATATAATTAAATTTTAGTTTACTTATGACTGTAATAGCTTACTTATGCATACAATCTCATTATGTATTTTCTATGAATAAAAATTCATAATGTACATGAAATGTAATAATAAAATTATAACAAAACCACTTTATTGCTCACAAAAACAGATTATAACCAAATGTCCAAATATAAATTGCATTAAAAAAGTAAATTCAAAAAATAGGAAACAGAAGACGTTATTACATATAAATTTATATAGACTAATAAATGTCAGGATAAAAATTTATACCAAATATCATAACAATTAAGTGAAAATTATATATACATGTTAAACTTATAAGTAAAATAACCCTTTATTGCCCACGATTAAAGAAAAGCTTACGACGGAATGAAATTATATTAAAATACACTTATTGCCAAACCAGTTACAAAAACAAAAATACACAAAAAAAAATTACAAAAATTAACCTATAAAAAGTAAATGACAAATAAGGCGGCCTTATCACTAAAAGAGAGACTTCTTCCAGGACACCTTGAAATTCATAATATGAAAATAGTGACTCGGAACTACGGTAGTGCTTATTATTATTACTTATTACTCTTTAAATCTCTGGTTCTATCCTGTTATATACAGGGTGTCCCGAAACTCAACGTCAATCCGAAACGGGACGATAGGATAGATGGTATCCATCATCAGAAAAATCAGAAAAAAATCCATCCCGTGTTCTTTAGGAATTATGGGCATTAAACCAAAAAAGCAGAATTTCTCCATTTTTTAACCATTTTTGGGTTATAGAGGTTAATGTTGGTTATTTTTGTCCATTTTAAACATGTCACCATAACCCTAAATAACGTGTCTTTAACCACAATAAAAAATAATAGCACGATTGCCCCAAATTTTCTTAGAAATAACCCTTTGTCTGAACTACGAATTCAACATTTTCAAAATATATCGACTTTGACAGACTCTCCTGAAAAAAAATTGTACTCGAGTGCCTTGGCAAGTGCCATCAAAAGTTGGCACCTTTAATCAGGATTCCAAAATGGTACAACACTTGGTAGGTTGCGACTAAAAAATATGAGTAAAAAAAAATGAAGTAATCCGATTTCATGCGATTCCAGTTTACTTAACTAAAATGTTTTTGATTCGCAAAAACTCTTTAGTGGTCCTTAATTTTACGACAGAATGATGAATGATGATGAGAGAGATAGATTGTGGAGTTTGGCAAGAGTGAGCGAGACAGATAGTGACGCTACTTTTATCAGTCAGTTAAATCCCCTGGATTTATTTTATTTTTTATATCTCAAACAAAATAAATGATTGTAACAATTTTATTAGAACTACAGCAAATGTTCAAATTGTTGACATTCGGCTCTCACTCAGGCTCTACATCGTCTCAAAAAAGATCGCCTTATTAATCTTACATAGTTTTTTAAATTTATTTCGTGTGCTGCTTTGTCGAAGTTCAGTAAGGTATAGTAGTATTTATCGTAATGGGACGCAAACTGTCAAATTAGTTTGGTGTAGAGGGCGCTGTGGGTCCCGAAACTCAACGTCAAGCGGGATCTGGGTGAAGTACCAGGCTATACCAGCTCCAATAAAAACAAGAAAAAAAATCTACAACTCTTGGTCAAGGGACAATTGCCATATTTCTGAAATTGACGAAAGTTGATACCCTATGCCAAATATTTCGGTACTATCATGACAATTAGATTACTGAAAGCGTGCCCTTCAGAGGGTGCTAAAAGTTTGTTACGTGTCAGAATTGTCAAATCTATCTATTTGAAAATAAAAAAATACTTTCCCTTTACGTGACAGTTTGTGCGGTTTGTATTTTCTTTGAAAAAAAAAATCACTTTTGCCTTTGTTTCTTTGTTACTACTTCTCAATTATTTTTTTCTTCTTGTTAAACATTGCTTTCTGCTTTTTTGGTTTAATGCCCATAATTTGTAAAGAACATGGGATGGATTTTTTTTCTGATTTTTCTGATAATGGTTACCATCTATCCTATAGTCCCGTTTCGGCTTGATGTTGAGTTTCGGGATACCCTGTATATATAAATATCTGGTTCTAACTCCTAATATCCTTAAAATATTCAATCTAATAACTTTTTTGTTTATAATCAAGATTCTTTAAATGTTACCACAAGAATGTTATAAATGCACCCAAATGCGAAGAAAGTGAATCAAACTACTTGTTTCTATACTAGTACTAAAATATAAGCTAACATTACCGTTGTTATTTCGTATAGATAAAGCTGAAGAGTTCGGTTTTACATTTAAAAGCTCTAATCTTTAGTCATCACACTTGGGACTGAAACACTATAATAATAAATAATAATAATAAAAACACTTTTTTGCTCACAAAAACAGAGTACAATTTTACAATAGAAAACTTAAACTAAGTAGGCAAAGGCGGCCATATCGTTAGCAGCGATCTCTTCCAGACTCGCTATAATCCCTTTGTGTGTAAAATATTTTGTATAACAACGTTAAAACATGCTCCTCCTGCCGCAGCCTGACTGGCAGCCATCCAAGCTTGTGTTCGTGTTCTGAGACATGATCGAACTTGCGTAATCCATAAATGAATCTAATACACAGATTCTGCAGACGCTGAAGTCTTTCAAGTAAGTCCTCGTTGAGATCGATGAGGCAGGCATCAGCATAGTACAGAATCGGCAGAAGCAACGATTGCGCAAGCTCAATCTTTGTCTTGATGGGTAAAAAATTCCTCCGTCTTCTCAGCGAACAATATACAGCAAAACTTTCCTGCTCACCTTGGTTATGTGAGGCGTCAAGTAGAATCAAGAATAATGCCCAAGTTTCTTACTGCACTGCTAACATTTAAAGAAACATCACTTAAGTAAATGTGTGGCGTTGTACGTAACTTAAGCTTAGCAATTTGTTTAGTACCGCCAATGATGATGGCTTGCGATTTCTGAGGGTTTATTGCTAAGCCATGTGATTTACTCCATTCAGATATTGTGGCGAGGTCATCATAAATTTTGTCAATCATGCTGTCGATTTCCTCGACAGTATCCTGGGTGTAAATTTGCAGATACGTCAGCATATAAGTGGTAATGACATGAGATAAGGGGTGTCACAAAGTTTATAAAGATTGAGAAAAGGAGAGGTGATAGGACAACCCCTTGAGGTACTCCCACGATGACATAAAATACTCAGAAAACACATCATCTACACGTACACATTGCTGATGACCTACAAGATAATTCTATATAAGATAAGCTGTTTCCTTGTCTGAGCCAGAAACCCGAAAACGAAAACGAAGCATAGTCAACATGATATCGCAATCAACCGTGTTGAATGCATTGCTATAATCTAATAGAACCATAGCAGTCAGTTGTTGCTGAGACATGCCCAAACGTATCAGTTACATTTATTAATGTGGTTGTTGTGCTGTGCCCAGGACAAAACCTAGACTGAAATTTGCTAAGGAAGTTATTGGAATTCAAAAATGAATTTAGCTGATTAGAAACAAGTTTTTCAAGAACTTTAGAAAGAAAGGGATGGGTAGATATGGGCCTAAAGTAAGAAGGAAGCGAGGCTACTGCTTTGCGCCAGCAGGTCGGAAAAGTCCCAGTACTGAGCAATAAATTGAAAATTTGGCAAATTATAGGCATTAGAATTTCAGTACCAATTTCAATCATTCTGCGGCTTATACCATGATAGCCTTCAGCATTTTATTTCATTCCTGATACGCTTGCCGCAACTTCAAGCTCAGATACTGTTCTAAAGGAGAAAGCAGGATGTTGAGGGCAGGACGCGGCAGGCAGAGATTGCAGCGTAGCAAGTTTTTGATTTTATGGAACTGGAGAAACTGTGGTGAAATGGTTGTTCAAGGAATCATGTTCAAGTTTTTAAGGTAATTTATGCATGAACTTGTACTAACGAAGTTAATAGAAAAAGACAAAAAATTCAATATTTATTACTATTACTATTTATATACTTTAAACATATTTATATATTTTAATACACTTTTATGTATGACAGATGTATTGATGATCTCGGCGTTTTCGCCATCATCAAAGGTTAAAGGACTAAATGTACTTAGATTGTGCTATTGTCCTAGTTGGTACGATTTTTTCACATTCTGAAATCATCTTTTTATATACATGACTTTAGGCAATGTTGCAATATATAAAAACAAACTATCTAATGTTGCGTTCCGTTTGCCGATTACAGCGCTCACAGCGCTAAAAGTGCTCAAAACCGTTCCGATTCGTTTGAGCGCGCTAATAGTGTTTATTATTATTATTATTTTGTTTTATGGCAATCAGCTGTTGTTACGACACAATAACTATTTCTGCCAATTTCAAGTATTATGCTGTGTTCCGTTTGCCGATTACAGCGCTCACAGCGCTAAAAGTGCTCAAAACCGTTCCGATTCGTTTGAGCGCGCTAAAAGTGTTATTAGTGCTATTGCAATCGGAACGGTAAATATCGCGCTAACATTCTGATTGTTCGTCGCTTAAGTCTAAAGTTACAATTTCATTAAGACCTTTGACCCTGAATGAAGCAGGAGCCATTTTTTTATATTATTACAAAAGAAAATTAACAAGCAAGCTTTTAAAATCTTAAATCGACTAATAAAAACATCAACAAAGTAACGTCATGTGTCAGTATTGACAGGCTGCTCACAGCGACCATGCTCCGTAGCTTGGGCACTGTGAGCGGGACGATGGCGGCGTTTATGACGTCATTGATGACGTATCGATATGGCTGTGAGCGCGCTCACGGGCAAACGGAACGGGTATATGAGCGCTGTGAGCGCTGTAAACGGCAAACGGAACGCAGTATTAGTATACACACGTACTACACGAGGTTAATAATTTTGTAGCGATCAGTTGAGTAGAACTTGCAGTATCTCGAGCATTGAGTTACCTTGAACAATACAAAAACAGGGGGATGAAATAAGTTTTTACAGATATTTTTAACATAGAAGAGTATAATTTATAAAGGCCATTGTTAAGAAGAAGATTAGCAATAGGGGATAACTTTTTAGCAACGGAGGACGGTAGTGGGATGTCTTCAAATTTTGAAAGAATGTTCAAAACTAGGGAAATCAGGACTTCTAAAAAATTGTCATTAGGGGAGCAGGAAGAAGTAGGGGGGAAGGCATTATCAGATTTAGTAGATGTGTAACGCGTTGTTTGCGGAGTGGTAATTGAGGGTCCAGAAAGGAAATACCAAAGCTCTCTTCTATGTTTATTTTGCAGTAAAATTAAAAATATACAAAAATGCCTGTAAATACAAACAAAAAATATAAACAAAATTGAAATAAATAGTAAATAAAATAGTCACACAAAATAAAACAGAAACATTAATACAATTAAATTTGATCTGAAAAGAAAAAGTAACAACAAAATAAAATTTTAATGAATGAGAATCCTTACCAAAAATTTTGGCTACGCACACTCGTGTACGTAAAAATAAATTATTGATTTCATGAAAACTTTGATTGTAGATAATAAAAAAATTGATAAACATGTAATTTTGAATAAAAAAGAGGTCGAAATAGACAACCGTCACAGATGGAGGGTTAGCAACAATAGCATTATGGGCAATTTTGTCATAGCCTGGAGATAAGGACGGACTGGGTTTTGATGGTTTGTATATAGTTTTTTTGTAAGAAAGATTCAGTGAAGGAGAACTTTTAGAAGCATCTGCATACGATTTTTTTACTGAAGGGAAGAGGGATGATGCTTCCTTGAATGATATGTTCTTTTGGGACATGGTGATTTTAATATTCTTTTGCCGGGAATGTTCCGGGCAAGATTTGTCAATTGCTAAATGAGGGCCTGAGCATTGCAGGCAGGAAACTTCAGAGGATGCAGGACAAGAGTCACCTGAGTGAGTTTGTGCACATCTGAAGCAACGAGCACTGGATCGGCATTGGGCTTTCACAAAAAAAAAGTTTTATTAGTGATATTGCAATCGGAACGGTAAATAGCGCGCTAACATTCTGATTGTTCGTCGATTAAGTCTAAAGTTATAATTTCATTAAGATCTTTGACCCTGAATGAAGCAGGAGCCATTTTTTACATTATTACGAAAGAAAATTAATAAGCAAGCTTTTAAAATCTTTAATCGACTAATAAAAACATCAACAAAGTAACGTCATGTGTCAGTTTTGACAGGCCGTTCACAGCGACCATGCTCCGTAGCGTTGGCACTGTGAGCGGTAAGATGGCGGCGTTTATGACGTCACTTTATGACGTATCGATATCGCTGTGAGCGCGCTCACGGGCAAACGGAACGGGTATATGAGCGCTGTGAGCGCTGTAATCGGCAAACGGAACGCAGCATAAATCTAAATATTTATCGTCTGTGGTTTGACAGAAAATTTCTACGCTGTCATTAGTTGTCAAACGGTTGTTGACTCTCCGCAGTTTGTGTTGGTCGCCTCGATTTGGAGTGGTTCGTTAGTCAACGAAAACTATTACTTGTAAAATAACAGCGTTCAACCAGTAAAAAACTGTGTCAGCATTTCAAATATTTTGTCATTAATTCTTTCTTATTTAATAAGTAAAACTGGAGTGAGCATTTCGTTTGCTTACGAAAAATACGTACATCTTGGATTGTTTTCGATTAACATCCTGTAGGTGTTGAGTGTAAGTTTGTCTCATAGTTTTTGTTTGATATCCTGCAAAAGGAAGTGTATTTGTCGTTGCAGAAGACTAACTTCCACAAAGTACGCGCATTGTCTCGCGTAACTGGAAAAAACGTCTCTGAATAAATAATCTATAATCAATAACAGTGTTCTGTTAAGTGAAGTGCAGTGTTTTCCAAAAGTTCTATAAGTTTTCAAATGGATATCATGATCGTGTCGGAGTTTTACCCCCTGCAGTGAAGGTACGTATAAAAATAAATGTCATCTATTTTTGTTTGTTTGCATAATATAAACATGCGCTCCTACCTATATTCCGTAACTTGCGCGTGTTAATTGATGTGTCAAAGTTATAATTCTAATTTGATGTAGTTAAATTGTTTTTCTAGTTTCAAAGTATTGACAACAAATCAATGAAATTTTATTTGATTTAAAAAATTAATGTATGCATAGTATAAATAAATTCGGCATTAATAAAATTATTAAAGCACTTCAAGCACAAAGCACAAGGTACTTCAATCATTTGAGTAATGGGGTTTTAAATTTCCCTAGCAAAGAAAATTAATGCAAATCCTTCCTTATGGAAATTCAAAAACTGAATCAAAATACGTAAATCGTATTTGTTAAACAAAATCTCTATATATGCTTAGATTTATAAATTAAATTTCAGTTATGTCATGTATTTATTTTACATTCCTGTAGGTAATAACAAACATCATGAAGTTTGTGAAAATTTTATCATACAGTGTTTACAAAATTTTGCAAGTACCTTATAGTGTTTTTCATATAAATAAACAATTTATGTCACAAATTAAAGGCTCCTTTACATATAATTTAGTCCCGTAGGTATAATAGATAGTTCCTCTTAAATATTGCTTTTCTTGATGCATTATTTTTTTAAATACAATTCGACTTGGTTTATTTTGATGAGCTAAGAAACAAACTTACATAACCTATGCCACTTGTATAAATACCTAATTCTGTAAGGAGTTTTGTAATTTTCATTGAAAAGTGGGATAAAACATCCTTCCAAGTATACAACATAAATTTGAGGAAGTCACTGACATGTACAGGTGTCAATGGATGGGAGAAGGGAAACTTTGGATCTGCTGAATCAATTGCTTACTTATTATTGTTAGAACAATTTTTATCTTTCTATTAACCACCTCTTGAATGGCATGTTACATTCTTGTCCTCATCATCACTTTCCATCAGGTGAGATGGAAGACAAACATGTACATAATGTGCTTTAAAAAAGCCCATATAACTTGATATTATTTGTAACAAATGTTTTAATAAAAATTTTACTATAAGTTTTTGTTACTAAAGATTTTATTTTAACATACTAATATTAACATAGACATACATACAGACATTATTGACATAGGGCAGTCTATTAAAAACGCAAACTTCATAATGTACGCTGACGACACAAAAATCTTTATGAAGATTAAGAATCTTTCCGATAGCTTTTTACTGCAGGATGATTTGAACCGTTTGTATGAATATTATAAACTTAACCGTATCAATATCAATGTAGAAAAATGCTTACACATAACTTTCACTAGCAAAAATAAAATATTAACTACTGCGTACTATTTTAACGGTTTGAAATTAAATAAATCTAACATCGTTAAGGATCTGGGGGTGCTTTTGGACTCGAAACTCACATTTATTGAGCACATTGGCAGTATTATTAATTTGGCATATAAAAAGTTAGGTTTTATCTTGAGAACTACAGCTCCTTTTTCTGATTCTCTTTGTATTAAATTATTATATTTTGCACATTGGAGTATTGCAGCTGTGTTTGGAGTCCGCAATATATAATTTATAAACAAACTATCGAATCAATACAAAAAAAATTTGTTAAGCACTTTAATCTTAGGCACAGTGAAAATTATTTGCAATACTCAGACAGTCGCAAACACCACCATCTTCTTCCTTTAGAGAGTTGACGTCGCTTACTAGACATGCTTTTTCTGCATAATTTATGCAATAATTCAATAGATTCCATTGATCTAACTTGCTTGACCCTTAATTTCCATACTCCTTCATCAAGAACTAGACACACTCACTTATTTTATCCTATCCATGCAAAATCTCTAACTATACACCGAACTCAGTTATTTCTAGGATTCAGAACACTTACAACAAAACTTACGCTCAATTCACTGACATATTCAACGATAGCAAGGCTAAATTCAAAAACACTATAATCAAGCACGAACTGGCGATCATTACATAAATTAAATGACTCACACACCCATACACATACATACATACATACATACACACATACACACACACACGCTCTTAAACACGCACGCACATTCAAATTTCATAAGGCAATTTTTAATCTATATATAATTTTTTATTTTTCAATCTTAATTTGTCTCTGTCCCATAATTATAAAAATACCATGTCTCAATAGTTTAAATTTCTGTTAATTATTAGTCTGCTATGTATTAGTAACAAAATGTAGATCCTTAACTGGCTGTCAGTAAAAGTTAACTTAAGTATTTGTAACATAGTTTAAGAGCTGTGGATTTTGTAATAAATAAATAAATAAATAATATTAATTTCACTCTAATTAACAACGTGAGCAAATCTTGGAAGTCAAAATAAAACAACTTCTAGCTGACTTATTTATTTGAAACATTAAAATGTAAGCAATACTGCTGATAGTACAATAATTTCCTTCCTTCGAAATTAACTCATTCTGAAACCCGGAGGATAGTGGAACTCTTCAATAGCGTCTACTAACTTCTTGAATTGGAACCCATTTTATTTTTTTAACCAGTCCAATACATTGTGAACGCTTAAATTATCCTAACATATTTTGTTACCATAAATGACATTCCCTGAGATTTGTTGTTGGTACCTAAGTATTAAAAATGGTATGTTGATTATGCTTTTAAATAAAAAGAACTAGATAAGAGAAACATAGGTAATTATCAGAATTAAGAATTAATTAAATTCTTAGCTCACCGGCCAAGCATGCAGGCTGACTCATTGTTAGTGTTGTAGTTGTTTATTAGATTTCCTATTAAGGAGATACTCATTTTTGATTACTTACTGATAATGTGGGTAATGTAGAAATCTGAGACTTCTGACGTAATTAGGTTAACCAAATATACTCAAGCCGCAGACAAGTAATTGACTTATCCCAGTCTATGAAATTGTCTTATGTGGTAAAATGGGTTGACCATGTGATTTAATCTCTTGCTGTGCTAAGGCACAGTTGGTTGTCTTGGCGTGATATAAAGATGCGATTTTAAGCGTCAAATTGTGCTGATAAGTGTTGTCTTGGCACACCATGCTATGGCTGCCAGTGGGATAAGCAAGGTGAATTGGGAATGGGCTGGTCACATTGCCAAAATAGATGTAATGTCTGCAGAGCTATGGATGACAACTTGGAGAAAGTGGCTGAATTTAGTTCTGGATATGGATAATCGGGGTGTTGTGGAGAGCTAGGTGTTGATGTTTATGAGCTGAACAAGTAACAGTAAGAGGGATTCAAAATGACGATCTGGTTTTCGCATTGCTTGTTTTCGTCAGTGAGCATCCAGCCTCTAAGGTTAAGTGGTGTAGGTAATAGTTATTGCTGAATCGAGGTTCTTCTCGCGAGCGACACCTTAGGTGATCCTAGGTTAAAGTCGCGGCTAAGAGCCCTCATTGCCAAAACCACTATCATAATAGATTATCAAAGGACTTATGAAATAAAACATATCGATTAAAAGTATAAATTAAATCCTACACCAATAACGGATTTACATTATATTTTTTAATATTTTTTTTTTCTTATATTAGACCGATTGTTAAGCTTTTTGAGTGGAGTTGGCAGAGGAATTTCTTTCGTAACGGTTTCCTCTGGAGCAGTACCACAGTCCTTCCTATTTGGACCGCCGTAATGACCACGTTCACGCGGCTGTGTTCCGATTAAAGGGAAGGAACAGTGCGATTGCTGGAACTGGAATTACTGATAATCAATAAATAATTATATAAGATTACTCTATAACATCTACCACTTACCATAAGACCAACTTTTTAGCGTGCATAATATTAGTGTAATATTTTATTGGAAGTTTCCAGCTGGATAATCGCGTACCTACCATCTTGTCTAGCACTTTTTTTAAAATCACATTAGTATTCTAAGAAGGTATTTCATTTAGCATGCAGAACGTGTGCAAAGAGAAAGTGATTATTTTAAAACAATAGACCCAGATCGAGTGAACTCTCCGTAATTGGCAGATGGCGGGAAACTTGCAAAAATGGCCCCGATTTTCATGATTCATCGCGGAATCGGTAGACGGATAATTGGAAGAGTAGGCTAGTTAGCGAGCAGACTGAATTTCTTTTTGTTTTTGAGAATAATAACTGATTTAATGATTCAATTTAGGCTACCTTTTAATTGGACTCAATAGACGGACCTCAATTCGGTGACTGAAGTTAGAAAGGTACTAAAAGGAGAGTGTACTATGGTAGACCTAAATGCCACTTAAGGAGGTGTTCTCAATTTCTATACTAGTCATTACATTATCCTTAATAAACAGATACGCCCGAACGATTACTTAAGGCTAAGTATAGCTTTCGCTTGGCGAATTTATACGTTATGAATACTGGGACTAAGTCTAGATTTGCTAAGCAAAATCTGTAATTAAAAGCGCTTAGTCACCCTTTGTTGTCTCCCTAAGTAACGTAAGTGACTGTGTCGCACATTAACCATGCATTAAATGTCACACATAATGTGATATTGTGTTTATTTTATACAAATATTGTCCCAATCTGTGTGGGGGGTTCCGAAATTATGCAGTTTATTTTTTATGAAACTGCTCCAGCGAAGTTAACACTATTTTAAAAAAAGATTTCCTGCAAATATAGAAACAAAATAAGCGAAACCATAATTATATTATGTAAACTATATGATGATAACTTTGAATAATTACAATAATACATTTTTGGACACTGACGTTAGAGCTGTATATGACCTGACATGTATTTGAATTTAAGATCGTATTTGTAACGCATATTCTTGCAAATAAATAATTGTATTATTATTATTAAAAATATAAAAGGTAAAGATTGTCCGCTGATTGTGACAGTTCCGTGAGGTGACGTGAAACCGGAGGCGGATGTTGGTGCGGTAGTCAGCGTGAAGTGCGGGAGAGAGCTTCGATCTAATTTATGCTGTGACATAGTGTAGGTGGCGTAGAAACCTGTTCGGTATAAAGGGGTTTGAGAAAAGTGTACCGATTGCATTGAAGTTAAGTAAGCGTTTGAATTCCAATCATGTGTCGATTACATTAGTGTTAATAATTGCGTAGAATCATTGTTCGCTTTACGACAAGAAAACGCGCACTGAAGTCGCCTTATGCACATTCGTTTTCATATTGTTCTTTTTCATAGTCAAAAGATATTTTTCTGTGATTATTATTCTACTACAAATGAAAATCATTGCACTACAATCTAGTTATAACCTCTGCACATGCATTCCAGCCATTTCCACCGTTTGTAGTAACCTAATTTTCTTTGGTATCGAATTTATGTGGTAAATTTAATATTGGAAAATTTTCAAGTATAAATAAAAAATTTTCTATCTTTACTATTCTACTACAAACGAAAATCATTGCACTACAATCTAGTTATAACCTCTGCACATGCATTCCAGCCATTTCCAGCGTTTGCAGTAACCTTATTTTCTTTGAAATCGCACTTATGTAGTAAATTTAGTATTGGAAAATTTTCAAGTGAAAAGTTAATTTTTCTGTTAATATTATTTTACTACATACGAAAAATATTGCAGTACAATCCAAAACTAACATTTTCTTGCATGACTCAACAAAAAAAAAGTTTTTTTTCGTTTTCGATAGCTGAATATTTTTTTGTTCTGTAAAATTTTTTTGGCTCTACTACAAACGAAAATAACTTCACTACTATCTACTACTAACCAATATCTTTCAAAAAAACCATCAAGAGAGCCATTTTGCAAAAGTCAGGTGCTAAGTTCATATAGCCAGTCTCTTTATGTCTATACAAAGTTATTCTTTTCTGCATCTGTTAGCTCGGCAAGTCTCCATCCCCCAAGTATCCAAACGACGAACACCCTCAAACGGTGGGTTGCATGCATGATCCAAACCATGACGACTGAGTGAGTAGTGGTAAGTAGCCTTGCCTCACACGCCGAAGGTCCCAGGTTCGAGTCCTGGCCGGGGCATGCATTTGTGTGATGAACACAGATGTTTGTTCTCGGGTCATGGTTGTTTGTATCTATATATGTATGTTTATTATGGGTTCCCCCAGCTCGCTGTATGGTCATCCATAACACAAGCTCTTACTTTGGGGCCATACAGTTGGTGTGTCTGGGGGTTTATTATTATTATTATTAAACAGAAAAACGAAAAGCTATAAGAAATTAGTTACGTATTGTAAAATTGACAGTAAAAAACGAAATATTTATAGGAAAAAAAATAATTTTATTCAGAAAGTTGTGGGAAAATATTCCCTTTGCCTTATGAAGGGTTAACTTTGAAGTACAGTCGCTCAAGAAAGTGGTCACAGAACTTGCTGCGTTCACAAAACAGATGTGAGGTTGACTCAGTACCTGGCAGAATATTGTGACAAGGGACAATCGACCTTGTTGTTGTATGACGTGCAAGTGAACTTCGCGAAGGATAATGTGCATGTATTTGCGGATACGTGTAGTCACGTTGGTATTCTTGTATATTATTTCTTAAACTTCAATGTATATATCTCTATATTAACAGCTGGGCTGTGACATGACATGGTTTTCTGTGTTGTGTTTGTTTCTTTCATAACCTAGTTAAATTGCATCCGTACTAATTAGTTTTCGTAATAAAAACTTTTTACAAAATAATACCGAATAAAAAATAAATTCCACTCGGTTTACCATTACGCTTGGAAATCTTAGAAAACCTTCTTTTATTCTAATTTTAACTATGATACCGATCGTTATAAAGTTTCCTGTACCTATAAAGGACATAGCGGGTCTTTCAATTGTCAGAAAACCCGGATTACGTACCAGCGATAAAAAGGAAATAGATTTACGTATATTCGTAAATTGATTTTTGTTACTTTTAATAAGTAATGAAAATGTAATAAGAAAATGTATGTGTACCAAATAAAGTAAATATTATATTTACTATATTGTTATAATATTATATAATCTGTATAGGCCTGTTTGGTATGTTGGTAAGTAGCCTTGCCTTCCATGCCAGAGGTCCCGGGTTCGAATCCTGGTAGGGGCAGATATATTATTATATTTGTTTTCTAGTCATGGATGTGTATTTACGTTTATTTCAGTTTATTTCTAATATTTATATATTAAAAAAAAAGTATTTACGTGTGTTTGTATATTTCTTAAGTTTATTTATCCGTTATCTAGTATCCATAACACAAGTTCTTTAATGATACTTAATTTGGGCTAGATAATGTGGTGTGATTGTTACAAATATTATTATTATTATTAATTTTAACCATATTTACAAAAACCATATTCACTAAACGCCATAATTTCTTCGGCCGTCCGCAACCTAACTGCGGGAGTGGAAAGCTGCGTACGTGCCGCGGGCCGCGCTGGTCGCGCGCGAAATGGCTTTGTACTCGACTCAGTTTGTAGGGTATGCATTTCTGTTTACAAATGCATTGATTTAGTAAGTTTATATAATATAATTTATGGCTTTAGGGCTTCTTTAAAATGACTACACCTCTAATTTATTTTAGAAATTTTACTATACAAAATGCCTCTAAGGTAAATAAAAAGTACAAATCAGATATTGTTTGCCAAATTTCAAAAAAAAGTCGAGAAATTTTAGAAATAGTACACATTTTTGGAAATGTGGGGCAACTATCCCGACTTTACTCTACTAATTTTAACTTTGAATTCTAAGTGCTGATTGTTCAATGCTCAGATATTTTTAATCTGAAGAATAATTTTGACACTTGACATAACTTGTATGGAAAGTCTTCAGATTAAAATTATTTGGGCATTGAGCAATCAGCACTTGAAGCCTGCATAGTAATAATAATAATAATAATAATCGTTTATTTCAGACCATCGATCCATATTCTGTTAGTTATACATTTCTTATGAGCTATGTTAGTAAAGAAAAACAGATTATATGTACAAATTTTTTTTTTTACAATTACGGATGAGGCTGGTTTATTCGCAGTAGTGGGGTATTTACCCTTTCTGTAAACCCCGTCGGCTCTCTCGCCTCCGTCGCTATTCCTTTTCCTTTTCAAGTAATGTTTCAATATTTCACTTACCACCATTTGAATGAACCACCTAATTATGGAGAAAAGAACCACTGAGGTCTTCTTGAATTAAACCTACCTTCTTTTTTTTTATAAATCCGTGAAAATAGCTGCTAAATTGTTGGCACCGCCCTTTCGGCTGCACCCTTCCTGTTGTAATAGGTCGCCGGGTAATAAGGTCACGGGAATGGTGGTGTGGACCGAATGTCGGATGACTCATGGGGTGCAGGGTGGTGCGGGGGGATTCGGTGACATTGATAAAAATGGCATGAATAGGCATTGGTGGAACATATATAAATATTGCTAGTAGGTACGTGAAAAGACCTAAAAGATTACATATGCCCGGAAAACGATCTTATATATTCAGAAAAATGTCATTATTTGTACATACTTATAAGTGAAGTTTTAACCCAAATACACTTAAAAGAGTAACACGGTTATAATGCATATAAAAATAAATATAGAAATCAAAGATTTATTTATTATTATGTCTTATATATTTATCATTATTGTCTAGTTTAATGCAAAGACATGTTTGTGTTACATTGCTTGCGATGACGCATGCTTTGAGTAAAGTTTACAAATCCGTATTTACGAGCATAAACTTCATACTTGAAGCCCGTGTCTAAGGGAGCTTGAAAGTAAGGTATAGCATAGGTCGTTGCAGTCATCTGTGTCCGCGCCGCTATGTGTGCGTGCGCCTGTAAATACACCTCTTTTAGTTAGTGAATAACATCCTAACCCCCTCATTCGCGAGACAGTAAATAACACTGCTCCGTCCATGCCGTTGAGGTACAAAGTCCGTAGACCGAGAAATGCACTCTCGGATCCTCCCGATCAGCTCTCGGCGAATCTGGACCAGCTTAAGGCTGCCCAGGCCGAATAACCATCATCCAAACTGTCGCTTGCACCTTTTGTGATATTTTTCTCAGCGGGTGACCCTCTAGCGGGTCCCTGCTTGGCTACAGCATTCCCATGCTACAGCCGGCAAGGTGGTTCTTAGTGGGTAGGTGCCACTCTGGTGAGTCCCACATCACCCCGCAGTAGCTGGTATGCCTGCGGAGGTATGCATGACGCATCTTCCACCTCCCTCCCGTGAGGGTGTTGCTTCGGCACGGAAAAAAAAAATACAGCATAGTTATTGTTACAGTCGAAATCACCTTTAACAAAAACATGTTATTATTCGTTATTGTTTCATTCTACACGTCTACACTTTGACAGTTGATTTGATCAAATAAAGCTTTAATGTGCGGTTTACATGTATTAAGTAGTTCAGTTGGTAACTAAATTTTAATTAAATTCTAAGTTACTACATGTCGCTTGTGTGTCCAAACGGATTAAGTAATTAAGTTCATAAGTTCAATTAAGATGAGCAGTGTTGAATGTCAAGGAATTCGTCAATTCTGTACTTAGATATGTGGTAAACGTGATTTTGGACAAATTCAAAGAAGGATTTTATTCGGAAATTAAATACTTTGCAAGAATATGTTTGTTTCTAAATTTTTACCCCGTTTATTCTACAAGCTGTTTACTGTTTGAAATATTCTTCAACAAATTTTAAAGTTGAAACTAAACTGCACTCCGACATTAATGAAAAAAAGAGAAAATGCGAAATAAATACGAGCTCTTGCCGCCACCCGCTTTGTCAACTTATGCACTTAACTAAAAAATCACGTCCAACCGTGTTAAGTGAGAAGCCCTGCCCACTTACTTATACGAAAAATAGAACGAATCCTAATCTACTTAATCACTTGCGTACTAAATTTTAACCACTTGTTCTGACTGTTTACACGTAATTTTTAACTTCAAATTTAGTTACCAACTTAACTACTTAACGTGTGTAAACCGGCCATAACCGACCGAAATTGAGCAGTCACGGTTCGCGTTACTTATTATACCCGTGAAGTTTGTTGCCAGTTCTTCTGCACGAAGGTTTTACTAACCGGTGGTAGAGTCATGCTTCATTTAACGTCAATAAGAACAGGTAGTTGTCAATGTTGAGATATTAATATTTGAATTCGAATTTGACGTAATTTTGCTAAAAATGTAGCGCATTGGTAAGGCGCTAATTTCTCAACGTTTAGGTCCCGGCTTCGATCACCTGTCACAGTGAAATCCAGCAATGAGTTTTTACAACTTAAGTACTTCTCTAACGGTGAAGGAAACCACCGCCATGCGGGAGCCAACATTATATCATTGAAATTGCAGTTAACAAGCGTGGATAGCCCAAGTGCCTTAAACTGCCCGAATTATTAAGGCTGGCGAGTGTAAGAAATGAACACACAATGGCTACTCCATTTCGCTTTTATAACATTATTTAGATAACATCCCAGAGCCAGAATTTATATACATAGTAAAGGATCTCGCGTCTCTCGGTTACTGATAAAGAGCTCTGATCACTGCGACAACCCTTTTAAAAATGTTTGTTAATTAAAGAATGACAATTTAAAACAAAAAATCAGTCCGATGAATCACAGTCTTAAACCACGAATGACATTTGTCATTAGGTGAAAAAGGAGCTCGTTTGCCGACTGCTGTTGATAGGAAGGAAAACAGGTTTGGATATACTCTGGACCACACGTGATGTACATTTTTTGTATAAAAACTTGACTCCGTTAGCCAGCTGCGGGCTCGTATGGTTAGTGTATCAAATTATTTTGTTGTTGCGATAAACAAAGTGTATGTATGTTGCTTTTCTGTAGGCACCATTTTTAGGGCTCCTGAAGAATGAGAAACCTGTCTTAAGAAAGAAAGAAATAATTTGTTTGCAGAATATAGTCTAGGCTAGATGTTGCAATTGGTATATTCAACAGTTGTGACGGTATGCAAACTGGTTTAACTGTTTGGAATGCAATAGATAATCGACGACAACACTTAAGACGTCATTATAGAAATCTCAAAATGCATTATTTTTTTATTCTCATAGATCCAAAATAAGATCATGAAAAAAATTATCAAAACGTGTCTGCAATTAATAAATTTAATGTCAAAAATCATCTCAAGTAAATTACAATTTTACGATGTCTTTAAATATCAATTAATAAAATTAAATATAATTCCAAATAATAACTAAATTACTACATTCCTTCATAATAAATATGGAATAATATAAACATTAGAAAATTGTATTTGTTTAGGAAGAGCGCTTTGCAGATAATATATATTTAGGACATTGCCAAACAGCGAAAGCATGTAATGCACATCACTGCATAGTATGAAACAAAGTCGCTTCCCGCTGTCTATGTGTCCCTGTGTATGCTTAGATCTTTAAAACTACGCAACGGATTTTGAGGCGGTTTTTAATTACAAACGCTGGCTGAACCCTACGAGATAGATCAAAATAATGTACTACAGTATTGTACATCTTAAAAAGGTCTACAAAAAAGTCCGCGATGGTATATGTCTATCTCTTAGGGATAACCTACGATAACCATTTTTTATCCTTTTCTTTTTACGAGAAATAATGGCTTATTTATATTATTTTATATATTCTTATATATTTATTTTAAGCAATACAGCATTAATCCTTATCCAATTAAGTACCTTAAATACATTGTGCATGTAATATACATAAATATTGCCCTTAACAGCGTGTAATTGAAATGAATATTTTCAAAGATATTACAGATTTAAAATGCAGGGACATAGACCCGTGCGAAGCCGGGGCGGGTCGCTAGTCATCAATAGTTGACAATCATCCGTGATGACACAACAGTTTACCAATTATTACACGTATACATGTTTTATTTGCTATTAATTATGTTACTTAGGTACAGCAACAAAAAAACGCGTCTCAAACGTAGGTGAATGCGGCGACGGGTATTGTTGATTTATGTGAGCGAAACGAATAAAATAGGTACTACGACAGCTAAACGGATTTCGTACCAAGTCAGTCAAGTCACTTTACAAGCACGAACTACTATTACCTAAAAGGGTTACTCTACCGAAGGACACATCCTCCTGCCGGTCTCAAAACCCTAACATTCAACAACAGTTAAATTATCCACATCATTACAATAATTGGAGCATCGCACCCAAATGAGTAAATATTTTGAATGCATTGAAATCGCCCGCCGAAGTAACGCACTCATCGTGTTTTCATAATATGAGAGTGACCGGCGGCGTGTGCGCCGCGCCTTGTGCGGTGTTTGCGGGGTATGTGTCGAATTTGATTGATATAACAATAACTTGAATTGAATAATGGCGCGGACCTTGTCAATATTCTTAAGTCGTTCGCCCAGGCGCTCGCTGCGTCCGGCGTAAGCATACCCGCTGACGCACTAACGCAGGCCTTACAGGCATCTATCGCGTCCCCGGCCCCTCAGGCCTCAACCCCGGCCCCTCAGGCCTCCAACGTCGAGACCCCTCAGGTCTTAAGCTCTCCCGCGTCTCCCGCCTCGTCCGAGATGGACTGCGAATCGGTCGCATCCTCTCACGCGTCGCGTCGTAAGCGTACCGCTCCCGGGAGCGACTCCGAACCCGCGTCTGATACGTCGTCAGATGCCGTCACCCTAACCGGCTCTCCTGAGCCCGCGTTTCAACTCGTCGCCAAGCGCTCCAAGAAGCGCTCTAAGAAAGCTTCGGTATCTTCAATACCCGAGCCCTCCCCGGTGTCTTCAACACCAGCCCCCGCGCCGTTAAAATCAGTCGTAGTAACCGCGTCTCCGTCGGTCACATCAAAGCCAGCGACGCGCTGCGCTCCCGTCCCGCCGAAGCCTCAGCTCCCTCCGCCCGTATTCCTGCGTGAAAAAGCGCGCTGGACCGCGGTTTCCAACTTGTGCAAAGTGCACAAAATCAATTACTTAAAAGCCGCCAACGCTGGCGATACAATCAAGATTCAAATAGCGACCGTCGACGAATTCCGCGCGTTTACCAGGTTACTCGGATTAAACCAAATCGCGTATCACACCTACGCCCTCCCGGAGGAGCGTAAGATCCGCGCAGTACTACGGGGCGTCCCGTTCGAACTCAGCAACGAGGACATCCTCGATGACCTTAAGTCTCAGGGTTTCCCGGTCACAGCAGTGCACAAGATGCACTCCAACCGCGGTAGGCGTTTTCCCTTAGCGTTGGTAATCCTGTCGAATACTCCCAACTCGAGGGAGATCTTTAGAGAGGCTCGCACAATTTGCGGACTCTCAAATATCTCCGTCGAGCGTCCCAACCCCCGTGGTCACCCTGGCCAGTGCCACCGCTGCCAGCTCTACGGCCACGCAGCGGCTAACTGCTCAGCTCCCCCCAGGTGCGTTAAGTGCCTGGATCCACATTTCACAAAGGAGTGCACTCGCACTCCCGAATCCACTTCCCCCCCTGCCTGTGTGCTGTGCGGCCAGTCCGGCCACACAGCTAACTACAGGGGTTGCCCGCGCGCTCCGCGCTCCACCACCAAGAGGGTCGCGCCTAAACCGGCGCCGCCGCTCACTCCTGCCAACTTCCCGCCGCTGCGCAACCGGGGTCCCCCGGAAGCAAAGCCCGTTCAGCCGACACCTACTCCGGCTCTGTCTTGGAGGCAGCGTCCGGCCGTTCCGCCTGCACCTTCCCGACCTATCCCAGCTCCCGTAGCTCCCGTAGGGCCGCGTCCTTCTCCGTCTTCCGCACCTCAGTCGTCGTTGGCTGAGGACATGAAGACCGTATTCGACGTTATTCAAAACGTCGATATTAACGAAATTTCCGTGCTCGCACGCAAACTGCGTGCCGCCCGCTCTCCTCAAGAGCGTTTATTTGCTTTAGCCGAGCATCACTCGCTCCTTAGTTCGTTGTAAATTCTTTTATAATTTATAAATTCTTAAATAATAAATTATAATGTCTAGACCCGCGAATCCCGCGTCCAGTCGTATTAAACCCAAGGGCTTATCCCTAGTATCTTTTAACGCTCGTAGCCTTAATACCAACCTTCCCGAGATTAAACTGTTCCTTCAGAACAAAGAACCTGACTTATTCCTTCTCCAGGAGACATGGCTTACTCCAAACCGCTCCAGGGGATTCGCTATACCTAAGTACGCGTTTATTCGTAACGATAGGCCCAACTCTGACGGTTTCGGCGGCACCGCTATATATTACAAAAGAGGCTTCCACTGCTGTCCTCTCCCTACCCCTCCTCTCCTCAACATGGAAGCCACTGTGTGTAGATTGGCTATGACTGGTCATCCGACCATCATCATAGCTTCAATCTACATACCTAGTGGTACCAGACCAATCCGCAGCGACTTTGAGGCCATTCTCGCCCTCGGCCATTCAGTCATTATGTTCGGAGACTTTAACTCCAAACATACTGACTGGACGTGCCTATCGACTAACACCAGCGGTATCGCTCTCCTCGACATCACTAACTCCCTTGACCTAGATGTCATATCCCCCGTCACTCCCACTCACTATCCCAACAACCCGTCCTACTCTCCTGACATCCTCGACTTTGCAATTATCAAGCGTATCAATCTTGACCTAAGGTCTATCGAACCGCTCGATGACCTAGGCTCTGACCATCGCCCCGTTTCCCTCGTGCTAGGACCGCCGAACGATAACGTCTCATCTCCTAAGACCTTTACCAATTGGAAAGGTTTTAAAAATACGTTAGTTTCAGCCTTAGAGGCTCCGAACTCTCCACTCGCGATCTCTCCCGAGCAATTAGATAGCCCGGATAAAATCGATTCATTAGTAAATTCTCTCACTGATGCTATCAACTCAGCCATCAGTGACAACGAAAAGGTTGCTAAGCAAGGCAAACCCACGCTTCCCTTAGCCGTTAGCAATCTTATTAAAGCTAAAAACGCGGCTCTCCGGAGAGCCAAGAAATATCCCACGCCCGCCTATAGAACAGCTGCGAATCAGCTTCAACGTAAAGTTAAGTCTTGCCTCGCGGAACTCCGAGACGCTCAGATGAACGATCTCATGGCGAATATCTCTCCGTCCCACCAAGCGTACTATAGCATGGCCTGAGCCTTACGCGTAGACACCGTCTCTCACGTTCCTCCTCTCACTCGTCCCGATGGCACTACTGCCTTCGAAGTCGAAGAGAAAGCCGAATGCTTCGCCGACAGCATTGCCGCACAATGCTCGCCCAGCACGCAACCCGCGAATCCCACTCACATCAAAGCGGTGGAGGACGAAGTCCTTCGCAGAGACTCTCTCCCCATCACCGCAGACCCTGTCACAGTCTCTAATGACGAAATCTTGCTTCTCATTAGAAATCAAAAGTCCAAAAAGGCTCCGGGTGCGGATGGAATTTCCAACCACGCACTTAAGCACCTACCGCAACAGATGCTTACCTTGTTAGCTATCATTTTCAATGCCTGCTTCGACCATAGCTACTTTCCTAAAGCTTGGAAAGAAGCGACAGTCATAGGCATTCCCAAGCCGGGCAAACCTCTGAACGTCCCGGCTAATCACAGACCCATCAGCCTCCTCAAGGCAATGTCTAAACTTCTCGAGAGAGTCATACTTTCTCGAATGCGGAACCATCTGTTTCCAACGGATGGCGATCCTCTCATTATTCCCCATCAGTTCGGCTTTCGCGCTAAACACTCCTGCCCTCAGCAAGTCCACCGAATCGTCGAGTATATACTTGACGGTTTCTATCCGCGTCGTTATAAAACAGTCGCGGTTTTCTTTGACGTAGCCAAGGCTTTCGATAAAGTCTGGCACAGCGGTCTCGTTTATAAACTCTACAAGATAGGCTTACCGGATCGCCTAGTCAGGATAATAGCGTCGTTTCTCAAAGACCGTACGTTTCGATTTAAACACGAAGGCACGCTTTCTGCACCTCGTCCCATAAAGGCTGGAGTCCCTCAAGGCTCAGTCCTCGCCCCTCTGCTGTACACCGTGTACACCAACGACATTCCCATCCCGCCGAAAGGCGTCGAACTCGCCCTCTTCGCTGACGACACCGCACTCTATACCAAAGGCCACGGTGTTCGGCGCCTTGTAACCAGACTCCAAAAGGCCGTAAACGCCCTTGGTGCATGGTTTCAAGAATGGCGCATCGATGTGAACCCTGAAAAGAGTTCTGCGATGCGCTTCGACCACAAACGCCGTCGTCCCGATGGCGATCCCCACGTTCGAATGTTAGGCATTCCCATCCCCTGGAAGCGCAGTACTAAATACTTAGGCGTCACATTAGATCCGACGCTTTCTTTCAAGCCACACGTTGAAAGAGTTTCGAAACTCGCTCGTCACTATTTAGTCCGCCTAAATAGCATGTTAGGTAGAAAAAGTAAAATGTCCTTCAGAAACAAACGTACACTTTACAAGGTCTGCGTTAGACCCGTCATGACGTATGCCTCGCCAATCTTTGCCCACGCCAAACCCTCCCTCCTGCACAAACTGCAGGTAGTTCAAAACCTCTTTTGCCGCCGGGCCACAGGCGCACCGTGGTACGTGCGTAACGCGGACTTGCATAGAGATCTTGAACTGCCTACAGTACAACAATATCTCAAAACACTCTCTGAAGCGTTCTTCAAACGCTCCGAAACCCATCCCAATCCTCTAGTTCGTGATTCTGTCTCATATGCTACTCCTGTGTTAGACTCGAAGTTCAAAGTCGCTAGGCCTAGAAATGCGCAAGCGTACTCATCCACCAGACTGTCACGCGATCTCGAGGCCCTTCTGGCCGCAAATTCTAATTCTAACGTAAATTCTAATTCTAACGTAAATTCTAATTCTAATTAATGCAAATTTAATTTTTCAATTTTTAATGTTTTCATTATTTACTTTTCATTTTTATTGTTTTATTTTACTTTTAATTTTTGAGCACCTTCAGTGCTATGTTAATCCCAGCGGGTGACCCCTTAAGGGCCCCGCTAGCGCGGCCTCTTTCTCCAATTGGCCGTCGCTCCGATGAAGGCTGAGTGGCAAAAATGCACGAGCCGACAGGGGGTTTTTAGTGGGTATGGTTCTGGTAGGCGTCGGGACGAGTCCCACATAACTTCGGAATCGCGCCGGAGTATGCGTCAGAGCATTTTTATCCTCCTGCCCTTCCCGCGGAGGGGAACAAAAAAAAAAAAAAAAAAAAAATAATGGCGCAGCTGGGTGGTCAGCTAACCGGGTAGCTGTAACGTAGAGTAATTAAGTACAAAGCAAGGAATATGCGATGTGTTAATTTTTCTTAAAAAATTGTTGTTTGAGTTTCATACGCCATAGGTCCTAGGTTCGAGTCCTGGCCGGGGCGTTCATTTGTGTGATGAACTTAATGTTGGTTTTCGGGTCATGGTTGTTGATATTTATACTTGTATGTTTATTCTGGGTCCCCCCCAGTTCGCTGCACGGTCATCCACAACACAAGCTCTGCTTACTTTGGGGCCGTGCGGTCGGTGTGGGTGCCTGGGGATTTATTGATTATAAAATGAAATTGACTTGGTGAACTTATACTTATAGTTCCATTATGTGACAGTAGGATGAAGACACAACTGTATGGCCCCAAAGAAAGCAGAGCCTATATAAATATCAACAACCATGACCCGAGAACAAACATTTCTGTTCATCACACAAATGAATGTACCCGGCCGGGACTCGAACCTGGGACCTCCGGCGTATGAGGCAGGATACTAACCACTACGCTACTCGGTCGTCAAAATTTTAATTCCTGTATTGGAAGTTGCTCGCCTACTCCAGCTTGCGTTTCTCGTGTCTACCTTAGTCCGAGGGCTGTCCCTGCTGCCGTCACACTCGCGTCGGATCATGACGTCACGGGCTGCGGCACGCGCACTGCGCCACTCCGCTTGTGGGTCAAGGTTCGAGTCCCGGGCGCGGCCGGCGGGCGGTGACGTAGCGGTAATTACTAGCTAACTAGACGAACGGGCTGAGTGCGGCTTCCCCTAACAATCCTTTTCTACTAATAAAAATATATTTATTCATTTTCTACTAATAAACATTTGAAATAAGTTGAAATATTACGTCACCTAGAAGAAGCGGGTAGAATTGATATTGGCGGCATTACATTCGAATTTCTATATTTTTTCTGCTACGGCATGTGACTACAACGAAATTAAAATTTGAAATAAGAACACAATTTGAAGATGACTGCGTTTAGGGACAATTTGTGGAAACACATCTAAAATGAAAAACGTACAGCAAGGCACGGGCTCATAGCTCAGTACAGGTAAATGTATGATAAAAATTGAAAAGGTTTTTAGTAAAATTCCTCATTTTGTATAAATTTACTGTATTGACACTTCTTCCCAGGATTTTATTCCTACCAGCAACACTTACAAATACTAGAATAATAGTTACAGCAAGTATTTTTTTCGAAATTTTCGGGTTCGATTCTTGGTCCGGGATATTTATTTTTCAAAAACAAGTTATTGTTTTTATCAAAATCGGCCTAGTAACTCCATTCAGCATTTGTCGCTATACCTCATAGTATAGGATTTGTCCATCTACTCCCATTTAAAAAACCACCCTGTGTATACCGCGAGTGTATGTGCGTCGCAACACGATTGTACACGCACACCAAAGCGACGAGAACACGGTGTGACAAGACGCCGCCATCTTGCCACACAAAGTTAAATTTACAAGGACACGCACATACAGGGGCGCCCGAACAAATTAATTGAACCATCTATACAGACTATGATTGTTATAAAAACTATTACAAAAACCTTTATTAGTATACCTAAAGTTTTTAAACGAGCACATGTAATTGGTAATTCGACATCCGACAATCCAACGATTTCGATGAAAATTGCACGCTCGGGGCTATATGGTCAAGAAATTCATTTATCTCGGTTTTGTTCTCTATAACTTTCAGTTTTCAGGCATTTCAGATGTTTTAATCAGCACGCCATCTGTTGACGAGTAGTCATTGTAAAGCATAAATACCGAGCAAATTTCGGAAATTATGTTCTGGCTGTGAAAAAAGTATCTTTTGAACGGTTTACACATACCTACGTTTGGAAATAGATTGTACTATTAAAACTGTATTATTTTGTGTAATTTTAGATGATGTACGTACATGTACGTACATATACGTACAGAAGTACGCATATTGGGCATAACTCGGCACTGCCAAGCGGCAAACTTGAATAGATCTGCAATTAGTTGTTCTGGTTTTAGCTAGACGATCATAACGAATGTGCCGACTGACTATACATAGCCGAATAGACTACCCAATCGGCTCGTTCCGAATATGTGTGTGATTACTTTGTGCTGACGATGTCGTTGTACAAAACCTCCCAAACCGAAAATATGGGTAGCGTGCCCTTAAGGTTTTTGACATTTTGACATTTATAGAATGGGAAATTTTATAGTGATTCGATCATCCTCTGTGGTCCCAGCGTTGCAAAACTTGCAACCTACTGAATTGTTCAGTTGGCTACATAAATTCGGAAACTTGTTTGATAAAGATATAATGTACGTTTCTTGAAACGATTAGCTACCGACGAGTGACGTTTGCCAGTGACGTACGGTACAGGTTTATTGAGGTTATGTGACATTGTTTTAAGCATAGTAGTAGTTAGGAATTTGTTCTTCTAATAAAGTGATAACAGATTATTAATGTGTGTTCACCAACAAATGTACATTTCGTTTTCAAAGGAGCACGAGATCGTCATTACTATTTCATCTAGCCGATTACGACCATTGTGGTCTATTCCGTGTAATCTCAACAGCTGTCTAGGTATGTCATTAAAATTTGTATTTAACTGGTTTTTAGTTTCATTTTTTTTTTCAATGTTGGTACTTAACAATTTTTATTCTACTTCATTTCTATCAACACAAATACCCAAAAACCCTCTCTCTCAACATATGACACACCACTCCGGTCTACCGAATATTCTAACCATCCCCCGATCATCCCCACCTACCAGTCCCTACAGTCGTAAATCCTAATCTTACGTGGTCGTCGCGCCGTCTCGTCGGCAGACGGAGTAGCGTCGGCAGAACAGTCGGAGTGTACAGTCCAAGTTATCTGCGTAAAGCTCATAGAAAGTAGCGCCACTCACAACTGACCACCTAAGTTGGTCGCAGTGTAATAGCATTAGTGGGACGTGCTGGGAATGTAGGGCCAGAGAGGATTGCTGCAGGGATTAGCAGCTGTGTGTGTGTGACTTGTTTCTGAATGTGGCGATACGAAAATTAGTCTGACCCAAGGGTGTGTAAATTTAATAGTAAAATTGGCAATTCGAGATCCGCTCGAACGATTTTGATGAAAATTGCACGCTCGGGGAGAATTTGGGTCAAGGAGATGACTTATCTCGGTTTCGTTCTCTGTAACTTTCAGTTTACGCGCATTTCAGATGTTTCGATCAGCACGCCATCTGTTGACGATGCCCGTAGTACGCCATCAAGTTCTCTCTCATATTACTTAAATACTTCCTATACAATATCGCCATCGCTCAAATCAACATTTGGAAACTATTTTGTAGAATTATATTTTAGAGGATTAGATACTTAATCTAATCATATTGTTAGCGACGCATCATGAAATGGATTCGGCATAATAGGGACATAGCCATTCAAATAGTTTTGTAAATAACGCTAGTCCACGCCCTCACTACTTGCGCCCGTCCTCGGATAGGTGGTTATTTTCGAGTGTGACGTAAGCAAGTACTAATAAGATTCTTATAGGAAATTATGATGTTATAGGAACCTAGGTATAGGTATATTTTGAATTCTATTTTGATAACATTGATTTATGGTTGAATTGATGATGTTTGTGTTTAATAAAGTTCTTAGAGATTTCATTGGTATAATATAAGCATAATATGAGAAGCTTATGTATGTTTTGGATAGAATTTAGACCTAGGTTATTTGTAAAATACTGATTTGTTCAGATTTGTCATAATTGTGGTAAATTTATGGTTATTTCTTATCAGATTAGGTAGATAATGGTAGATATAACGTTATTGTATATACGTTCATATAATAAAGTACGCATTTGAAGTAATAAATGACGTATTATGGTTAGATATTTTCTCGTTGAATAACTACGTAATTATAGGGTTTATTGTTATGGTTTATTGATAATAATGTGTAAATTGCTTTCTTTTATTGAAATGTAATAATTATTTTCATGGTGTTTTACGTATTTGAAGAGAAATAACGAGAAAACCTTTGTTGTTGTATATGTTCCTAATTGGTAGTTATATCTTGTTTGATTATGTTAAAATCTAATTGTAATTAGAATGTTTGCATATTTTAATAATGTAAAATGATAAAATTATGTTTGTAACCGTCTCGCCTTAAGTACAATGTTAGGCTAAGTAAGTAGTCTGCCGGCGCAAACGGTGTTTTGAGGTAGTCTTTGTTCTAGAAAGTTTTTTGTATTTAATTTTATCAAATTGATATTTATGTAAACATATAGGAATCGTTTCGCTCTATTATTTGAATATAATATTGTAATAGTTTTGCTTAATAGTTTGAAAGATAATTCGATGTAAAGTTTAGAATCCAAGTAAAACTTAAGCGTAATTAGGTGCAAACTGCACAAACGCGCCAGCCAATCAGAGCGCTGGAATTATTTAGGGCGAAATTTGTATAAAAGGCGCACGCCGAGCTTTGGAAGTCAGTTCGGTGCCCACAAGCAAGAAAACAACATCTAATAAGAAGAAAGAAATAGTTCGGTGCCCACAAGCAAGAAAACAACATCTAATAAGAAGAAAGAAATAGTTCGGTGCCTGCAGCGAAGAAAACAACAACTAATAAGAAGAAAGAAAAAGTCTAATAAGAAGAAAGAAAAAGTCTAAGAAGAAAAGTTCAGAAGCTTCCAGTTAGAAGAAAGAAAGTGCTGTTCGGTGAATCCGGAGGCCAGTGAAGACCCAAGAACACATAAGCGCTGTTCGGTGTATCCGGAGGCCAGTGAAGAGGTCTGAAGAAAGAAGCTGAACTACAGGAACGATTGCGGTTCATGGGCTTATTTAAACTTAAGGTTTAATTGTATACGCAATAAACGTTCCTACTTTGAAGATTTGTGTTGTTTTCACTGCGCTCCAACCTGCACTCGATCAAGTCGGGTGTCACTCCGTGGTTAGTCAGGTCGTGGTGTCTTCGGGGCCAAAGGTTACATACGGCGGCATCTTCTCCAGCCGGCGCAACAAAACTACGCGCAACAGTTTTTCCTGGTCCTTCGAGCCGGATCCTGGATCAAGAAGATGCCAACCACGCGGTCAACTGGAAGAACGAAGCCTACCACCGCCACGGAGTCTTCGAGGGACTGGAGCGCAGCCACGCCGACAGAGACGACAGACACGATGGGGTCGTCTACGGGGTCGACGTTGACACCAGGGGCACCAACGCACCCCGCCGGAGGAGCGCCTGAAGCACGCCACGCCGAAGGTTGCACCGTACCGCCAGCAATGGATGGGGTTGCGTCAAGGGGCGCTGCGGACGAAGAGGCACGGTTCGCGGTACCAGCGCCCGTGGAACCCAGGAGGGTTGGTTCCACCACCAGGTCGAGGGCTTCCAGAAGAAGAGAAGCTGAATTGAAAATGGAAATAGCCCAGAGGAAGCTGGATCTCGCCGAGGCCGAACTGGAGCTCGTGCGGGTCGAGTCCGGCAGCGAAGAAGACTTCGCAGACGAGGAGCGGCAGCACCACGTGGAGGAGTGGCTACAGAAGACCGAGAGGAGAGCGAGGGTAATGCCACCCTTGGTGCCGCCGTCGCGACCACCGTCACCACCACCACCACCGCGGCTACCACAGCCGCCGCCTGCATCGAGGAAGACCGACATCCAGGAGTTGGCTGAAGCATTGGGGAAGCTACCTAGAGGCCGGTCGGAAGCTGTACACATCGAGCTTCCCAACTTCGACGGCGCCGCAGAAGAATGGCTGGCGTTCAAGAGGACGTTCGAAGACACGGCACCCAGTTTCAGTCACGTGCAGAACCTGGCCAGATTACGGAAGGCGCTGCAAGGCAGGGCGCGAGAGGCAGTGAAGAGCCTCTTGTTTACGGCGGAGCATCCCAACGAAGTCATGAGGGGGCTACAATTGAGGTTCGGAAGACCCGAAGCTCTGGCAACTGCGGAGTTGGAAAAGCTGGAGAACCTGCCACGGGTCACAGAGGATCCGAACGACGTGAGCACGTTCTACAGCCACGTGAGGAACGCCGTGGCCACGATCAAAGCAATGGGGGCAAGCAAGTACTTAGATGCCCTTAGAACCACGAGGGCCCTCATTGCAAAGATGCCGACTACGATGAAACACAGGTGGATCGCATACAAGAGGACGAATCCTGACGAAGAACTTCGGGACCTGGAAGTCATGAACGCATTCCTGGAGGCTGAAAGCGAATGGTACGCGGAAATAGCCGACCCTGAAGTATCCTGGAAGAAAGAAGACCGTCAGCGATCTGCACCACTGAAGACATCATGGGGCCACGAGCGAAGACCAGTGAAGAAGGTTCACTACGTGCAGGGGAATGAAGAGCACCCCCGCAAGAATCGGTGTCCAGTGTGTAACGGCGAACACTGGATTTACGAATGCAGGAAATTCAAAGAAGCAAACCTTAGTCAAAAGTACGAAATGGCTAAGAAGGCAATTTTATGCTTCAGGTGTCTACGAGGAAGACATTCAAGTAAGACCTGCAGGGCAGCAGACTGCAAGAAGTGCGGAAGATGGCACCACACCAGTCTTCATGATGAAAGCCGTCCACCAGCAGCTGTTGGGGATAGAGAAGAATCCCGCTGCAATGTCTCCAGTCGCAGAGAAGAGCCCAAAGAAGTCGTCACCTCCGTGCACACTGCCAGTGATGGGCAGGTGTATCTGAAGATGATCCCAGTGGACCTGTATGGACCGAAGGGCGCAGCACGCGTACTGGCCCTTCTGGATGAGGGGTCAACAGTCACGTTATTGGATGCTGGGGTGGCGCAGATGATTGGGGCTGAAGGCAAGGCGAGTCCGATAACCATCGAGACAATTGGAGAACATGGAATCAAGAGGTGCGACTCGCAGAAGACAAGCGTCAAGATCAAGGGAGCTCATCGTAAGAAGAAGGAAACAATTGAAGTTCGAACAATCGACAGTTTAAAGCTCTCAAGACAAGGTGTGGATCGAGGTGTCATCCAAGGATGCTCGCACCTGCAAGGCATTCAAGGTCAACTGATATATGAAAATGAAGAGCCAAAACTTCTCATCGGGCAAGACAACTGGGGTCTCATTGTCACGAGAAGACTTAAGAAAGGGAAAAGGTCCGATCCAGTTGCATCACTGACGAGCTTGGGATGGGTCCTCCATGGGCGTCACAACGGGAAGACGTCACCAGTACAGTTCGTCAACCACAGCAGACTCATCGAAGAAGATGAGACAGAAGCCTTGGTGCGGCGACACTTCGACATCGAATCAATCGGAGTGCAGCCTCGCCGCCCGAGCAACGACGCAGACCAACGAGCGCTTGAGGTCCTGCAGTCAACGACGAAGCGCCTTCCAGAGGGGAGGTTTGAATCCGGGCTGCTGTGGAAGAGTGAAGACGAAACCCTCCCAAACAACTACGTGCAAGCTCATCGACGTCTTATTGGGATTGAAAGGAAATTGGACAAGGATGCAACCCTGAAGACGTCATATGAAGACCAGATGAAGAAGCTGATAGAAAATGGTTATGCAGAGAAGGCTCCAGTATCAACGACCGCTGGAAGAACATTTTATTTGCCGCATTTTGCGGTAATGCATCCCGTGAAGAAGAAGCCAAGGATAGTCCTGGATGCTGCTGCAAAATTTGACGGGAAGTGCCTGAACGACGCACTCCTGCCGGGACCAGATCTTCTGCAATCGCTATTTGGGGTGCTTGTGAGATTCAGAGAGAAGCCGGTCGCCGTCGTCGCCGACATTCAAGATATGTTCCTGAGGGTACAGATGCGTGAAGAGGACCGCGACAGCCTGAGGTTCCTGTGGCGCGGCGACAGAAGAAATGGGACACCAGACGAATACCGAATGTGTTCAGTGGTGTTTGGTGCGGCTTCATCACCATCTACGGCGATATTTGTTATGAATAAGAACGCAGAAGACTTCAGAGAAGATTACCCGGCGGCAGTGGAAGCCATCAAGAAGAATCACTGTATGGATGATTATTTGCAGAGCTTTGCCACAGAGGAAGATGCAAGAAGGGTCGCGCATCAGGTGCAAAGCATTCACGCAAAGGCAGGCTTCCACTTGAGGGGATGGAGCAGCAACAGGCCGAAGATCCTCGACGGGATAGGAGATCAGCTCAAAGAAGACAGCACAGAACTGGTTGCTGAAGAGAAGACCCTTGAGCTGAGATGGCTGATGGCAGAAGACTTACTGGCCTTCAACGTTGGGTTCCGGAATACCAGTCCGGACATGCTCAAAGGCAAGAAGACGCCGACGAAGAGAGAAGTCACCAGCGCCGTGATGTCCACCTTCGACCCCCTGGGCCTTGCTACCCCAGTCTTAATTCAGGGAAAGAAGCTAATTCGGGAAGTATGGCGCGGGGAGATCGGCTGGGACGACGAGATTCCCGAAGACCAGCGAGCAGCCTGGGCCAAATACGTGAAGGAAGTGTCCATATTGAGAGACCTTCCAATACACAGATGCAACTCACCGAAATTAGAAAAGGCAGCGAGTCAAGAGGGAACCCGGTGGAAGTTCATACCACCTGGCTGTCCAAACATGGGCGGCGCTTGGGAAAGGCTCGTACGATCGGTGAAGACGGCTCTGACGACGGTGCTGCAGTCCAGGACACCACAAGAGGAAGTCCTACACACGCTGATGACCGAAGTCGAACACGTGGTGAACTCGAGGCCACTCACCCACGTTAGCGTAGACCCTGACGACGAGGAAGCTCTAACGCCGAACCACTTTTTACTTGGCAGATCATGTGGAGCACCGGCACCTGGAGAGTTTGCAGACATCGAGCTCGTCGGAAGGGCAACGTGGAAGACGGCACAACGGCTGACGGATCACTTCTGGAACAGGTGGATCAAGGAGTATCTGCCTACCCTGCTGCCGAAGAAGGTCAACGGAGCTGCAACGCAGGATCCGCGCGTTGGCGACATTGTCATGGTCGTCGACGCAACACTGCCGAGGAACACCTGGCCGAGAGGAAGAGTTCACCGAGTCTACCCTGGACCTGATGGGAGAGTTCGAGTTCTGGACGTGCAGACACCATGGGGGATCCTGAGGCGACCAACGAGACGGGTCGTCATCCTGGTTCCAGCTGCAGCGTCGCAACCGCAGGATGGAGTGCTACGCACTGCGGGGGAGACTGTTAGCGACGCATCATGAAATGGATTCGGCATAATAGGGACATAGCCATTCAAATAGTTTTGTAAATAACGCTAGTCCACGCCCTCACTACTTGCGCCCGTCCTCGGATAGGTGGTTATTTTCGAGTGTGACGTAAGCAAGTACTAATAAGATTCTTATAGGAAATTATGATGTTATAGGAACCTAGGTATAGGTATATTTTGAATTCTATTTTGATAACATTGATTTATGGTTGAATTGATGATGTTTGTGTTTAATAAAGTTCTTAGAGATTTCATTGGTATAATATAAGCATAATATGAGAAGCTTATGTATGTTTTGGATAGAATTTAGACCTAGGTTATTTGTAAAATACTGATTTGTTCAGATTTGTCATAATTGTGGTAAATTTATGGTTATTTCTTATCAGATTAGGTAGATAATGGTAGATATAACGTTATTGTATATACGTTCATATAATAAAGTACGCATTTGAAGTAATAAATGACGTATTATGGTTAGATATTTTCTCGTTGAATAACTACGTAATTATAGGGTTTATTGTTATGGTTTATTGATAATAATGTGTAAATTGCTTTCTTTTATTGAAATGTAATAATTATTTTCATGGTGTTTTACGTATTTGAAGAGAAATAACGAGAAAACCTTTGTTGTTGTATATGTTCCTAATTGGTAGTTATATCTTGTTTGATTATGTTAAAATCTAATTGTAATTAGAATGTTTGCATATTTTAATAATGTAAAATGATAAAATTATGTTTGTAACCGTCTCGCCTTAAGTACAATGTTAGGCTAAGTAAGTAGTCTGCCGGCGCAAACGGTGTTTTGAGGTAGTCTTTGTTCTAGAAAGTTTTTTGTATTTAATTTTATCAAATTGATATTTATGTAAACATATAGGAATCGTTTCGCTCTATTATTTGAATATAATATTGTAATAGTTTTGCTTAATAGTTTGAAAGATAATTCGATGTAAAGTTTAGAATCCAAGTAAAACTTAAGCGTAATTAGGTGCAAACTGCACAAACGCGCCAGCCAATCAGAGCGCTGGAATTATTTAGGGCGAAATTTGTATAAAAGGCGCACGCCGAGCTTTGGAAGTCAGTTCGGTGCCCACAAGCAAGAAAACAACATCTAATAAGAAGAAAGAAATAGTTCGGTGCCCACAAGCAAGAAAACAACATCTAATAAGAAGAAAGAAATAGTTCGGTGCCTGCAGCGAAGAAAACAACAACTAATAAGAAGAAAGAAAAAGTCTAATAAGAAGAAAGAAAAAGTCTAAGAAGAAAAGTTCAGAAGCTTCCAGTTAGAAGAAAGAAAGTGCTGTTCGGTGAATCCGGAGGCCAGTGAAGACCCAAGAACACATAAGCGCTGTTCGGTGTATCCGGAGGCCAGTGAAGAGGTCTGAAGAAAGAAGCTGAACTACAGGAACGATTGCGGTTCATAGGCTTATTTAAACTTAAGGTTTAATTGTATACGCAATAAACGTTCCTACTTTGAAGATTTGTGTTGTTTTCACTGCGCTCCAACCTGCACTCGATCAAGTCGGGTGTCACTCCGTGGTTAGTCAGGTCGTGGTGTCTTCGGGGCCAAAGGTTACATACGGCGGCATCTTCTCCAGCCGGCGCAACAAAACTACGCGCAACACATATACTACTACATAACTTTTAATACGTTTTTGGAATATTTTTTTTTAAATTATTTTTTTATTTCTTGCTGATTCTGATACTTATTGCATGCAGAGGTATCTCCTATGATATGGCCTACTGACAGCGAGTTTTATATCAGGCTTCACTCTATCTTTATGTACAGCGATTCAAAGAGATTAGCCTTGACTGTAGTCAAGTCCGTCTGTAGACGGACTGAAAAGAATTAAAATCTGTTTTAAAAAGTATAGTACATATATGTATCGCAGGCGGGTTTCATAATCGCAGTCGCAAAACTAAACAACTCGCCGGTTTATTGAACGTTTTTTTACTGTTTACATACTAATCAATTGATACAGTTTACAATTCATCTGTTTTCATACTTTCATACAACAATTGGCGCTACTGTAGCATCAAGAGTACGAAATTTCGAAACTGGATTGCCGATCCATCGGCATTGTATTAGATAATTCATGTGACGGATGTTTATAAATAAATGTAGATGCTACGCGCGTTACCCGCATATACGTGTAGATGAATGTTCTGGAAAACGGCCGTCCGGCCAAAGCCATCCGGCGAGCCGAATGTGCTCAAAAATTGTCGTAGTTGGTTCGGGCCGGCTTTGACGTTTGATTAATGGTAGCGAACGTGCCGGCGCGAACAGCGTCACTTTTTCTGACTTTTTCTGCTGACCGTACAAACTGTTTTTATGAAGGGACATAAAGGCTGTCTCATCAACTAGCTTGTCATTTTTCTAGGAAATCCGAACAACAAAATATACTAGATTAGTAAGACATAGAAAACAGTGATTCATCGTAACTGGTGATTTGGCTGTTGACTCCGCGCCGACCAGCTTATCTATTTAGTAAATGGTGGTGCTGCGTTCTATGTGTTAATGAAGTTTGACATTTAGTTACGTAATAGATAAATGCTTTCGTTCCAGTTTTTGCTACTAAACAGGTTAATTGGTGGGGCTGTATACTATGCGTAGCACTTTCATTGAATGCGTCACGGGACGCGATTAACGTAAAAAGATATGGAGGTAGCGCCCGCGTTCAAAAGAGTCAGAACGAAACGGGAATGACTTATGCAAAATTGCTATGAAAATGAGGCTGCATGTGATTTTAGTAGAGTAGAGTATCTGTGAAAGCTGAAAATTTTTGTTCAAGCAAAATCAGATGTAATGTCACAGACACATGATTCAAATTTAATTATCTAATTTACGCAAGTCAAATCGGGACATTTTTTGACATCTTAGTATTATAGTTAGGGAGGCGAGGTAGCTAAATGGCGTAATTCAACGGCGCCGTCGAGACCTATCAAAATCGAAAGATAAAATAATTTCGAAAAGAAAAGCTCGTATGGTAAAAAACATTTTAGCGGTGGGTTTGGCGTGTACGGTTTTTCAAAAATGTTAAAAAAAACAGTTACTTGGGCATTCTCGAGCGCGTCAGATATTCATACTGCGTATGCCCCAAGTGCCTCTGATAACAACGGTATACTAATCTGCCGGTTTGCGTGGTGGGGGTAGGCATATAAAGTAGTCAAAAATGCAAAAAAAAAAATTTACTCGAGCGCGTCAGATTTTCGGAAGGGGTGTTAAGTAGGCCCCAAGGAAGCTCCCTTTAAAAAAACTGACGATTTCGGCGTGACGATAAGTTACGATGAATTTTTGAAAATGCAAAAAAAAAAAGTTTTTTTGCAATACTCGAGCGCGTCAGATTTTCATAGGGGAGGTTTATCTCGGTATCCTGAAAGCATATTTTCTTAATCTGACAAAAATATTGGTGGGTTCTCTTAATCTGACCGAAAAAGGTTTTATGGTTTCTTTTTTTTCCTTTCTTTCTCCTTGATACAACGGGGAATTTAAGAATGACAATAAAGCGATAGATACAACCAACGTAAATGTAGATATATATATAAATATATAGGGTGTACCGAAAATTCCCTTCTACCGCTTATTTCCCCACCATCAATGTTGCGAAATAAAGGAAAAATACTGGTAGGACGGCATATTTCCTTCCTCTCTAAACGAGCTACGAAACGGTCGTGTGTTAAATTTGTCTCGCTAAATATCTATTTTTTTTAAATCAAAAATAATATTTTTAACCTATCTTAAAACGCAAAGTACTAGGCGCACATAAACAGTGACAAGTAAGGTAAAACATTTGCGGTGTGTCCCAATCAATAAGCTTTTAGCGATTTGATTGATATAGATCGGATTACTACGACTTCTCTGTGTAACTATGGCGACGACACCTCCCAGCAAGCAACAATGCTCTTCGGGTTCGGAAGTAGGTAAAGAACGTCTAGATGACATTGAAAAACTTACAAAAAGACAAAAAAGAATAAGAACTCGAACTAATGAAGAGGAATTGCAAGGTGGCTGCACAAAGGAAATCTTGGCTATTATAAAGTCATTTAAAGAAGAACAAAAACAGACTCTTTCCAAACTGCTTATAGAAATTGAAGAGGTAAAGCAGCAAAACATCCTAATTCAGATGGCTAAAGAAGAACATTCCCAAATTTTAAGCAAACTGAGTTTAGATATAGAAGAGGTTAAAATTCAAAATTCTCAAATTAAAGAGTCCTACGTGGAAATGCAAAAGTCCATAGAATTTTTATCCAATACATACGATGAAATGCAAAAAGAGGTGACAAAATTACAAAAATATAGAAAAGAAAACTTACTGTACACAAAATCTTTAGAAGAACAAATTGAAGAATTGCAGCGCCACCAAAAGTCATCCATAATAGAAATTCGCAATATTCCGAAAGACAAAGGAGAAAAGAAATCGGAACTAATTTCAATTGTTAAGAAAACCTGTGACGCACTAAAGGTTTCATTGGAGTCGAATGATGTAAAAGACGCTTACCGTGTTAATCCAAAGACCAACGTAATCCTTGCTGAACTCCGGTCTCCGTTACTTAAGGCACAAATAATCAGAAGTTGCAAGGACTTTAACTGGAAAAACCCTTCGAACAAACTAAGCACTGACAATATTGGCCTTAAAGGCCCACCGGTTCCTGTATATATCTCGGAAAGTTTGACTTTCAATGCTCGAAAAATATTCAAAATATCCAGGGACTTCACCAAACATAATAATTTTAAATTCTGCTGGACCTCCTTTGGAAAAGTGTTTATAAGAAAGAATGAAGAATCGCCGCAAATCCACATAAAAGATGTCCACCAATTAGAAGCATACAAAGAACAAATCTGACTAAAATGCCGTATTTTTACTAATAGGGTAAGATACATTATCTACATAAAATCCTTAAAAATATTAATAACAGAAATAAATAAGTTAATCTACTTTTCTAGCTGCAAATATAATACTATAAGTAACAAAATTTCCTACAAAATACGTATTTATAATTTAAATCCAATAAAACCATTTAAAGTTCACCCTATGTATCCAATAAAATTTTCAAAAAGAAAATACCTTATTGTTAAATCGCATACTGTCAAAAAAATATGTCCTAGACACACCATTAGACAGGTTAAAATAAGTAACGTTCATCTAAACCATAGCGTTCGATAACATAGCAAAAGGTATTGATGCACTTGAAGAAATCAAGTGCATCCATCTCGATGACTCATCCCAGTGTAAAAATGTACTACATTACAAACATAGTGATCCTGCTTTATCTGTATTTTGTATGAATATTAGAAGTGTTAATTGTAATTTCGATGAGTGTCTAGTATTTTTATCAAATTTGCAAATTGATGTTGATGTGATTGTTTTCACTGAATGTTGGATAACAAAAGGTAGTAAATTACCATGTATCCCAAATTACAATTCAGTAAGTACAAAAAGGAGTTTAAACCAAAATGACGGAGTAATAGTGTACATAAGAGAAGAGTTAAATTTTATTTCAAATGAACCTAACGTTGACGAAGGCAATTGTCTAGTCTTGAATATTGATAATAAGTTCACAATATTGGCGTCTTATAGACCTCCTTGTTATTCTAATCCATATTTATATTTGGCTTCACTGGATAATGTACTAAAGTCCATTAAAACAGGCAATGTAATACTCACAGGAGATATAAATATAGACACTTTATCACATACATCTCAAATGGTATCAGTGAATAACTACTGTAACTTGATGGCTGTTCATGGATTAAGACCTGCCATAGACAAGCCAACCCGCTTAAACTCCTGTTTGGACCATTTTATGATAAGATCAAATTTAAGGTGCCAAGCAATAGTTTTTAATCCAATAATAACAGATCACTCGCCTATATTTCTATACGTAAAACAAAAAGCAAAAAAAACAGTTGATAATAAACCTATTAAAGAAAAGAAAATTATCAACTTTAGCAGAATTACTGAATTACTAACAAACACTGATTGGCAGCAATTGTATAAAACTTCTAATGTCCATAATGCGGCGGAGATATTGTCGAACACAATTAATGAGGTAATTAATTCAAATACCGCTTTATTAAAATTACCGAATAGAAAGAGACCGTTGTCCCCTTGGATTACGCCTGGACTAATAAAATCATTACAAACTCGTGACAAAATGCATAAAAATATGAAGAAAAACCTAGGTGACCCTACATTGGAATTATTGTACAGAAAATATCGCAGAGTATGTAGTAATTTGATAAAACATGCTAAACAGTCGTACTTTTCGTCTCAACTTAATAAAAATTTTAAAAATCCGAAAGAAACTTGGAGAATAGTTAAGGATATTTGTAAACTTACAGACAAACAATCGGTCTCTTCTGAACTTTTAAACATTAAGGATAATATAACAGATTCCTTAAATACTGTTAACCATTTTTTCACGTCGGTAGGGAGAAATCTGGCTCAGTGTATACTCGATAGACTTAAGACTGATGAAAGTAACTTATCAAAACTATCCAAATCAGACAATACACCGGTGTCATCGATGAATCTTTATCCTACCGATGTACATGAGATTAGGAAAATAATACTTAGTTTGAAATTACATAGTGCCCCTGGTTATGACCAAATTTTAACGACTGTTATTAAGAAAAACTTTATTCATCTTGCCAAACCCATTGCACATGTTTGTAATCTAAGCTTAAAGTCAGGTTGTTTCCCTACAATTCTCAAGCAAGCAATGGTTGTTCCTGTTTTCAAGGCGGGTGATAAAAATACTCCTACTAACTATAGACCTATCTCTTTGTTGAGTGTCATATCCAAAATTCTTGAAAAGCTTGTGAATAATCGTTTGACAAATTATCTTGAAAAATATAGTTTGCTGGGTGATAATCAATATGGCTTTAGGATGGGACGTAACACAGAAGATGCTGTTCATAGAGTAACTACTGACATTATTTCCCGCCTTGACAGGGGGGATAAGTGTGTCGGAGTCTTTTTGGATCTCCAGAAGGCCTTCGACACTGTATCTATACCAATTCTATTAACTAGGCTCGAGAATGTTGGGGTCAGGGGCATGCCCCTAATGTGGTTTAAGGACTATTTAAATAATAGGGTTCAAAGGGTAAAGATAGGAAACAATATTAGTGATCCCAGTCATTGTAACTACGGTATACCACAAGGTAGTGCCCTAGGACCTACTCTGTTTTTGGTTTATATAAATGAGTTAAGTAAACTAAAAATAGACAACTCACAAATAACTTTGTTTGCGGATGATACCGTTATATTGTTCTACGGAAAATCGTGGAACAATGTAAGAGACAGCGTAGAAAATGGTATGAGACTGGTCAATAATTGGCTGGAGAGGAGTTTACTAAGCCTCAACATTACCAAAACAAAATTTTTATGTTTCAACAAAAGTTCAGTCTCCAAACCTCCTAGCAACTACGAAATAAAAATTCATGCTTTCAACTGTAGCTCTAATACCATACTTTGTGACTGCCAACAAATGGTAAAAGTGGAGGAAATTAAATACCTGGGAATAGTAATTGATGCAAAAATGACATGGGCTCCACATATTTTAAGTTTAGGCCCCCGTCTTAGAAAACTTATATACGTTTTTAAGAATTTGAGAACTGTTGCTAGCCACAAATTAATAATAACAGTTTATAAAGCTTTAGCAGAATGTATATTATCGTATTGCATAGAGATCTGGGGCAGCGCTCCGAAATCAAGCCTTTTGAATCTAGAAAGGGCACAGCGTGCTCTTCTCAAAGTATGTATGTCCCTACCAATTCGATATCCTACTCAGCTGCTTTATCAAAAGACATCAGTTCTAAGTGTAAGAAAACTTTATGTATACCAAATCTTAAGAAAATATCATAGACAAGAAGTACCTAAATTGATCAAAAGTGGAAAACGAGTAGTATTATTCTCAACTGCAATAGTCTCTAGTACGTTCGCACGTAGGCAGTATAATTTTAATGCCCCATTTATTTACAAAAGGATACATAGAGAAGTAAACGTGATTTCTTGTTCTAATTATGAAATAAAATCTAAAATAAAAAAATGGCTATTCGACAAAAATTATGACGATGTTGAGGAATTGTTATCACTGAATGGTTAAAACGATTATAAAATATCAAACAAAACTACTGTTTAAATTACTATGCGAAAATAAAATATATTAGGTAATTTTTCAAAAAGTATGTGTATGTAAAGCAGTTTTAAATGTACATTGTTGAACATCATAATAATTAATAGAAAAATATAAACCACAAGGGAAAACAAATACTTAGCGACTTTTATTTTTATTTATTTTTTTTTTTATGAACTTTTATGAATTTTGTGAAAAGAAGAAATGTAGGAAATCTTTCAAATCTGGTAGACTATATAAGGTGTTCTTTGTATATCTAAATTAAGCAGTTTTTAAATAGTTTTCTTTGTCATAGTAACATTTAACATAAGAATATAACAATATTTACTTTTACTTGTACCACACGACAACTTTACACTATCGCATGTTATCTTTACTAAAAGTGGGTAGTTCTAAGTCTTAGTGAGTTTAGTTGTTGAACCAGTGGTTATTTATATTTTAAGAAATGAACTACCCACCGAATTTGTTTGTGTTTGTATAAGAATGTAAAGTAAAAGAAGATTCTTAACATGTTATAACACAATGTATTTGTATAAGTATAAGTAGTATAAGTATATCTGTTAGCACGAAGTATTAAATGAGAATTACGTAACGAGGAAGGAACTGACTTCTGAAAAACAGGTCTGCGTACCAATGTTGGAAGTCAGAGCTTGTATTCAATTGTATTTAAAATTTTGGAAAATAAAGATATATTATTATTATTATTATATTATTTCCGCGAAGTGCTCAGTCTGTATTACATGTTTATGGCAAATTCCTCTTTTTTGCTTCAATTCTTCACTTCGTTTTGCTTACGGTACGTCCAAAAAACAATTTGAGGATCAACAGGCTATTGAATAATATACATATATGGAACTGTACATGTCAATAATACTTTTGTATACAGATACGCGTAACTTTTTCGGAGTCCACGAAAATTGTCGAGAAGCTTTAGAAAAAAAAAAAAATTTAAGATATAATAAAAGTCACATAATTTAATCATCGTTATTTCATATCAATTTTTTTTAACACCCTCAATTTTTGAGATATACTCAAAAAACCGGGAGTTTGAGTTTTTATGATGCTTCAAGTCAAAAAGTTTTAACTTTGGACAAAAATGTGAAGACCTTTTTTGTGTAAAATAAAATTACCTATTTTGTTTATTTAAATTTTTTTTTTAAATGTATCGTTCGCGACTTATATGCCGCAACGCGTTTTTCGGAAGACGAAATGGCTCCTCCACACTTCCGGTCATGCGGAAACCGGCAGATTTTGTATTTTTAGTATGTTTTAGATTATATTCTTCAAAATAAAAATAAAAAAATCGCGCTCGAGAATGCCGGATTAACGTTTTTTTTTTACAAGTTCGCGACCCTATAACTCGGCGGCGTCAAGGACTTATCGTCAGATTAGTTAAATTTAGTCTTAAAACACTAAAATCAACCCCCAATATCTTAATCTGACGCGCTCGAGTATTTCAGACTATCGATTTTTTTTTACTAATCTGATCGTCTATCCTAGGCGCGCGTCACTACATATAGAGCTAAATACTTTACAAGGTTGTTCTATTAGGTCTAAGGTATCTCTCATATCTTAAACTGCCACGCTCGAGTATTACCGAAAATTCCCCTATTCGCCTCCCTAACTATTAGACAGAGCGGCCATTTTGTTTTTACGTTAATGAACTCACTGTAATACGAAATTAAAGTTATGGACCCTTTCACGGTGTCGATGATAAGAATCGCAAGGTTATGTCCGCGTTTAATTTATCCCGCGAGACTTCCTGAATATACGTAGGTTTTGTATCTCTCTAATAACGAAAAAATTATTTAAGGGCTGATTGTTCAATGCTCAGATAACTTTTACCTTGAGAATAAATTTGACACTTGACAAGATTTTTCGTAGAAATTCCCAAAATAATTTAACTCATAAAACTTATCTCAGCATATTTCATATTTTTTAAATCCCAAGACAAACGCAGCAACTGTATGGCCTCAAAGTAAACAGAGCTTGTGTTATGGATGACCATACAGCGAACTGGGGGGACACCAGAATAAACAACCATGACCCGAGAGCAAACATTTATGTTCATCACACAAATGAATGACCAGGACCTGAACCTGTGACCTCCGGCGTATGAAACAGGGCTACTACCCGCCACGCCATTCGGCTGTCAATCGAACATCAGGCCTTAATCGTTTCCAAGTTCAGATGTTACAAAAAATATTTGCTTCTTTATTATCAGTCATTATAACAATAACAGATAATTTTTTTTAGTTACTGATAAGAAATTGACGAAACTGGTTTTACTTTGATTGAAATAAAAAGTCTTATGTGGCGTAAATGCCTGCGTGTAATAAGCGCCATTAGTAAGTGGCAGTTCATCTATGGCTCTAGTGCCGTTTAAATTTCATGGGACCTTGTGGCCTGGCGCTGAGGGCGCTTAGCCAGAACATAAACTATTACATACGATTCGCCTAAGTGCACCAAAGCTAAGGGCAAAAAAGCTTTACCAAAAAAGCATTTCGCCCAACGTGGGGCTCGAACCCACGACCCTGAGATTAAGAGTCTCATGCTCTACCGACTGAGCTAGCCGGGCTGTGAGCAATTGACCTAAATAACGATACAATTCGGGAGAGGTGGCCTCGGTCGCCTTTATACGTACGTAGTGATAAATATGGATGACGCGTTCTTCCAATTATTGTGTCTGCAAAAATATAAATACGGAAATACTTTTCTGGTGACAAATCTATTTTGAGTTATTTTAACCTAACTATGCGCTGCGAGTATTGAGTACCACCTTGAGGAATTTTGCTTTTAAAACGGGTTCGTTGAATTATAGTTTAATAACTCTAATTAAAAAGTCATGACAGTTTTAATAAGAGCGCCATCTATTAGTTGATACGTGTTTAAAGTGTCATACAGACCTACCGGACAAACCTTGCTGGTGCCAAGCTGGACAAGCAACTTTTGCTTTTTGCTAACACTGAATTGTGAATATACCAATAATAATAATAATAAATCCTCAGAAAAACATACCACCTATATAGTGAACTCAGGGGAACCCTCCTCGAAATCAAACCTCTGTGATCATCACACAGAAATGAATGACCCGCCCGGGACTTGAGACTGGGTACTAGGCTGGGCTACTATAATTCGATACCAATAATTCAACTTACCTCATTCTCTTAATGAGAGATGAGAAAATAAATAAACAGAGTACTGACGTCTTCTTCGTAAGGAGCGCCGAATTTCCTCGCCCAGCATTGGTTTTTTTTTTTTTTTTTTGTTCCCCTCCGCGGGAAGGGCAGGAGGATAAAAATGCTCTGACGCATACTCTGGCGCGATTCCAAAGTTATGTGGGACTCGTCCCGACGCCTACCAGAACCATACCCACTAAAAACCCCCTGTCGGCTCGTGCATTTTTGCCACTCAGCCTTCATCTGAGCGACGGCCAATTGGAGAAAGAGGCCGCGCTAGCGGGGCCCATAAGGGGTCACCCGCTGGGATTTACATAGCACTGAAGGTGCTCAAAAATTAAAAGTAAAATAAAAACATTAAAAATAAAAAGTAAGTAATGAAACATTAAATTGAAAATTAAATTTGCATTAATTCGGATTTACGTTAGAATTAGAATTTACGTTAGAATTAGAATTTGCGGCCTGAAGGGCCTCGAGATCTACGGTTATCTTCGAACGTTCGCTTGTGTGCGCGTTTCTCGGTCTAGCGATTTTGTATGCCGAATCTAGGACAGGAGCAGTATATGAGACTGATTTTCGAACAAGAGGATTGGGATGGGATTCGGCGCGTTTGAAGAACGATTCTGAGAGTGTTTTTAGATACTGTTGTACTGTAGGCAGTTCAAGATCTCTGTGCAGGTCCGCGTTGCGCACGTACCAAGGTGCGTTTGTGGCCCTGCGGCAGAAGAGGTTTTGAACTACCTGCAGTTTGTGCAGGACGGAGGGTTTGGCGTGAGCAAAGACTGGCGAAGCATATGACATGACTGGTCTAACGCAGACCTTATAAAGCGTACGTTTGTTTCTGAAGGACATTTTACTTTTTCTACCTAACATACTGTAAAGCCGGCCTAGGTAAAAACGTGCGAGTTTCGTTACTCTATCGACGTGAGGATTGAATGAAAGCGTCTGGTCTAATATGACGCCTAAATATTTGGTACTGCGCTTCCAGGGGATGGGAGTGCCTTGCATTCTCAGTTGGAGATTGTCGGGGATACGACTGCGTCTGTAGTCGAAGTAAACCGCAGAGCTCTTCTCTGGGTTCACATCGATACGCCATTTTTTAAACCAAGCACCGAGGGTGTTAATAGCCTTTTGAAGTCTGGTGACGAGACCCGAGGCTCTGCGGCCTTTGGTGTAAAGGGCAGTGTCGTCGGCAAAGAGAGCGAGTTCGACGACTTTAGCTGGAATGGGAATGTCGTTAGTGTATACGGTATACAAAAGAGGGGCGAGGACTGAGCCTTGAGGGACTCCAGCCTTTATGGGACGAGGCGCGGAGAGCGTGCCTTCATGTTTGAAACGAAACGTGCGGTCTTTGAGAAACGACGCGATTATCCTAACTAGGCGAGCCGGTAAGCCTATTTTATAGAGTTTATAAACGAGACCGCTGTGCCAGACTTTGTCGAAAGCCTTGGCTACGTCAAAGAAAACTGCGATCGTTTTCTTTCGTTTCGGATAGAAGCCGTCGAGTATGTACTCGACGATTCGATGGACTTGCTGAGGGCAGGAGTGCTTAGCGCGAAAGCCGAACTGGTGGGGAATTATGAGAGGATCGCCGTCCGTTGGAAACAGATGGTTCCGCATTCGAGAGAGTATGACTCTCTCGAGAAGTTTAGACATTGCCTTGAGGAGGCTGATGGGTCTGTGATTAGCCGGGACATTAAGAGGTTTACCCGGCTTGGGTATGCCTATGACTGTCGCTTCTTTCCAAGCTTTTGGAAAGTAGCTAAGGTCGAAGCAGGCATTGAAAATGATAGCTAACAAGGTAAGCACCTGTTGAGGCAGGTGCTTAAGTGCGTGGTTGGAAATACCATCCGCACCCGGAGCCTTTCTGGACTTTTGACTTTTGATGTGAAGCGAGATTTCATCATTAGAGACTGTGACGGGGTCGGCGGTGATGGGGAGAGAGTTTCTACGGAGGACTTCGGCCTCCACCGCTTTGATGTGATTGGGATTCGCGGGTTGCGTGCTGGGCGAGCATTGAGACGCAACGCTGTCAGCGAAGCATTCGGCTTTCTCTTCGTCTTCGAAGGCGATAGAGCCATCGGGACGAGTGAGAGGAGGGACGTGAGAGGCGGCGTCTACGCGTAAGGCTCGGGCCATTCGATAATACGCTTGGTGGGACGGGGAGATATTCGCCATGAGATCGTTCATCTGGGCGTCTCGGAGTTCCGCGAGGCGAGATCTAACTTTGCGTTGTAGCTGATTCGCAGCTGTTCTATAGGCGGGCGTAGGATATTTCTTGGCTCTCCGGAGAGCCGCGTTCTTAGCTTTAATAAGATTGCTAATGGCTAAGGGAAGCGTGGGTTTGCCTTTCTTAGCAACCTTTTCGTTTACACTGATGGCTGAGTTGATAGCATCAGTGAGAGAATTTACTAACGAGTCTATTTTATCCGGGCTATCTAATTGATCGGGCGAGATCGCGAGCGGAGAGTTTGGGGCCTCTAAGGCAGAAACTATCGTATTTTTAAACCCTTTCCAGTCGGTAAAGGTCTTAGGAGAAGTGACGTTAACGTTAGGCGGTCCTAGCACGAGGGAGACGGGGCGGTGGTCAGAACCTAGGTCATCGAGCGGTTCGATAGACCTGAGGTCGAGGTTGATATGCTTGACGATTGCAAAATCGAGGATGTCAGGAGAGTGGTTCGGGTTGTCGGGATAGTGAGTGGGAGTGATAGGGGAGACGACGTCTAAGTCGAGTAAGTTGGTGATGTCGAGGAGAGCTATACTGCTTTGGTTCGTTGATAGGCACGTCCAGTCAGTATGTTTGGAGTTAAAGTCTCCGAACATAATGACTGAACGGCCGAGGGCGAGAATGGTCTCAAAGTCGCTGCGGATAGGTTTGGTGCCACAAGGTATGTAGACTGAAGCTATGATGTTGGTCGGATGACCAGTCATAGCCAATCTACACACGGTGGCTTCCATGTTAAGGAGAGGAGGGGTAGGGAGAGGACAGCAATGGAATCCTCTTTTGTAGTAGATAGCAGTGCCGCCGAAACCGTCGCAGTTAGGCCTATCGTTACGTGTAAACGCGTACTTAGGAATCGCGAATCCCCTGGAGCGATTAGGAGTGAGCCATGTCTCCTGGAGAAGAAAAAGATCTGGGTCGTTGTTCTGAAGGAACAGTTTAATCTCGGGAAGGTTAGAGCTAAGGCTACGAGCGTTAAAAGATACTAGGGATAAGCCCTTAGGTTTAATACGACTGGACGCGAGATTCGCGGGTCTAGACATTAAAATTTATTTATTTAGAATTTACAAAAATAAAAGAATTTACAACGAACTTAGGAGCGAGTGATGCTCGGCTAACGCGAATAAACGCTCTTGAGGAGAGCGGGCGGCTCGCAGTTTGCGTGCGAGTACGGAAATTTCGTTAATGTCGACGTTTTGGATGACGTCGAACACGGTCTTCATGTCCTCAACCAACGACGACTGAGGGGAAGATGACAACGCGGGACGCGGCCCTACGGGAGCTACGGGAGCTGGGATGGGTCGGGAAGGTGCAGGCGGGACGGCCGGACGCTGCCTCCAAGACAGAGCCGGAGTAGGCGTCGGCTGAACGGGCTTTGCTTCCGGGGGACCCCGGTTGCGCAGCGGCGGGAAGTTAGCAGGAGTGAGTTGCGGCGCCGGTTTAGGCGCGACCCTCTTGGTGGTGGAGCGCGGAGCGCGCGGGCAACCCCTGTAGTTTGCTGTGTGGCCGGACTGGCCGCACAGCACACAGGCAGGGGGGGAAGTGGATTCGGGAGTGCGAGTGCACTCCTTAGTGAAGTGAGGATCCAGGCACTTTACGCACCTGGGGGGAGCTAAACAGTTAGCCGCTGCGTGGCCATATAGCTGGCAGCGGTGGCACTGCCCAGGGTGACCGCGGGGGTTGGGACGCTCGACGGAGATGTTCGAGAGTCCGCAGATTGTGCGAGCCTCTTTGAAAATCTCCTTCGAGTTGGGAGTATTGGACAGGATTACTAGCGCTAACGGAAAACGCCTACCGCGGTTGGAGTGCATCTTGTGCACTGCTGTGACCGGGAAACCCTGAGACTTAAGGTCCTCGAGAATGTCTTCGTTGCTGAGTTCGAACGGGACGCCCCGTAGTACTGCGCGGATCTTACGCTCCTCCGGGAGGGCGTAAGTGTGATACGCGATTTGGTTTAATCCGAGTAACCTGGTAAACGCGCGGAAGTCGTCGACATTCGCTACTTGAATCTTGATTGTATCGCCAGCGTTGGCGGCTTTTAAGTAATTAATTTTGTGCACTTTGCACAGGTTTGAAACCGCGGTCCAGCGCGCTTTTTCACGCAGGAAGACGGGCGGAGGGAGCTGAGGCTTCGGCGGGACGGGAGCGCAGCGCGTCGCTGGCTTCGATGTGACCGACGGAGACGCGGTTACTACGAGCGATTTTAACGGCGCGGGGGCTGGTGTTGAAGACACCGGGGAGGGCTCGGGTATTGAAGATACCGAAGCTTTCTTAGAGCGCTTCTTGGAGCGCTTGGCGACGAGTTGAAACGCGGGCTCAGGAGAGCCGGTTAAGGTGACGGCATCTGACGACGTATCAGACGCGGGTTCGGAGTCGCTCCCGGGAGCGGTACGCTTACGACGCGACGCGTGAGAGGATGCGACCGATTCGCAGTCCATCTCGGACGAGGCGGGAGACGCGGGAGAGCTTAAGACCTGAGGGGTCTCGACGTTGGAGGCCTGAGGGGCCGGGGTTGAGGCCTGAGGGGCCGGGGACGCGATAGTTGCCTGTAAGGCCTGCGTTAGTACGTCATTCGATATGCTGACGCCGGACGCAACGAGCGCCTGGGCGAACGACCTAGCAAAGTTTACCAAGCTTTGCTGGTCCATTGGGAGGGCTTGGTCCTACGATATATAATATATAAATATATAAGAATGCCTAGGTTCCCTAGCAAACCTAGCGGCAAACCTCCCTACCCGCGGTAGGGGGGCTGGGGACGACGCGAGGTGGTGCCCCTAGCTCGGACAGCACTGTACCGTCACCCTGGGAAAGGCCCAAGTGCAATGGGATCGGGTCAGCCGGTTTCTCCTTGGCCTGAAGGGCCTTGGAAGCGCACCGGGGCAACGCTATCAGGCTTAGTTGTCACCGTTAAGTATCCACCTGATCAAACGCGAGTCTACTACGGAGTGTGTCGTCAATAAATTGACAACAAAAACCGGCCGTAGACCTGACGGAGTTGGGTTGCACTAAAAGTGCGGGATTGACTACGTTACGACCGGCCGGAGCCGGCCGCAGAGCGAGTCTCTGACTACGTACAGGCGCCAAGCGTCGAGTACGCAGCCAGAAAGACAGCCCGAGTCTTGCAAACCACTATCGAATTTAATCGACCGCGGTAAGCTCAACCCTGTTGTTGCTGCACTCACCGAAGTGAGGTTTTTACTTCGAGGGGTGCACAGAGTGCGGGATTGACTACGTTACGACCGGCCAGGGGCCGGCCGCAGAGCGAGTCTCTGACTACGTAGCAAGCGCCAAGCGTCAAGTACGCAGCCAGAAAAACAGCCCGAGCTTCGCGAACCACTATCGAATTTAATCGACCGCGGTAAGCTCAGCTCTGTTGTTGCTGTGCAAGAGACCGACTTACTTGCAGCCGATCGAAACCGACCGCAGAGTAAGCCCTAAAGAGGCTAACAGCGTATGAGTGTTGCTACGAGTTGACGTCGTGAGACGACAATCGTGACTCAACTGCTGGAGCGACCGCGAACACGTCCGAGCGGGGCCGGACGCAGAAAGGATCTGAGAGTGGCGTTTGAGTATTGATACGAGTGGAGTCGTGAGACAACAATCGTGACTCGGCAGCCGGGAGCGACCGTCAACACGTCCGAACGGGTCCGGACGCAGATGAGGTCTGACCCAGCATTGGCAGACACGCTGCCTTATACTGGCAGTGGGGCGTAAGGTTTGTTAAGTCTCTGTGAGGGCAACCATTGAACCCGCTATTGGTTGTATTCGCTATAAACTATCAAGTGCTTTCTTTCAACCTGCCATTACTGCCACCACGAATAAATACTGAAATGAAATAAGTCAATGTATGCATATTTATTTATGAAGGTTCTTGTAATCGTTCCAGGTACATAACCCCATGCGCGGGTTACTGGTGGTGCAGCTGTGAGGAGCCCCGCCCCCCACGCACCGTGAGTTTCATTTGTTTTAGCATTTTCTGATTTATTTTTTATTTTATACAGCGAGTTATAGCGAATAAAGAGTACAATCAAATTAGAAATTTGTGATAAAGAAATTGAATCCATTAATAGATTCACAAAATCAATTATTTCGCAGTTATGTAACCAATCCAATTATGAAATTATATTTTAAAATTGCGCTAAAACAACACATGAGCATTCATTAGTGTTAGCATAAATTAGACGAAATTCGATTTCATAGTTCTTTTAGAAAATTGAAATACAATTTGTATCGGAATGACTATTGATAGTATTTAATATAAAAATATACGAACGACAAAAAAAAAAACAAAGAAATCAGCACAAGATTTAAATTAGCGACTTATTATTATTATTAATTTTTGAAGAGAAAGAAGACTATCACCAAGTGAATATTTATTTTAATTATGATGAATTAAAAAATTTTCTTTCTTTTGGTTAAGCCAATAGATGGTAGCATCCGTCACCGAACCCACCTTACTATCTGAACAGTTTTCTCATCAAACAAGATGACAACAACTCAGCCCAACACATAACGGTGCACGATGAGTCGCCGTCTTCCGAGTTGAACTAACTTCTCTCTTCAATCCGGCCATTTTGTGGCGTCACCATGATTTGGCTACTATATTAACAAGTTGGTACTGGTAGTTTGAGTGGAAGTGAGATATTTATTAGTGTCAAGTAATTTTATTTGTAACGTGTTGTAAAATGTATTAATCCAACTATAATTAATTTTAAATAAATATAAAAACGTTTTATATACTTCAGCAGTTACCTTGAAACTGTATTTAATAGAATTTATTTTTTACGTTCAACTAAATCGTAAGGAAATAAAATAATAAATGCAAAATTAAAAAATAGTAGTAACAATGTGGCGGCAATAATCGGCATTGCCGAGTGTCTGAAAATAAACTTTCGACAAGAGTGCTACCCGGCACCCGGGTTCTGGTGAGACGTGCCGAATCTGCCGACCTGCGTAGAGCCGAATACACTACCGGATCCGCACTAGCTGGATATACGTAGAAATTGGTTCGGCCCGGCATTGTAAGAAAAGTTGTGTTTGTTCGAAATCGATGTAACCTAAGGTGTTACCACACCAATCGGTCGATGGCGTCGATCGACGTCGATTTTACCATCGATCGATGTCGTCGATGGACCATCGATCGATTGGTGTGGTAACACCCTAAAACTATCGAAGCGATTTTTTTATTATTTCTGTACAAGGAAGCTACATAATATTTTATCCCTATACTATATATATATTTTGAATGCCGTATATTGTAGATACAATGCTATGTGACGCAAGGTCTCGCGTTTTTGTTAGCAGCACTTAGGCACAGATAGCTAAAATTAATTTATTTTTCTATGAAATATTTCCTGAAACCCTCACGGGGTTGGAGCGACGCGAGAAGTTTACCACGAATCATCTATCTTAGGTACGATTATTTTGATTCATAGCTAAGCGGGGTTAGGTGCGGCAGACGTACTTCATTATTATTGACGGCCTGACTGGTGTGGAGTTAAGTAGCCTTGCCTTCCATGCTGGAGGTCCCGGGTTCGAATCCTGGTAGGGGCAGATATTTTATTATATTTGCTTTCTAGTCATGGATGTGTATGTATGTTTATTTAAGTTTATTTATCCGTTATCTAGTATCCGTAACACAAGTTCTTAATGATAATTAGTTAGGGCTAGATAATGTGGGTGTGGTTTTTAGAAATATTTATTATTATTATATTATTTCATCATAAGTTAAAAAAATACACTCAAAGAATGTCTTCTCTGACTGCATCTTGACCGTGATTGCGTAAATACCCGTCGACTTCGGCTTGTAAAGTAGAGCGAGACAAAAAAGCCGGCGGAAGAAAAGCCTCTCGCAAGTATTTCGTCAACATTGTGAACTAGGTAGTCAGTCAACAGCTTGACTACGACTTGAGCGTTTCCGTGCTTCGGAGGGCACGTTGTCGCAAGGTCACAGACACGAAGACACGTCAGACGCCTGTGCGGGTTGTAGAGGTGGCTGGATCAACTCTGCTACTAGACGCTGTCAGTCCCTCGCACCGTAACTGGTAGAATTAAAATAATCAAGGGTTAAGTTTCAATAGTCTTTCCCGAAACGTATCTCTTATTTTATTTATTAGGTCTTTACCTATGAAACTGCCGTTTTGCCGTACTGGCCATTTCAAATGAAAATATTTTTTTTTTTTGACTGATAATTCTAATTTCAAATTAATTTTATTTGACAAACATGGAATTCTTTTTCTAAAATCGTCATTTGTTTAATAGTTAGTGTTTTGTTTTCAACGCATTCGAAAATTTTTCGTCATCATGGATAAGTTGTTATAAATTAGATAAATGATGTTATCAGTTATCCTAAGAATGATGTGTACGCCTTAAGAGTCATACATATTAGGTATAATATCTTAATCTATATTTTAATTTTAATGTGTGAATATGTATGATGTGGCTGTACTGAATAAATAAATAAATAAATAAATAAGTTAAAAATTCGAGTAATTATGGAGTATGAGTACCGTCGTGGCAGCAAAGCGGCACAAGCGGCACGCAACATCAACGACGTTTACGGAGCGAACACTACAAACGAACGCACCACCCGTTATTGGCTTACCCACTTCCGTTCTGGAAATTTTGACCTGAAAAATGAACCCCGTGGTCGTCCGAAAACTTTGGTCGACAATGACGAATTAAAGCAAATTGTGGAAGCTGATGAAACTCAATCCACGGCTGAATTAGCAGCAGCTTTCGACGTTAGCATCAAAACAATATTGGTCCATTTGCGTCAAATTGGCAAGGTAAAAAAGCTTGACAAATGGGTACCCCACGAACTCAATGACCGCCAGCGCGAAATAAATAATATACATACATATAATAATATACAACGACTATCCACAATCATCTCCCTCAAACAGACATATTCACAAATCACAACCAATACATAATTTTATTGTGCTTTCAAACGGCAATCTGCAGAAGCAATGACCCCACACAAAAGATTGCTTCGACAAGTTAGTGATATTTTTTTCAACGTATTGTACAGCCACCGACTTAAATTTTCAATAGCAAAACCTGGAACGATTGCTTCTGTTAGGTACCTACTTCAATTACACAGCGCCACACTTTACTGAATAGATAAGTTTGTCGGAGTGTAGTATTGAAAAGAGTTATTCATTTTAAGTAACGGTATCTTTGATTGAAGATGATCTATCAATATTCTTAGTGATTTAATGATGGCGGGTCGTTATGTCAGCTGTCAAGGCACGATATGGAAATAGTAGATTAGGCAGGTGTGTACCGTTTAATTTAATTTTTTTTTGATAATTAAATTTATCAACATTAATTCTATTTTGCCGATATCTGGGTAAATGCAACTGTCAAATCAGTCGATTTTATTTTGACAAATAGAGATATAATTATAAAATACCAGAGCTGAATATGACAACCGAAATCTGACAGAGGTCTAAAAATAAGTAATGGCATGAGATAAGTTTTTTTTTAATGCCTTGACAATAAAATGAAGGCGCAAGGAAAGCATGGGTTGCCAAGTGTGTCCGAGAGTGAACTGCTAACGGTCACAATCCGACCCGCGCGGTGGCGGCCTGCGGTCGCGGTCCGCGGCTCGGGTTGCGTGGGAACTGGGCCGAAATAGCAGTTTCCGTAAAATATTTTGCCCCATATTGTGTGCCATATTGAAGGTATGGCATTGACGTTCGTGCAGTGGTCAAGCAATAGCTTTCGATCTTGCTTGCTTGCTTGATTTCGGGTTTGATGTAACCAGTGAGTTCTGAGAACTTAAGTTCATCGAACTGATTGGGCGCTCGGTCAAGGAAAACATTGCAGGGAAACACAACCACGGAAACATGGTTCTATTGGTTGTTAAAACGGCGAGGACTAGATCTTGACGTCGGAGACGAGATCTTAACAAATGAAACTCTACTACTGTAACGTTACTACGTGGATGCGTTCCGGTGGAAGGGAGGGAGCAGTCAACTGCGGCTTCCAGTTGTAAACGCAGCTTCAATCAGTAACAAGATGACGTGACGCGCTACGCGACCGACCAATCACAACGCGTGTTCTACATCGCAATATCAACTTTACTTTTTTTTTTTTTGTTCCCCTCCGCGGGAAGGGCAGGAGGATAAAAATGCCCTGACGCATACTCTGGCGCGATTCCAGAGTTATGTGGGACTCGTCCCGACGCCTACCAGGACCATACCCACTAAAAACCCCCTGTCGGCTCGTGCATTTTTGCCACTCAGCCTTCATCTGAGCGACGGCCAATTGGAGAAAGAGGTCGCGCTAGCGGGGCCCAGAAGGGGTCACCCGCTGGGATTACATAGCACTGAAGGTGCTCAAAGCACTGAAGGTGAATACATAGCACTGAAGGTGCTCAAAACTGAAAATCAATAATTAAAACAAAAATTTAAAAATTGCAAAATAAAATTGAATTAATTCGCATTTACGTTAGAATTAGGATTTACGTTAGAATTAGAATTTACGTTAGAATTAGAATTTGCGGCCAGAAGGGCTTCGAGATCGGCTGACAGTCTGGTGGATGAGTACGCTTGCGCATTCCTAGGCCTAGCGACTTTGAACTTCGAATCTAAGACAGGAGTAGTATATGAGACTGAATCACGAACTAGAGGATTGGGATGGGTTTCGGAGCGTTTGAAGAACGCTTCAGAGAGTGTTTTGAGATGTTGTTGTACTGTAGGCAGTTCAAGATCTCTATGCAAGTCCGCGTTACGCACGAACCACGGTGCGTTTGTGGCCCTGCGGCAAAAGAGGTTTTGAACTACCTGCAGTTTGTGCAGGAGGGAGGGTTTGGCGTGGGCAAAGATTGGCGAGGCATACGTCATGAAGGGTCTAACGCAGACCTTGTAAAGTGTACGTTTGTTTCTGAAAGACACTTTACTTTTTCTACCTTACATGCTATTTAGGCGGCCTAAGTAGTGACGAGCGAGTTTCGAAACTCTTTCGACGTGTGGCTTGAAAGAAAGCGTCGGATCTAATGTGACGCCTAAGTATTTAGTACTGCGCTTCCAGGGGATGGGAATGCCTAACATTCGAACGTGGGGTTCGCCAGCGGGACGACGGCGTTTGTGGTCGAAGCGCATCGCAGAACTCTTTTCAGGGTTCACATCGATGCGCCATTTTTGGAACCATACACCAAGGTCGTTTACGGCCTTTTGGAGTCTGGTTACAAGGTGCCGAACACTGTGGCCTTTGGTATAGAGTGCGGTGTCGTCGGCAAAGAGGGCGAGTTCTACGCCTTTCGGCGGGATGGGAATGTCGCTGGTGTACACGGTGTACAGCAGAGGGGCGAGGACTGAGCCTTGAGGGACTCCAGCCTTTATGGGACGAGGCGCAGAAAACGTGCCTTCGTGTTTAAATCGAAACGTACGGTCTTTGAGAAACGACGCTATTAACCTGACTACTGTCAACTTTACTTAAGCGATTAGAATATATACGACTTTCCGACAATGATTGTCGGGCCGTGGGCCGCGGCCTGCTCACCCTTTTCTATCGGTGGGAACGCATGGTTTGGTTCCCTAAAATCGCTTGCTCGTTTATCTCTAGTGACTAAGTATAAAAATCTGTTTAACTTACCGTTTCAAAATACAGAATTCGATGAGCATCTTGACCGACCCCTGGCCATTTCAAGTACATGTGACATGCGTCGTATATTTCACAGTAATCCAAGCGTTAAGTTAACCGCTTAAATGTTGAGAAAACAACATTACATCCGTTAACATTACGTCGTTAGAAAAGGCAATGGGAACGTTATAGGAAATGGCGGGGGCAGCTCTTGACATGTCGCTCCGTACAAAAAAATGGCGTTCGAAAAAGGCATGCGAAAAAAAACCGCTTACGCAGCGCAATACAACAGTCCACCGTGCTAAGGGACTCCGGCTACTCAGCACCCTGTCAGTAATTGGCTATTTGACAACTTTTTTACTGCATATTTAAATAGTTTATACATAAATATTGCAGAAGCAACGGTATATTTACAATCAATAGTTGTCTAGATACGGCGATGTGTTTGAGGAGCTGCTGCGAGTCGCCGAAACACGCTCCGTACAACACGGTACCGAGTTGTGACGTCACAAAGTGTCGGAAGTAACAGTATGTTTACAATCAACAGTTGTCTAGATACAGCGATGTGTTTGAGGAGCTGCTGCGAGTTGCCGAAACACGCTCCGTACAACACGGTACCGAGTTGTGACGTCACAACGTGTCGGAAGTAACAGTATGTTTACAATCAATAGTTGTCTAGATACAGCGATGTGTTTGAGGAGCTGCTGCGAGTCGCCGAAACACGCTCCGTGCAACACGAGTCGTGACGTCACAACGTGTATAAATCATACTAAGTATTGTAGGCTTTGGATAAAGTATACTGCTACGTAGATAATGCGTTTACATGCATACTGTTATAATAAATATTGTCATATTTAATGTCAGTCAGCTAATTATATTTCAAAAATTAACATATTGTATAATAAGTTTTTTTGGTTTCTTTTAATTTATCCTAACTATAAATTGTCGATATTAAATTCAATTTATTTTTCAAAACAATTTTTGGGTCAAACAACTTTTCTGAATGAATTATGAAAAACTTCCATTTTCAAATGGTGTCAAATCCACAATTAGCGCGCGCAAGTTCATCGCGTGACGTAGCGGTAGGTACACACACAGATCTAAAGGCTGCTATGCTATATGCTACTGATCCTGTGGGCATTCTTGGCCAAATGGTTTACTAGGTTACTTTTAGATTTTATCTTTCTAAGTTTGAAAATACTTTCAAAATCGGTTTTGTACATTCAGAGTTAATAACATTTAAACAAACTTTTCCTCTTCATAATATTATCTAGTATGAGGCAGCCTTGACTCGCAGATTACGTAACTGTTGGTAAACATCCCTTATAACCATTATTTTTTAAAATTTTATTTTCACATTTTCGGATAACTTACAGCTCTACTTAAGAAATGAATAAACAAAAAGGATAAATATTAAATATGGCCATCGACAAAGTTTTCACTTATAGAATATAAATACTTAACACAATGCAAAAGTTAAAGAATTTAAATATATACGAGTATATACGAGTGATATGAAAGAAATCAAGAAAAAGTAAATATTTATATAAGTACACACCTATGTCTTCGCATCAACACAATACAGTCCGTTTAAGCAAGAAAAAAGCTTTGACAAAGTATATATACGGCCCCGACGTAAGCATGACCCGAGAACAAACATTTCTGTTCATCACACAAATGAATGCCCCGGCCAGGACTCGAAGCTGGGACCTCCGGCGTACGAGGCCACTGACGCCGGCCGTCATATGTAAAATTAATGATGATAGTTCGAGTAATCGGACCGCAATAGCGGCTTGCGGCAATGGCGGCACACTTAGCGGTTATATTATTCGTTAGCATCGCCCACGCACAAGTTGCATAATGTACAGCGAACATCGAACATCGCGTCTTACATGACTGTGATCGCCGAACTCGTAACTGATGGAACCGGTTCCGACGTGTGCGCTGCGGCAGAAGCCTCATGGGGGTTTAGAAAGGCGGCGCGCAGACGTGCGAAGTGCGTTTTCCAGTTGGTATTTGCGGAAGAGAAATTACTGACGGTTAGATGAAGTTTAGGTGGTCGGCCGAGTGGCGTACTCCCTGCTTTATACGCCGGAGGTCCCAGGTTCGTGTCCTGGTCGGAACATTAGTTTGTGTGATGAACACAGATGTTCGTTTTTGGGTCATGTCTGTGTATATTTATATATTTATTTTACTTTATTAAGAAAACCAACAGCGTTACAATAAAATTTTCTATACACAAGTGAGGCCAGTAATGGGTTACCCTGAAACTTCTCTGGGCGTTTAATAATTATTTTTTATTACATGTTTTTCTTATTAATCCTTGTTTACTATAATGATTCATATAGTAAATACCTACTATTAAAAAGATACCTATTTTAAGAACCTATAATATAAGAAAGAAAATATATGCATGTTTATTCTGGGTCCCCCCCAGTTCGCTGCACGGTCATCCACAACACAAGCTCTGCTTACTTTGGGGCCGTGCGGTCGGTGAGGGTGTCTGGGGATTTATTATTATTAGTTATATTTTTTTCTTTTTTGATGAGGAAATGAAGTAAATAATTCTTTTGGTAAGAAATTTCTAGACCCGCAGCCGAACACCATTTATCTCTGTATTAAAGTACCTCATTGTCATTTCAGAAAGAAAAGCATAACAACAAAAGGAACAATTTTTACCTTCATATACCAAATTAACCAAATTAATAAAAAGGAACGTCCTGTGTATCCCGAGACGATGAGTTAGAACAATGCTCCGATGTCTTCCTTCAAAATTCAAATTCAAACATTCATTTGTTTATTTCATTTATTAAGATACACCAACAGTGAACATACGTATATACGTTGTATAACATTTCTTAAATCTATATACTGATATGTGCACAATTTATAGGTGTATACAGCAATCACTGTTACATTTCTCAACATTGACAATTACTTGTTCTTATCGATGTCAAATAAAACATGACACTACCACCAGTTCGCAAATACCTTCGTGAAGAAGAACTTATCACACAGCAGGCGCTGCGAGCTCGGTTGAACTGGGAAACGGATCATTGACTGCGCATTAACTCACAAGATAACTCGATCAAGATCTGCTGTTACTGTAGTTTATCACTTGGTTGTTTATTATTTAAGATTTTCATATTTTTTTGCTTTAGTGACAACGGGAAGGGTATGGACGCGAACTGTGTTACGTCATTTAATTCAGAGTTATAAAAAAATCTATGTTTTCTCCCGTGTAGGTCCTGATTTCTTGGGATATTTTTGTACTATACCTAATAGAGAAAGCAGAATTCAAAGCATTTAAGTGTTTGTATAATTTGCACAATATCTACTTAATACCGCTACCGCTGACCACATCACGGCCGAGTGGCGTCAGGAGTGACTCATATGGTGGGTGTCCCAGGTTCGCGGCCTGGCCGGCGCATTCATTTTGTGTGATGAACACATGTTTGTTCTCGGGTCGTGGATGTATATATTTATACATATTTACTTATTTATGTGCGGAAAACTTACAGCTAACATAATAGCATAAGTACAAGAATTAGGCCGTGAAGGTCAATGATTATTCTGTTTCATTTTTTAATTTTAAAACAAAAAACACAAGAAATAAAAGTAATAATATATGTATGTTTATTCTGGGTTCCCCCCCAGTTCGCTGTATGGTCATCCATAACACAAGCTCTGCTTACTTTGGGGGGCACAGTTAGTGTGTTTGTCTGGGGATTTATTACTATTATTAATTGGAATTTACTTTGTTCTTATAATCTAAGGGAATCCAGAATAAACATACATATAAAAATGTAAACAGCCACGACCCGAGAACAAAAATCTGTTCATCACACAAATGAATGCCACGGCCAGGATTCGAACCTGAGACCTCCGGCGTATGAGACGGGGCTACTCGGCCGTCCAGTTATCGTGAACTGACTGTAGATGTCATTGTTTTACCGCAAAAGACATCCATAACCGGGTGCTAATATTTCTCAAAACATTTTCTTATCAAGTGATCAGAATCTACGCGAACGCAGGCGTGAGAGAACCTAGTCTACACTATTGTTATAAACGGGAAAGATTCGTCTGTTTGTTTATATTATTATAGTATAATCAATGAATGTTGAAACAACTGAACAAATTTTGGAAAATATTTTAGCATTTCAATGCTCGACTTTTTTTATCGAGCGTTATATTTTATCCAGAAATTTCCAGAAGATCGCGAGCTAGGCGCGTTTACACCAATCGATCGACGTCGACTGATCGTTCAAAAAGGATATTTTAATCGCAGCGACCTATTCTATGAAATTTTAATGGCTACAAGCTGCAGAACTTTGGAAATTTAAAAACCCGAATGCATAAATTATTTGCCCGTGTAATTGCTTACCCCATAGGAATCCCGGCAAGCACATATCCTAGGTCACACATGAGACGAATCTCTAGACACCCGTGTGTTGAAATCCGTCTATTGGACGAGATACACTCGAAAAACGTAATCCCTCTACGAACAGTCGGGTAAAAACTTTATAAACATACGAACATAGATAGTTGAAACTTATTAAAATTCCAGTTTAGATACTTCACGTAATAGCCTCATAACGCCATTTTGATTGCGTTACGTAAATCTGCGGAGTACCGTCAAGTGTTCTTGTGGTTGTATAACTTGTGCCATAATGTACAAACTCGCGTCTAATCTCTATTGTTTCAAGATGGAATATTAACGGCTTCTAGTTTTATTAGTATCACCTATTCAAATGTGGGGCTCTTGAACGGGCCGTCTATTTAGAGGAACTGGCGTTGAGCGAGAATCTTGATATTAATCGGTCACCGAGGATTTTTCCGAGCAGTATTTTAACTTTTATTTACATCACGAAATAAAATGATATACCTCTATATGTTTATTGTAGCCTTATGGCGTCGACTTAAACAAATATATTTATAATTGTATTCAGGAAACAAATTTCCTGAACAAATGAAATAATAAGAATGAATGTTCAGAACCTATGTTGCAAAAAAAGATTGTTGAATAATTTTCTTTTAAAAATATATATTCTTTGATATGATATTTGTCCGTCGGTTTTGATGTTTGTTTACACGTTTCCTTGCAAGGTCATGGGCTTACTGGACCTTAAGGGCGATGATGAATCATGGAATGTGACGTTTGTAATGACTGGCAGCATAGGTGTGGCCACTGGGAAACTGCGCGCTAAATTGTGCTTTCGCGCAGACTTGCTTAGGAAAACCATTTAACTTTTTTGGAATGAAATGAAATGAAATATTTATTTCTCAACATTGACAATTACTTGTTCTTATTGACGTCAAATAAAACATGATTCTACCACCAGTTCGAAAAAACCTTCATGAAGAAGAACTGGCAAGAAACTTTTCAAAATAAATTTACAGTCTCTTTATGTCCATACAAAATTATTCTTTTCTGCATCTGTTAGCTCGGCAAGTCTCCCTCCCCCCAAGTATCCAAACGACGAACCCTCAAACGGCACCCGTTCACGAGTTAACGCGGGATCCAGCCATCGCCGTCCTCAACCATATTAGAGGGAAGTGAGCGACCCGTCACCCGAATGAAAGTGTTTTGCTCGCGCTTTATTTGGAAACAGTTACTGGATGAAAGAGATGCTGTGTCTATGCCTACGGCTCCGTAAAAATAATATGATGAATCGGCAGGCATGATTCCACTCCGAAAGTCTTGGGAAAAAAGAGTTTTTATGTATCAAAAAATTATTTTGAAAATTCGAATATTTTAAAGCAAAATATTTTTTTTTCCAAATGTAAATTTCCCTCTAAACTCTTTTACCAGCATAACGAAACTGTTGTGTGTCATAGAAAAATGGATCTGCGTCGGGAACAATGATTTGTTACGACTTCAAGTCCAACTTGAAACCTGATGAATCGTTTAATCGTCTACAATTATCTTTTATGAACAAGGCGCGTAAAGCAACTGTGTGCCGCTGGTATAACGAGTTTAAGTGCGGTCGCTTACATTTGAAGGATGAAAAAAGAGGTGGGCGCCCTCTGACTTGCTACGGCAGGAAGCTTGCTACAAGTGAAATATTTGATTTCAACAAAACCGGCGAATCACATACGAGGAGGTTCAGCACCGTCTGCAGGTTCAATCGGGAAAATTTTATGATGTTCTATACAACCACCTTTGCCTAAGGGGGGATTGTTTGGTGCTGGGTAAAATGGACGAGGCTCCGAAACAGGCGCGCGTGGAATGGTGCAATGATATCATTGATAATTCGGCTCGCCCTGTTTACGATATCATAACAGATGATGACTTTTGGATTTATCAATATGATACAAAACAAAGCGGCAGTCAGCAGTATGGCGGTTTCAATACGAACCATAGCCTACGAAAGTGAAACGATCGAGAAGCGCTGGAAAAATTTTGATCGCTAGCTTTTTCTTCTTAACGGGGTATTTATCATCAATTCCCTTGAGAAACCAAAGTAGCACCAATGCAGAGTGGTACACTTCCAATTGTTTGCCAGAAGTTTGTGCTGCTGCGAGCAACAAGCGACCGATCACGGGACTTGTTTGGCCTTTTGCTCCAACTCGACAACGTGCCTGCGCACGCCGCGATCAAGACAGGGACTTCCTTAACACCACACCGGTAAACCTTTTGGGTCATCCGCCTAACAGCGTCGATTTGGTACCGTGTGACTTCTTCTAGTTCTCCAAAATTAAAAACCAGCTCAATGGGATAAAATTTTCGTCGTCAGAAGATGCGTTCACTGCGTTCGAGAAGGCTGTTGCGGACTGGAATATGTGCTTCGGAAATTGTTTCAGACGCATGAAACTTTGTATAGATGCTGGTGCAGAGTTCTTTAAAATATTAAAAAAAAAAAACCTATAAAACATTAAAATATTTTATCCGAAATCTTTTCGAGTGTCCCACGTATTACACATATTTGGTAAGTGCCGATCGTTTAGTCCATTCAGGCCTTAGGTATACAGGCAGGTCCATTCGGCTCCTGACGCCAAAACCCGAACGGCATTAAGGCGAAATCTACATATGTTCGGCTTTGCCGACTTGCAGTGCCGATAGATGGCGTCCCGCATTTCGGTAGCGCACCTTAGCAAGCTTTTGGGTTGGACTACTACAGATTAATCTCCCACCGATCTTTCTGGTTTTCCGCTCAACTCAGGAAGAACGTCTTCCTACTCCTGCTGCGGAAATTGCTTATTTTCTTAACTTACGGCAACGCATCGCAGACCACAGATAACCGCTGTTATGATTGCTACTTCATAGCTATATATAAATATGTATGTATAGCTTGTCTGGCTCAGTTGAACACTAATTCGATTGCCGTAATAAATACAATAATGTGTGGTCGTCGAGAGCACCTTCAAGTTAGGGGAGTGATCAATCCGGGATATTATATAATCAGTTCGATTTTGTCGGGCGAGTGACGTCACTGTTGACGTCATTTGTTTGATAAACACAGATGTTAGTTTCCATATACGTGTGATTCCTCTGGGTCCTCCCCCAGTTCGCTGTATGTTCATCCATAACACAGCTCTGCTTACTTTGGGGCCATACAGTTGGGTGTTTGTCTCGGGATTTATTATTATATTGTTTTCATACCATACCATGAGACTCAAAATTTAAAACCTTTATTTCATCATATGCACAAAAAAATACACGTGATGAATGTCGTCTTCATCGTGGTTGTGTAAATACCCCTCGACTGCGGTTTATAAAGGGTATTACAGGTAGACTGGGAACAAACAAAGCCGGCGGAACAAAAACCTCTCAGCACCCTTTTGTCAAAATTGTTAAATACTTGAAAACCGCGCACGTGACTAATATAACGCCTTATCAGTACGTCTGCTCACAGTCCCACCGACTTATATATTCAGTAAAGGGTGGCGCTGCGTTCCTTGCGTAAATGATGTTTGATATCTGGCCGCGCAATAAAAAAAACAATTGAGCTCCAGGTTTTGCTACTGAACAGTTAAGGTTCGTGTTGGTTTGTCGGCGCTTATTCAAAACGACCAAACCGTTTCCGCTCGATCCGAGTTCGATTTCTTTTACTTAATTAATTATCATTACACTGAACGTGCTAATTTAATGGAGGCGTTGAATATTAATGGTTGGTCGTGCGTGTGTGTCGTAATGTATGCGTGGGCGTGATTTGCGTAGTACGATATCAGACTTTTGTTTTTCGCACCTGTGGTTAATTTGCATGAACTTCTAGAATACAAGCTCTCGAGACAAAGATATTATAATGTAAGGTTTTTTAATCCTAATAGGAATAGTCAAAATTACATACAAATGGGATGTAACACTGTTTAAAACTGCCCGTACCACGGGACATTACGATAAATAACTTGTGATTCTAAAACTATACTCATTAGATTTTTTTATTGCTTGTTGTATTTACATTTGTCTGTGTTGAAAAATGATTGTGAAGACGAGGATATAAGGGTTTATGGATTTTCGTTTGACATTCTGGCGGTACCAGCCAAAAAAGAGCTGTCAAAACGTTTGGTGTACTATCGGGGAACTCGACGGAGACTCAGGCTGAGATCAGAATGTTGTGCGATCTTTTGTAGGCGCCCCGCATATTAAGGGGCGACAACTTATTTTTATTTTATTTTATTTTATAATTCGTGGAAAACTTACAGCTAAGTACAATTGATTAAGTTAAAAATTATAATTATAAAGAAGGCCATTTACAAAGTTCTCACATGTAGTTTACTACTACTATACACATCACATTACATTACTACTACTATACTACATACTAATATACTACACATCACATTACATTACTACTACTATACTACATACTAATATACTACACATCACATTACATTACTACTACTATACTACATACTAATATACTACACATCACATTACATTACTACTACTATACTACATACTAATATACTACACATCACATTACATTACTACTACTATACTACATACTAATATACTACACATCACATTACATTACTACTACTATACTACATACTAATATACTACACATCACATTACATTACTACTACTATACTACTTACTAATATACTACACATCACATTACATTACTACTACTATACTACATACTAATATACTACACATCACATTACATTACATATCACATTACTACTATTATCCTTTTTTTCCCATAATTCTATCAAAGAAACATCTTAATGTCAAATGAATATTTCCTTCCCATCCCAAGTCGCCGCGATCAGTGCGATACGCTCAAAACCACATGTGCGACGCAATACTGTCTGCCAGTATGTTATGTCCGTAATTATATCTGTGACGTAATGCCGACTTATTGGGGAGTGACGTCATGATGAGCTATAGAGTAGTTGGTGCAGATGCGCCGTTCGGAGGTACATCGCGAAGGCGGGTACGGACGGTAAATATTTTTTTGTAGGAATAGTTAATGATACGTCTTGTCTGTGGTATAAGATAAGTGGTGGTCAATCCTGTTGACTGCCTAATCTACCAATGAGTTACAATTTTCACAAGATATAAATAGAAGATAAAAATACATAAAAAATAATAATCCTCTCCTGGCTCCTATAAAGGTAAAGGAAAATTTAAAAGCATTCTTCATGGCGTAGCCTGCCAACCACTAGTTGCCAAACGTGGCGCTGGGTAAATTGCACACAACTTTTTCTGACTGCGTTTCTAATTATCATTATTTAATGGACAACTGCTAGTATCGTGCCCTCTAGAACGCCAAACTAATTATCAGTAAGGTTTTCCCGCGGTCATACGACAACCATGGTACCCGTTAACAATGATAGGTATAATTTTATACCCACTACCATCTTGTAGCCCGCGACTCTCCCACTCAGTCAACAACAAAAACAACGAAACATCGCAGCGCTGCCTTCCTAATGCAATAACTAACACTTGTCACGTGAGAGTTTTTATTGAACGAACTGTCACGGACTTAAACGAGTCGCCGCGAAGCTTCGACGGCGAGAACGCTCAGGCGCCGGCAGGGGTAGGCAACGTCGGTAGTAGACTTCATCAGTAGTTGCACATTTTATCAGTAGCAGCATGAGAACCACACAGCTTCAGTATCAGGTAGCATCAGCGTGAGCCAGCATCAGTGTCAGGCAGCTTCTTCGGCTTCAGCATCAGTTTGAGGATTGTTGTAGGGAAGGACTCCTGTGGTTTGAGAGAAAATACTTGTTTATTTGATTGGTTGCAATGTTTATTAACTTCGTAACTAGCGTTAGTAGAGTTTCATTGTCAAGATCTCGTCTGAGGCGGTATTACAGTTCTTTACCTGTTCACGGCCTGTGGTGAGGAGGTAAGTAGCCTTGCCTTCCATGCCAGAGGTCCCAGGTTCGAATTCTGGTAGGGGCAGATATATTATTATATTTGCTTTCTAGTCATGGATGTGTATTTACGTATATTTAAGATTATTTTGAATATTTATATAAAAATATCTATGTGTTTTCATATATTTCTTAAGTTTATTTATCCGTTATCTAGTATCCATAACACAAGTTCTTAATGATACTTAACTTGGGCTAGATAATGTGGTGTGGATGTTAGAAATATTTATTTATTTATATTTTGACCGGCGTAATTGTCACGTTTATGTGCTTGTGTTTCGGTGTAAGGGAGGGACCAGCCAGTGCAGTTAATGGAACAAAGGCAACTTCACCTGAACCCTGCGGTCGGCAACACACCATTGGTCCAGATGATGATCACACACACTATGAATACATAAAACACACTGGCCCGTGGGTCGCGCGCTTGTTTACCGGCTGCGAATATATTTAAGAAAAAACCTTTTCTATTACAAAGGTACCGAGGTACATTTTTGAGGAGCAGCAGGATATTTGGTCCCAAAATAATATAGTTGCGTGGACAACCTGGTTTATTTTCAGGCATTCATAAATATAGGACCTTTGGCTTTCTGGTCTCAGATGTTTCATATCCACAGGTATCTAATTAAGTTTACCTTTTGCCTTCCTGTCCCCAAATCGCTGTATGGTGACAAGTTTTGGGTACTTTTGGATGATACAAACGTTATATTTGTCTGTGGCCTTTTTATTTCAATTTTTTTTGCTTATAGTTGGCGGGCGTCTTTCTTCCACCTAATGTTCATGGAACGGGACGTCGGAGACGAGGGTTACACGCCATCCAAGAGGAGCCTATTCACGGTACTTTTGAAAACCCCCGGAATTTGAGGGTGTTCGTCGTTTGGATACTTGGGGGGAGGGAGACTTGCCGAGCTAACAGATGCAGAAAAGAATAATTTTGTATAGACATAAAGAGACTCTGTAAATTTATTTTGAAAAAAAATATACCCGTGAAGTTTCTTGCCAGTTCTTCTTCACGAAGGTTTTTTTCGAACTGGTGGTAGAATCATGTTTTATTTGACGTCAATAAGAACAAGTAATTGTCAATGTTGAGAAATAAATATTTGAATTTGAATTTAATTTACAAACGTGATAATCTTCCACAAAGTATATCAAGTCCACGGCATTGCGTGCCTGTAGGTTACCGTGTAAAAAAACTATAAACTAAATTAGAAGCAAAGAAGCATTTTCTACGATTATTGCATGCTAACGTTGTGTGTAACTGCGCTGTAACAGAGCGGTCGGGAAGCGGTTAAGGTGATTGCACATGCATGGTTAGATATGACAGCTGCTGTCTGAGGTTTTAAACGACTAAAAATAATGTTCATTTGTGCCATGTCCGAGTCATCTTCGGTGACTTCAAAGACAAGACGTTTGCAGCAGATGACATGAAGCTCGACCAACTTATTTGTGCAGTTCATAATAGCGCTACTTTCTATGTAGTAAATGTGTTTTCGAAATGTCCGAAAAACAAATAATTCAGTTCCAATTTGTAAAAATGAGGGAATAAATATAAACATCCATGACCCGAGAACAAACATCTGCGTTCAACACATAAAAAAGTGCCTTGACCAGGACTTGAACCTGGGACCTGCGGCGTACTACCACTTACGATACTCGAAAATTTAAAAAGTTAAATCGGTCAGATTGTAGCGTGCGTCCACGACACCTGTCAACGAGCGCCTCGTTCCTATAAAATACATAGGACCAGAGTAGAGTACCTATATTTGTCATCAAGTTATTTACAACTACCCCCGACTGGTGGATAAAAGCTCGCATATCTTTTTAATGGCTGAACCGATATCCTTCAAACAGATCATCCGAAACAGGAAAATCCGCTTTAAAATCTTTCCATTCGTACCGGAGATACCATGCCACAAACAGACATGGAGACACAAACACGCTCTTTTAGCGTCGGCCGGTATAAAAACTATCGTCAGATTCACATGAAAGTAATAGTTGTTTTTGTGCTTTTAATGGCTAATTTTAATATGTTATATATTTTTTTTGAATTACTTAAAATTTATTTCAACTTTGCCCACTTTTTGTACATCCGACATTAAGTCAAGGGGTATTTTGAAAACCAGTGTTGAGGCGACAATTTGCTGAAAATACCCTTTTGGCACAAATATTTTGTTTTTGCGCCTATTTTATTATTTTGTATTCTTGTGTGTCAATAAATTGATTTATTATTATTATTATTAAAGTAATTGACTTTCAGTAATGTAAATCTTACTTTTATTTATTCGACTAAATAATTCGTACGCTATGCGTATTTGTTCTATCAATACTGTGTCGTTAACTGAAAATAAAAAGCTAGGGACCATTTTACGATACACATAGTCTGAAGATTTTTGGCTGACAAACTTAAATACGCCCAAATTTAGCAATACAAATATCTTCGAAGCTTATTCAATCTAAAATCAATAAAAAAAACTATTCATCATCAGTGTAAAGTCCCCATGACGCATTTCACCGGCAGCGCGTGACGGCCATGGGAAAGAATACCGGCTACTGGCGCACGCGTCTTTACGAGGTACCGGTATTTTATGCATCCAATTGGTTATGAGTCGGAGGGGTTACGCACGTGGTCGTGGTGTATACAGGCCGCAGGTTTTAGGTCAGATGTTTTGCTAAACTTAGTTTACAGTTCAGTTAAATTGGAGACAGCGCAAACTATATTAGAGTTTACCTACATTGAAATTTTTGCTTTTTTTATAGCCGACAAATGAGCACGAGATCCATCTGGAGTTAATTAATGCGTGTCTATCGACATATGTAGTTGATTTTGAATTCGTAAGCGGGCCAGATTATTTTACAGATTAAAACATTTCGTTTATTAAATTATACAGTATATAATATACGGTTGTTCAAAATAATATCGATCGCGGGCCTTATTGATACGGCCCAGAGGCCGGTTGCGGCCCAGGGGCCGGATGCGGCCCGCATGCCGTATCTTTGACATGACTGATCTTGGGTATTTCATTTAATATTGATTGCGTTCGGTTGGAATTGCCTTTGAACCAGAAATCGCACTGGCTGTTTCTTTCCTTTGACCGGAACACAAGCACGTAGTCCTGACCAAGTCCAAGTCCACGGACCAATGACATATTACATATAGACAGGTTATCCGCTCTCAAAAATAGCAACGCAAATGCAAGGCAGTTGCCGCCTATTTGACTTAGTCTTGTGCAACCCAGTGTCACGGCTAAACATCAAACAAAACTTATTCCCTATTCTGTGTCTTCAATACCGTACAATGCCTTCTTGTGTGTTTAGATAGTGTACTAATTACACTGTGACTGTTAAACATAGAATAAACGTTTATTTTCATGCGTAATTACAATTTTTTGATAACTATCTTATTTATTGTTTTATTTTGCTATTTAAAATGACGTTTTAATATTGACATGGCTATTCGTTTCAACAAACTCGAAGAGCGAAATGTAATATGATTTTTGTATGTGGGAGTAAAAGAGACAACGCTATAGAGTTTCGACAATTTACGTACTACGTCACGTACGCTCGCGACCAATTAGTGCGAAGCAACGTATCTCTTTGTTACAACAAGTAAACCGTATTATTCTTTCCTTCTCCCACAAATTATATTACTCTATAAATCGGGTAGGTATCTATAGTTACGTTGACGCCGTTTTTTTGTGCGTAATGTTTGGGTATGACTTGTCTGTATGGCGGACAGTTATTGAGGAGTGTAGCAGCGCCCCAGACAAGACCTCAACGCATGGGCACGAGATGAATTCATTTATTTATTACGAAAACCAACAGCCCTTACAGACAGTAGTAATAAATAGCACACATAGCAAACTAATAACAGGTTTTCCTATTAAAATACTATTAGTGCAATATTTTGTTGAAGACTGAACACTAAAATAAAACTAAAAACAAGCGATCAATAATAAGGTAGCTATTCATATTTTTGTATAAGAAGAGTTAGGTGGAACGGACACATAATATAAAAATCAATAACAAACAATTACAAAGTATATTCAATAGATAATGCATAATTAGTAATATGATATAATGTATCAGAATATAATAACAATATTGATATAATTACATACAACATAATAAAATTCAGGATTCTGTAATAAATTAATATTATAAATTAATATTAATATTAATAAAATTCTGTAATAATAAAGAAAAAGCTTATTTCTGAACATTGACATTTAACAATTCAAGTTTAAATTTATATTTGCTGCATGAAAAAAAGTCCGGATGGTTAAATTTTGTGTTATTTGTATTTGTAATGCGAGAAATAATTGTGTTTTTTGCGTAGTTTGTTGAGTGCTTTTCTTCATGCAACAGTGACGTGTGTCGAGTACGATAATTAGGCGTGCGGTAGACGATCTTGGACACCAGATCAGGACAATCAACGCGGCTATGCACTATGTCGTACAGTAATGACATATCCAGAATCGTACGTCTCTGCTCCAGAATGAGCGACCCATGCTCCCTGCAAGCATCCGTGTATGAAACAGGTTGAATATGCCTGCGATAGTTTAGGTGTTTCAAAAAACTGTCTTTGTATACGCTCCAAGCGGTCCTTATAGGTATACTGTGGACTCCATATCGGGCTAGCGTACTCCAGAATGCTTCTCACGTATGCATAATACACAAATTTTATTGCCTCCACACTGGTAAAAGCTTTGCATGTACGTAAGACAAAACCTAGGTTTTGGAAACCCTTTTTCGCGACATGGTTAATATGACCAGAGAGTGTAATTTTGTGATCAAAGTGCACCCCCACATCACGAATAGTTCCCGTTCTGGTGATAGGAGCTCCATTAAAGTTATAGATGTACGGAATAGCTTGTATAAAAATAAACTAAAATAGTTTACCAATAAGAACAAGTAATTGTCTTTTTGAGAAATAAATATTTCATTATTTTATTATATATATTTTTTAAAACATATATCATATCTTATAAAGAGTCAATAAAAAAGCGGTTCAGTAAACTGAGATTACAAACGATAATAACAGTAACTTACAAACGAACAAATAAATCTTTCCTGAAAAGTAGTACGTACCTACCCATAGATTATAAATTTTATTTAAACCTGTTTTTTAATGGCAACACTAGTTAATGTCTCGCATTTTGTACAATCGGATTCATGTTACGCAAAAACGAAAATTAACAAAGTATCACAACAGACGTTAAATTATCTATATTATCTAACAGCAATAAAGACATGTCGTTAGATTGTTGAGTCTGGCGACAACTTTCGATTTTCGATTAGCATTCGAGTCATTTAAAAGTATCGCCGATTTGAATTGCTGTTCTGATTTATGATAATGTATTTAATTAGCTGTATAATTAGAGGTGCAGACTCTTATATGTAGTAAGTGAAAGATTACATTTAAAGATCACTAAATGGGTGTAAAAACTGCTCTGAGATCCAGTTCTTAGATACAGCTGGTAGAATTGTTGAATCGGTTTATTAGTTTCAAAGTTTACCACCTCCCACAAAGTAACGAACGAATATCTTCTTATTTAATTGGCACAGATTAGAAATCACTAAACTGACTTATATTCCCTTTATCCGGAACACAACGTTTACATGATAATAATCATGGCGGGAAAATAGGAAGAACTTCAGTACCGCCCAAGACCAGATGCGACCACTAAACAACAGTGGTGCAAATTACTTAGAAGTTGTGTAAATGTACTCCAAAAGTAAAAACGCTATTGATTAGTTGCAGTAGTAATTGCGTACCTTCAACCTTCAATCAATTTCCTAAAGATTGAAAAGCGCGGTAAAAGTGTCTGATGCGATTAGAGACGGGCTGGTTATCTGGCGGCGACCGGAAGTGACGCAGACTGGGCTCTGATTGGTATTTTTGTTGTTTTCTTTTATTTAATGATTATTTGGTATTTATCCAGAATTACCATAGGTTATATTTGAGCCCGAATTTTTTTAACATTGTCATAGTTAAAAAAGAGCACGCGATGCAACTGATGATAAGTGGCATACGTGCCCATGGACATCATTACTCGTAGATGTAGTTGATATTGTTATTTGAAGATTATCTATAAATGATGCGTTGCCGGCCATGTGCCTGAGTTAAAACTGCCTTTGTTCTAGTGATTCCACTGGCTGTTCGTAAAAACATCCATGTGAACATGATTATAATGGCGGTTACAATAGGAAGGTCTGTCTGTAGTACCGCCCCAGACGAGTCTGAACAATGAACTCTTCGACCACCAAACGTAGAGTACAACTTTGGGTAGTTTAAATTAACTACATATATGCACAACATTACAAATCAATCAGGACAGAAAAAGTAATGAAAAAAGTAGTAAAATTAAAAAAGTTGAAAAGTTAAAACATTGAAATCGTAATGGAAGTCCGGAAGTAATACTGGTTTCTGTTCCGTTTTCGGTTCCATCGATTAAATTTTACGACGTTGGCAGCCATGCTTGTAATTTGTTTCATTACTTTTGTCGTTTAAAATAATGGCTTAACTGTTTGTTAAGGAAAATCAGAATAAAATATAACCCATGCTGCTTCTGATGAATGTAGCATTAAATTAATAATAAAAAATATATCGATTCCGATTTTCTAGATACAGCGATATGTTTGAGGAGCTGCTGCGAGTCGCCGAAAAACTATACAAAATAGTGCAGAGTTGTGACGTCACAATGTGTAAATCATACTAAAAGATGTATGGCGTTTTTTTATTGAAAAAGGATTAGAAATATATAAAAGCTACTTAGATAATGCGTTTACATGCATACTGTAGTTATAAACATTGTTATATTTAATAAGAGTAAGCTAATGATATTTAAAAATTTAACATATTTTACAATATGGCATTTGCTTCTTTTTTTAGTTTTCCAATCACTATAATTTCGACATTAAATTCAAAACTTTATTTTTCATAAACATTTTTTTGGGTCAAAATAACATATTTTCTAAGTAAATGATAAAAACATGCATTTTCAAATAGTGTCAAACAATGTAATATAACATGTCTTCTATCTATGTATTGTGATTTAAAGCGATTACAAAATCAAAGATGTTACACTTCACGCATCCAAGAAGTGTGTAATGCAAACTTTGATGAAAGCAAAATGGCGAATTATCTGAAAAGCTTCTGAAGCGTGGACCTCAAAAATCTTGATCCCGGTAGCATGATTTTACTTATTAAATGGTTCAATAACTTCGTGAACCGAACGCACCATATACCTATATGTACGTAAAGTAAGAGCATCACCTTACTTCCGTTATTTTAATGCTTCAGCCTATTCTTGTTAAGAAATAAAGACAGAATGAAATTGTTGTACATGGTGAAAACTCGATGGGACATCAACGTTGTTACATCAACTTTTTCATTCTTATAGATAAGAACAAGTGGCTAGGCGTATAAAGGAACTAAACTTTTGATCACTCATTTCGATGTGTTTAATATAAGCATTCATATATCGCTATGGACCACTTGACCATGAAGTATAAATATTCATAATAATATTTATACTTCATACATTGATTAAAGTTGCAATAAAAAGCATCTTAATTAATACATTTACGACATTACGACACACGTGTTAGCATTGTTGATTTCCTATGTAATTAAAAGAAACCTGTTTTTATGGTGCTATTAATAATTGTATCAGAAAATATTAGGTCTTTACCTATGAAATTGCCGTTTTTCACGAAATAAATGAAGCGTAATTTTTTTATATATTTTTTATTTCTATTAATCAAAATAATCACCCATGCAATCAATGCATCTTTGCCAACGCATTGGTAGCTTATTGATGCCTTTCTTGAAGAAATCAGCTGGACGGGAGGCAACAAATTCTTCAAAGGCATTTTGTACTGCCTCTCGGGTATTGAATTTTTTCCCGCCAAGAAGTTATCCAAATTCTGGAAAAAGTAGAAGTCTGTAGGCGCAAGGTCTGGTGAGTACGGCGGATGACGGAGAACTTCCAACCCCAACTATTGTAGCTTGGAGACCGTCTGCTGTGCAGTATGAGGTCGCGCGTTGTCGTGCAGGAGCAGTGGAGCCGAACGATTGACCAAACCTGGTTGGAGACGTGCGAGCTTCGTCATTATTGTGTTCAGTTCTTCACAGTACACATCTGCAGTAATGCTTGTCCCGTTTGGCAAGAAGCTGTGATGAATTACACCCGCGTTAGACCACCAAACAGTGACCATCACTTTTCTAGGGGTAAGTTTTCGTTTAGGGCATTGTTTGGGTGCTGAACCAGGGTCCAACCAACTTGCTGAGCGCTTACGATTGTCAAACAGGATCCATTTCTCGTCACAAGTAATAATGCGGTTCAGAATTCCTTCATTTGTATGCCTGCTGAGCAGTGCAAGGCACGTCTCCACGCGTACTTCACGCTGGCGGTCATTGAGTTCGTGGGGTACCCATTTGTCAAGCTTTTTTACCTTGCCAATTTGACGCAAATGGACCAATATTGTTTTGATGCTAACGTCGAAAGCTGCTGCTAATTCAGCCGTGGATTGAGTTTCATCAGCTTCCACAATTGCCTTTAATTCGTCATTGTCGACCAAAGTTTTCGGACGACCACGGGGTTCATTTTTCAGGTCAAAATTTCCAGAACGGAAGCGGGTAAACCAATAACGGGTGGTGCGTTCGTTTGTAGAGTTCGCTCCGTAAACGTCGTTGATGTTGCGTGCCGCTTGTGCCGCTTTGCTGCCACGACTGTACTCATACTCCATAATTACTCGAATTTTTAACTTATCCATGATGACGAAAAATGTTCGAATGCGTTGAAAACAAAACACTAACTATTAAACAAATGACGATTTTAGAAAAAGAATTCCATGTTTGTCAAATAAAATTAATTTGAAATTAGAATTATCAGTCAAAAAAAAAAAAAATATTTTCATTTGAAATGGCCAGTACGGCAAAACGGCAGTTTCATAGGTAAAGACCTATTATTACTAAGAGGTACCTATGTAACTTCTGTACATTTAAGCCGCAATAACCATACCATCCTTGAAATTATAACGCTCAGTGCACACTTACGAAACATGCGTATGATTGAGTATTGCAATGTGTTTGCAAACCAATAAATATAAAACCAGTTTTCTGATTTAAAACTGAAACAATATTTGCCTTGCGCTATCTTTACGTAAATTAGTTAAAAAATCACGCCTCTTCTCACTCAACTAACTACAGAATACTAAACGAAGATTTTGTATTATTATTTACGTCTGGCAACACCGTTTGAATCGACCGCACTTGACAGGACAGGGTGCGGGTGGAGCGAGATAGGTGTGAACTGTCAAACGAATAGAAATTAGTTGACGTTTGAGTTGCGATTTTCGATTATTTTGTATAGTAAACGCGTCTTTTTTGATAAACAAAAAGCTGTCGTTACTTTTATTAAACGCTTAGCATTAACTAACAATCGAAATTAAGTGAAATATATCTCGTGACCGCTTTTAAAGAAGTGTATTCTTCGAGTATATTGCGATATCCTATTTAAGTATTGTGGGCTTACGTTAAAATACAAATATTTTGTGTACATTTGCTTTAGTAATAAATTATGTTCCGGGATTTATATCAAATAATAAGCTGAAGCAACAGGAATAAGTGCAAGTATTGTGCCATGAACAGTACAAAATCATAATGTCCTAAATATCTGCGCCAATTCGAATTGTATATTAAAATTTAAGAATAATCATTGATTTTGACCAGATATTAACAAATACAAAGTACCTACAGGCTGTGAAAAGTGTATCTTCTAATAAAAATCTCCATTTAATAAAAATTTCGTACCAATTCATAGTTGCCTTCTATATTATAACCTTTTTCGTATTCTACAAGGGGACATTGCGTAAAATAATACGTATTTATGAGTGAGGACACAATAAAGTGAAACATAACAGGACAAATCAAGTATCAAGATATGAGAAAAGTATTTGGTGTATGCTCGGAGAACTGGATACTCTGCGGACAGAATGTGAGCGGCACATTGTAGAAGTTGACTTGATGTCTAGATGTTGTGTGTATGTTGTTTTCTTTTTCCTTTAACAATAATTTCCAGACTTTTTGTTTTAATTTAACTTGCAACACATTGTTTTATTATTGCATGGTGTGTTTTTAATTAAACTTTGGTTTTGTGTTTTTAATTAAACTTCGGTTTTGCAACATTATTTAACCTATTCTTGGTGTGATATGAAAATTTTTTCATATTAATGTTTTCTAGATGCTAAACAACATGAGAAATGTGAATATGACTAATTGTTTTTCTTTAATTATTTTAACTTAATTCCTGAACTATTGTGTTTTGCCAGCATCTATTTGAATTCATCTTTATTGATGGCATTCCACAGTAATTTCCAAATGACATTTTTACACTATAGAATATAAAACAAAATTTCTTGTGAAACAAATTGTTATTATTAAAAATATTAATAGTAATGCACATTTTTTACTTGCATAAGTATTTGTATAAATATTCAGAATAAACATTAGTTTAGGAAATAAGTTACATTATTCTGAGCAATTTTTATTTTCACATGAAATTTTATCGAAATCTGTTCTAGCTATTTGAGCGTGAAGACATAAAAAATTGGAATACAACATGAAAATTAATGTTATAATATTAATTATAAATATTGTATATACAATTATAAATATAATATTATTGTGGTTGTAAAGATTTCAGATTGAAGCCAAGTTGGAGATATTTTTATTTAATATAAGTTTTTTTATTTGCTTTTATATCCTTTAAAAATCAAATCCTTGTTCAGGCTTATTCAGTGCTTTGATTCAAGATTTAAATGTAGCCAACATTCTACATTATCATAGCATCTATGGGATATTCATGTTCATATACAGGCTACTGACCATGGCCATGGTAAAAGAACTTTTAAAATTGGTTCAGTAGTCTCAGATTTTATCTATACATACAAACAAACAAACATTCTATAAAACTGGAAATCTTTTTTGTTCATTGCCTCCTCTCTAGATAGAAGCTAAAAACCAGTGAATCTTGTGATTTGAAAATATATGATTTATCTATCTATAAATTATTAATATATCTATGTTTAACAAACAAATGGTTCCTCTTTTGAATTAATAATAGTACTGATTTAGATATACCTTTTCAAGTAGCCATATGATTTAATATTTGTTACCTTATTCTAACATTGAACCATAACAGTGTGAAGTTATAAAAGTAATAAAAATAGAACACAGTATAGTGAGTAATATGATAGCCTGTAAGAATTTATTACAACTCATAAAATGTATGGGAGTGAGGCAGCTGACCTATATTGTGAAGACTTTTATTGTTTTCCTGTTCTGTATATTTTATGTGTAGAGCAATAAAAATAGTTTAAACAGTTTGTATAGGTAAATAGTCTTCAGAACTACTTTATTTAACCTATATAGAGATGGTGTATTGTACAGGAAATATACTCTTATTATGCAACCAAAATAAAATAGATGTTGAATCTAAACTTTTAAACCAAAAAAAGTCTCCCCTGGTAGAAAGTGAAGATTAAGTAAATAGTAAAAAGAAAATGAGTGGCATTTGAAGTCATGAATATCAATATAGGTAGCAATATATTACACAGTGGACTGTATTCTGATTAATAACTGTAATAAAGTATCACAGTTATTTTCACTATACTTTAATGAACTTACGGGATTTTCGAATTTTATTTCACGCATCCGATATTTTAGTGCTGTTGCAAGCACCATGATTGCGGACTGTATTCTGATTGTTGTTTTTAAAGATATTTTATAATTTATTTGCTTCTTTTTTGTTTTCTAATCTATAGTTTTGATTTTTGATTTAAAACTTTATTATTCTAAAAAACTTTAGTCATTAAATGGTGTGAAATACCTAATTGTCATGTATGTTCGGGCGTAGTGGTGCTGGCTCAGAATTAAAGTCCTCTGTAATGTCAGCATCTATGCCTACAAAGAGCAAAACGCAAGTGGTTCTCGCGTCCTGGACTCTGCACCAACTGTACTTACAATCCATAGCATCAACACTACACCAATGATTACTTCTTGTATGATTACTTTTTATAGTTTTGACCCTAATTCGCCTTCCTGCCTTGACAATTTTATAATTATACCATATTCAAACATTGAAAGTTTTGTTACATGCTTAATGTAACAGTAAGGCTGCTGTTAAGTTCATTTTAATATATATATATCAAAGTGATGAAAGCAATTGTTATAAACTCCTGAGGAACGGACCTCAAAAGTTTTCTTCCCGGTAACCTGATTTGACCCGAACTGAACCGACGATGTACGACACGACACGAATACAAACGGAATTATACGGACACGACATGTTTTGTCTCGCTCGCGAGCCCATGTTTCGCATCATTCTATCTCTTTGGGGCCATACACTTGGTGTGTTTGTCTGGGGATTTATTATTATTTATTGTAATTATTATTATCTTTTATGCCGCAATTTAAGGGAGCAATATAAATGAGTTTATGTGAGTAAACATATCTTTGGTTGTGACAGAGCCATTTTTCAGTAATGTAAAAACTTAACCTATCTGCCGCTATTTTACTTAAATCACAGGTTTCCGTATCATTGTTCCTATTATTAAGGAATTCTTTACATTGGACCTTAAAATTAGATTGATCCTGACCTTTAAAACAGGAGACCACAACAAGGTCTTGTAGAGGTCAAATTAATATTTGTGCGTCGGAGTGTTCACATTAGATATAAAGGTGTTGGTGTTACTTGATATTAAAATTGCACCCATCTTCTTTGAGATATATACATAAACAAGCTCTTTATGTTTTAAAAAAAATGTTTGGCTTCCATAATGTTTATGTTGATTCAAAAGTAATGGCAGAGATTATTTAAGTTACATTGTAACAGATAAATCGTTTCATATAAAAAATTGCGTTACCGCCTTGTCATTACCTGCTGTCACCGCGCGCTGACAACTGCATGCAGAGTGAACTTAATCGCGGACGCGATTCTAGATTCAGTCTACTTCGCTTAGGGCCGCGGGCTACCCAGCGGCCGGTAGGTATTTGACGCGCACAAGTACATACACTTGCTAATGGTTACAAATTTGGAGGTTATGTTAGGATGTAATTTTTATATTACTCTTAAACCTGAACTTAATTTGACTTTACATTATAATGAGTCAAAAACGTATTGTCATGCAGTTTTCCTAATAGCATTTCTTTCACCTCAAGAAGGAAACCAATATATTATAGCCTTAGAAGTTGGCTTATCTGTGTAGGTATTATAATGGGACAGCCTACTGCCAACCTTGCCCGTTAATTAGGCATGTGAAACAATAGAATCACACATGTAGGGTTATCACATCATATTTATCTATTGTTGCTCTAATTACACCAGAACTAACTGACATTTTTCATATATTTAAAATGAAAAGACTGCACCAAGCAAGCTGAAACCTTACATGTAAATAGTTTCTCTTTATGATGTACACAAGGAACGAGCAAGAATATTTAGATATTCCACTGTGGGCGAACTGGGGTATTGTCGAGGGAGGCGTAGTTCTGGTTTGATTGTCCTAAATACAAGTTCTGCTGTTCTTGTCACCTTGTCACTTGGGCCATACACTCAGACACGTCACATGGACGTCAAATGTATTTATTTGCTAAGCACATTCCATTTGTGCCTTGAGTAGGTCCATTAGTGAATTGATTTATTTTTAATAATTGTGGTTTCCTATGGTACCATATTAACACAATTGAATTTATCATTTACCCAATCTTTGGACAGCCCTAAGAAACTCATATCTCATATTTATAGTTAAGTAGTCTATTGACTACTGGTATAATATAGTTGTGGAGGCCATTCAATGCCATCTTACATCAGGCATTTTGTGTTATAACAATGGGTCTTCGTAATGTTCTCAAACAATGATAGATTGTGCTACAAACTAAAATAATTTTAAACTGTATAGTCCTACTTCAGTTATAATTTCTTTTTAATTTGTGAAATAATCCTTTTTAAAGCACAGAGGTATGCACACAGGTTTGGAAGAACTAGCGAGTCTGTTGTACTGTTCTTCTTCACTAAGTACAGTCAAAGCTCTTCAACCTAACAACTCTAGGTTGAAAATTGATTGATAGAATTTGAGATTTTGTGTGACGGGTCGCTCTAGTAAGTTTGAGGAGGCTGGATCCCGCGTTAACTCGTGAACGTGTGCCATTTGAGGGTGTTCGTCGTTTGGATACTTGGATAAATATTTGAACTTGACTCCTGTGGTAGGTTAATGAGTTGTTGACAGTACATGAAAACTATCGAGTAAATATAAAATTGCTATTATTTGCAAACTGAAAAAACAAACAAACAAGAAGAAAGAAAAACATTACGTACTATGTTGCCATTTTGTATTTAAAACTTTACTTTGGTTGTGAATGCGACAACTATATCTACCAGGTTTCGGTGTTACAATGTTGAGGTAAAACTGTAACATCCTATTTATGTATCTAGTTACGAGTTTTTTTTCTAGTTTCATTTATTTGCGATAAATAAATAAACATATCTTAAAGTTTTTATGGTTTAAGAACGTGCATAGCCGGTAGGTACTATTTAAGTATGAAAAGGACAAACCTTAGGATACAGAGTAAATATGGTTTGTAACCGAAAGCCCCTAAATAAAAATAAAAAATAAAATATATTATATACAAAACTCGGCATCAGAGATGCAATGACATTGGTGTTGCCATTGCTGGAAGTGACGTCTAACTGAGACTAAACTATTGGTACAGACATCTGCAGTGGTTAGTTCGAAATGAAATCGAAATCTAGAAAGTTGCTTCTATACAAAGACGAACTCTATGTGAACTACATTCGATAAATGTGATAAAATATTATACAAGAAAAACCTGGTTCCAACTTTCATTACCTACAATATTCCGTTTCATTTTTCTAGTTATTTCACTTAACACAAAATGAATATTATGTCAGTTAATGTCTAAGCCAATTAAGATAAGTACTGTAAGTGTCGTGCGTAAATGAACTAACATTTGGTTATTTTAAGTCGCTTCTATCCAGGTAAGTACGTGACTCAGCTCATGCGTCAAGTATCCAGGAGGACGTCAATTCACATCGTTAGGTAGTTGTTAAAGATCTGAGTCTTAATTATTAGTGGTTCCTTCCTGAGCTATAAAATAATTTACATTTACAAAAAGTATTGTTTGTACAGAACGACTTTCGCTATATTTTGCTGTACAGTGTGTCCCAGGGAGAAGTGACCGGCAAAAGTTTATTTTATCGATAAAAAACATTAGTTGAGAGGTATATCGACAAGAGATTGTTTTAACTGTCATTTTTTTATGTAGAAACGGCCCACTCGTTGCACTATTTTTGAAATATTTTGGTTGTTTTGAGTTTATTTGCCATTCTGATTTTTTTGTTTAATTGTTATTACTGTCATTTATCTGCTCAAACTCTAAAAATTAATAAAAAACAAAAAAACTGGGAGTGAACGTTAAGGATCAACTTTTGATCATCAATGATCAACGAAAAAATTGTAAAGTTTTTATTTGTTAGGTCAAAACACCAAAAAATTTCCGATAAACTTCATTATTTTATGTATTAATGTTAAATTATTATTAATACTTTTCGAAATGCGACTTTTTGAATCTTGACCTTCATGTGGTCCAAAAAAAGGATAAAAATATTCAAATAGTCGTATTTCTAAAAGTATTAATAATAAAAGATTAATAATATAGTTTTTCTTGAGGTAGATTAGGTTATTTTATTTTGTTAGTTTTTTTTCTTTACGTAAATTTTACTGAAATTGATACTTATGGCTCCTTCACCTTGCACCCGTAGGTACACATAGCAAGAACCAGTGACGAATGATTCATATTCAAAAGAAGCGCATTTTTTTTGACTATCACTCACTCAGTCATCGCTGTCATGTCATACTTTTCTTGACTCTTGAGTATTGATCAGCGCCATCTAATGTTGAAAAAAGAACTATTTTTTTATTTTTAATCGTAGAATGAAAACCCCTCATTGGGATGATGTCCATACATATTATTTCTTGCTTGTATAGTAAGTATTGCAATAAAACACAATATTTGCCATAAGGACAATAGTTTACAGGATACGTTGATGTGTACGGGGATAATATTATAATTACATTACCTAGGTAGGTACTTCATTGTGACGTCATAATTCAGGAAAGTAGGCTCTGAGTGTATCGAAATACGCACAATTGTATTAAAAACTGTCATTATTTAACTTTTACTTTATATATCATCATAGATTTATTTAAAATTTTGTTTATATTTAGATACGTAAGTATGTTTATTCTGGGTTCCCCCGAGTTGGTTGTACGGTCATCCATGACACGAGCTCAGCTTATTGTGGGGCTAGACAGGTGGTTGGTCTGGGGGTTTAATATTATTATATTTATTACTTATGTTTTGAAATTTTGAAATAAATGATTTTGTATTATTTGTTTTTTAAATATATATCTTTTTACATCATTACTATTATGTATTTAATTTTGCAAGAATTTTTGAATGATAATAAAAGGTGTTTTCAAAATAAAATATCGTTAAAACATTTACATAATATTTTACTGTTGTCATCAACCAAATAACTTGCTTGCGTTTAGAAATACCGTCTTTCTATGCATTCACTGTTAATACTTAATCTTAAAAATGTAGCTCAGATTGTTTTGCGAGTTATTTTGTAAATATCATAAAACTTTAATTCAGCCAAAAACGCACTCGCTGCTGATTGGTTTCCAAAAGCCCCGGTTTAATTTTAGAGTACTTTATATGAATTGGCTTGTGAATATGTCGGATGTATTTGTGTACCAGCAATACCGCCGACAAGAACACTGTATTCCCGTTAAAGAAATGGACGATGGGTTTAATTCAAATCTAAAAAACAATTGATTAAGGTTAATTTTAAGTAAATCTTAAATATTTTAGTTTGAATCATCTGTCATTTATAATATTGTTGATGTTTGTTAACAACAGTCGATAGTAACCGACTACCGGCGCATACTAGAACCACTACAGCTTGCGTACTCATACCAACTTGGAGCGCTATGCGAAGCCTATTTCTTTATAGGTCCACGGAAGAAACAGACTCGGCGTACCACAAAGCGTCTACCTGTGTGCACCAGCTAACGGTGGTGTCGTTGTCCGCAGGGCTCCCCGGTGATGTCGTGCCGCACGCAGCCGCCCGCCGCGGCGTTCAGCGACGGCGACAAGCGCACCGCGTCCCTGCACAGGTGAGCCGACCCGCCGCGCCGCCGTGGCAGTAACAAGTGCCGAGTTTTGGCGACGGCTGGTTGCCATAATCTATTAAATTAAATTGAATTTAACCGTGGCTTCGCAAAAATTCAAACATTTTGAAGAGATTGGCTCAAACTGCTTCAAAGAAGTTGGGGATCATCTCGAAGGTACTTCAGCCCTGAACGGCTACTTAATTTGTACACAGCTCAAGTTAGATCTTGCATGGACTACTGTAGCCACCTTTGGGATGGTTCTGCAAAGTGCCAACTAGAAGCGATGGACGCAGTTGACCGAAGAGCCCAAAAAATTTTTCAGATAACTTAATCTTGATAACAACTTTGATATCTGACAAGACTTCTTATAGAAATTAAGTCAAATACTCAAAGTTATTCAGCCGATAAAGTTATCTGAGCATTGAACAATCAGCTCCTAATAATATTAGCTTATTGTTGAGTACAAATAACTGTATTCAGAATTTCAAGCTACTTTGCTAGATTGTTTTAAATGTAAATCCCCACGCAAAAAAACTATCTGAGCTATCTACAAAGTAAGCAGAGCTTGTGTTATGGATAACGATCCAGCGAATCGGGGGGAGCAGAATGATCCGAGAACAAAAGGCTATTATCCACCACGTCACTTCCGGTCAAAGTGACAAGACATAACATCTGTCTTTTTTATGTTTGTATAGTGCGCGAAGCCACGCCCACAGGCTGGTTCAAATATAATTCAAATCAAATGTGTGGGTACTATACCTGTTAGTACCAACAGTGGAGATCGCGACAGGCTGCTAACATAGCGGCTAGAAATAGTTACGGTTGTTATAAGAGAGGCTAAATATTTGCAAACGTCTGTAGGAGCGTACATCCTGTCATATGACATGTAACTATGCACTAGAATTATGTTTCGTTAAAATATAATCTCCAAATGTCGAGAATACCGTCAAGTGTCGCTGGTACTGCTGACTCACAGCTGTAGCCAGATTGAATCCTGCCAATAGACGAGCAAAGTAATCCAGTCATTCTGAAGCTTCTAGGACGGTACTGCAGTCCTTCCTCCTCCAAAAGAACTGTGGCCACGTGGCTGTGGCACGTGGTCTGGTTAAACGAAGGGAACAGCCGGTGCAATTATAGAAACAAGGCGTCATCAGTCGATAATTCATCAATAGAAATTTACGACCGGGTGTAGTGGTAAGTTAACCCTGCCTCATACGCCGAAGGTCCCAGGTTCGCGTCCTGGCTCCACAGATGTTTGTTCTTTGGGTCATGGTTGTTTGTATTTATATATCTATGTTTATTCTGGGTTCCCACCAGTTCGCTGTATGGTCATCCATAACACAGGCTCTGCTTACTTCGGGGCCATACAGTTGGTGTGTTTGTCTGGGGGATTATTATTATTATTTATACAGTAACATCTTCGCTTAATGATGTCTATGGGCGCGGATGGTACTTCACTGACGCGGTCCACCTGATGTCACGTTTCTTGACAGTTCAGTGTGACGTTACAGATCGGTGCGCTTCAGCTCGGAGTCGCGAAGCTCGCCGCGGTCGCCGCATGACGCGGAGAAGCGGGAGAACTCGGGTGAGTCGCATATCTTGTTACGCGCCAATAAGTTTACGTTGTTTAAAGAGTTCTTTCATATCACGAACGAAGCGACTGTCGCTTTACTTATAGTAAACCATATCCACCTGTACAAACAAGGTGTACATGTGTGCGTGACGCGAGAGCAGTTCGACCGCCAGGTCACGCACACATTCGTAGCGTGTTCGGATACTGACAACTACATGTAAAGCGAACGTTGCTTTGTGAGACGACAGTATTATAAATGAGTAAAAACTTAACAAAAAGTTGTCGCGCAATAAAAAATGAATCATGTATTGCGTCACATCGCGGCAAGGTGCCCCAGGTACCGGTCGCGTTGCCTCGCTGAATGGCAAGGCTGCTGTGTTGAGCGAAAAACCTGCAAGCCCTTGTATGACCGGTTCCCTCGACAAGTAACTTGTCGAATCATCACATAGAAAGTGATATACCAGTATTATATCGTGTAAAATGACTTGTCTTCTGTTTCATCCGAAGGAAGATGACGATAGAGACTATACGAGCGGTATCTATCTTGGAAACCAGACCCAAAAAGAGCTGTAATTAGTATAAGAACGATATATACTATGCAATTCAAATCAGAATAGGTCTCTATCTGTCACTTGAAAATGATGGTCTGCCAAGAAAACTTTTTTTGCATAAAAATAACGATTAATTTTACTTTATTTAGCAGAGTATTATATCGAAAAATATTTTTCAAAATAAATCTGTATTCAAAGAAGATCTGTATAAGTTAATAAAAAGGCACAAAAATAGCATTTCCAACTGTCACGGCGTCAAAGTTTTGAGGCTGCCACCTTACAATTGTTGTGATTTAAATCCAACCGGATATATTTGGCACTTAATTAAGCGTAGCGTGGCAGACAAATTGAGAGTTTGACGCTAGAAGCAAAAGCTTGCTTAAATAAATTCTATTAAAAAATTTTTTTTCACATTTTGTCACAATATGGCGCTAAGTCGGTCCTATTGTTACTTGAAACGCTTAGTATCTATTAATTGTTTGTATATATGCTGCATTCCGTTTGCCGATTACAGCGCTCACAGCGCTAAAAGTGCTCAAAACCGTTCCGATTCGTTTGAACGCGCTAGAAGTGTTATTACTGCTATTGCAATCGGAACGGTAAATATCGCGCTAACGTTCTGATTGTTCGTCGCTTAAGTCTAAAGTTACAATTTCATTAAGATCTTTGACCCTGAATGAGGCAGGAGCCACTTTTTTATATTATTACAAAAGAAAAGTAATAAGCAAGCTTTTAAAATCTTTAATCGACTAATAAAAACATCAACAAGTAACGTCATGTGTCAGTTTTGACAGGCCGCTCACAACGACCATGCTCCGCAGCTTTGGCACTGTGAGCGGGAAGAAGGCGGCGTTTATGACGTCATTGATGACGTATCGATATCGCTGTGAGCGCTGTAATCGGCAAACGGAACGCAGCATTAGTGTCTAAGATATTGAGAAGCCTTAAATAAATAAATTAGTAGCAGAGTTTTTTAGGTTAAGACCTCGTCCGGGGCGATACAGCAGTCCTTCCTATTGGACCGCCGCACTGATCACGTTGACGTGGTCGTGTTCCGGTTTAGCCAATTACCGGAACAAAGGCAATCTATGATCAAATACCAACTGATGTAATAGTCACATTCAATATTGATAATTAAAACACCTACTTATCAAATGGTTTAATAACAAAACAAGGAGCCTTTGTCCTTATCCAGTAGTAATGTAGAAAGGAACGGTTGGAAAATGTTTGCATACATTTTTATAAATGTTTAATATCTTCTTCATGTCTTACAGGCGCGATGTCCCTGTCCTCGCTGGTGTCTCCGGGCGCGAGCGGCGCGATGAGCCAGTCGGCGCCCGCGCACTCCTGCTTCGATGCTTTCGACATTGACGATGCGGTGAGCTGTCTCATACAGGGTTGTAAAGTACTGTGCGGACTAATGTGTAGGCAATTATTTTTTTTAAAGAAAACTTACAAAACTCAATGTATAAAACTGATGAAATATGAGATATTCGTGCGTGATTGGAAATTGTTCGGTTTTTAAGTTTTGCACAGCGTTTTAGCTTAGAATTGCCCAATTTCTTACATCGTCCTGAAGCTTGCTGATCTTGAGACCATATAATTTGTATTCAGACTCAATTAGTGTTGGATTTGTGGTAAAATCAGTTTTGTTTAGTGCAGCTATCGCGACGCTGGCTCATAGTTTTCCAATTGGTCTAAGATCTGTGAAATTCCTGGTCATCTAATGCTGTCAGTGAAATATTTTATAATGACTGCATATGTTGTCACATAAACTTTTAGTTTCAGACTATTAAATACCAATATGGCCTCTTTATATATATCTCCTACTAGTAATATGTTAATGAATTATAAAAACTATGGGAGCTCGCATCTTCCTTTTTCGGCTGTAAGCAAAAGTTATTATTTGCAAATTGTTACTTGTGTTGTTCACGTTGATTCGCTCAGCACTGAATGCGTCATCGTGGTGTGGTCAAAAACATAGTATATACCTATATATAATATCACTTCATACAACACGTCAAGATATTATAATGATGCTTGCTGTTCATTCTTGAAGAACGGTTTTGACAAGTTACTGTATCCGGTTCATATAATGATCTGCCTGTATCTATTTGTCTAGATGTAATGTTGAAAAGACCTTATTGCGGTTCTCTATGGAAACACAAGTTTTATTTACTTAACAAACTTACAACAAGAACTTCTGATATTACTTTATAAACTAAATATTCAACCCATACCTTTAATCTCGTGCTGAATTCGGAATAACATACTATTGTAACTCCAGGGTAATAAAACTTTTTTATATTGAAAGGGCTACACGATGAGAAGTATTGTAGTGAGAGTACTTAAATCCTTCAAAAATTAAAGTACTTACCTTTTATAGTGTGTTGTTAATTTTGTCCAGAGCAGTTTCTCAGCCTAAGTTATTTCAATTATTGATCGCAAGAATATTTTCTAAATAACAAATCGTTTTTTAATATGTTAGAAATAAATATCTATGCTGATCGATATACTTAAACTTCTTAACCGATTTTAACAATTCTTGGACTATATTTTATCGTGAAATGCCCACGGGATCGGGAGTTATCGCGGCTGAAACCAATGAATCGCTGTTGTGTTGGATTCCAGCCGCCGCCGCCCGCGTCCTGCCGGTTCCCCAAGCTGGAGGAATGCGCACACTTTCACTACGAGCGAGTGTCGCTCGGAGGCATCAGCATAGAGCTGCAGCCCAGCGACCAGAGCCCAGACGCTGATGAAGGTGAGTGTTTGATTCGGTCGACGTGTCCACATTTTAACTTTTACATGACATTGAAATGACATGTTTTCTTTTGAATATTAATGGCTGTGATGGCATTATGTTTTAATTTTGGTTTCTATTACTTGTAGTCCGGTCAAATTAGACAGAAATATAAGAGTGAAGCTACATAAATTTACAACAAGCTGAAAATCGGTAAAATCCTTCAAAATATAATTATGAATAAAATTTGAAAGTTCCCCATCTTTCCCCCGTATGGAAAAAAATGTATTTCCGATTTTCAAGGTTTATCGAAGGTTTATCATAAAACACCCTAGACAAAAATTGTTGTAAACTTATGTACCTTCGAATGTCTAGATTGACCGGACTATTTACTAACAATATGTTGGAGCAAGAAAACTGTTACTAACTTATATGGATGTTAATCTGAAATAAATGATGATGATTAAATATGAATTACACAGATGTTGAACATAATGGGCTAAGAATCTATTCATAATTCCAAAGCAGAGAGCAAATCGAAAATAGCTCCGGTCAGTCCTTCGTTATGTTATAAAAGCTGAATATGTTCTTCCTTGTTCACTGAGCTGTAGTACAAAACTCCTTGACTTAATAATTAAACTTTGTCTTTGAAAATTTTTGAAATTTGCAAAGTCTGTTACTGAAATTTTCTTTTTTTTTATTGTTTAAATACAACCTTGTTAAAAAACTATTGTTATTACACTTAGAGCCACTTTTTAATAATTGTTATGTACGCCGTAATTGTCATGTATATTAGAACATTACGTTAGTATAAGAAGTTTCTCGTGAATGTATGTGATATATGTGATGTGGTTGTACTTTTTATAATAAAAAAAAAATTAGTCAAATAAAAGGGAATTAAATATAATTATGTATAGCGATGAACTTGATAAGAACATGGGATTGCAATTTACTCGGTGTGTTAGGGGGCCAATAACTAATTATTATTATCCCGGTGCTTCATATTATGACATATATGAAGCACCCCTAATACATTATTGATTATATTAGTAGGCACATGTAAGCAACTAAGTAGGAAAACAATGACAGGTAGTTTCGCTAGATTGAATTGCAAGCAGAATCTTAGTAAAATTATTTTGTATGCATTTCCATTTACCCAGAACCCTTCAGAAAATAATATGAAGCATGGACTAAATATAGATATACAGCATATGACAAAATATGTCGTCATAGCGAAAAATTTCAATTTATTGATTCAAATAAATTAATAACTATGCCTTGTATGACCAATCATAGGTACAATTTGTACTATTATGACCTGCGACAGATAGCACTCGCTATCATATATTTTATACATAACATTCAATTCGTTGACTACAACCGCTGCTTCTATTGAGCAGTCACTTTATACTTTTGACCCACTGGAATGTAATATTCCAAAACATAGTATTAGAAATAATTTAAACATAAGTTAGTGACAATAGATAATACATCTAGCACCAGTATTCTAAGTAGTAATTTAAGCAATAAAAATGTAAAAAATAATTTTGTGAACATAGTCCATCAAAATATGCAGGGCATCAATGGTAAGAAATTACAGATTGAGCTTTTTATAAACTATGAAAATATTCATGTACTATGTATCACAGAACACTGGCTCAGACAGTGTCAAATTATGTCTTCATATAAGAATCATGGAATTGCTAGTTCATTCAGCAGAGAACAAACAACGTGTGGTGGCTCAATGATCATCACTCATAAGAGCCTAACATTTAAAGAACGCACTGATATTGTAAGTCTGTCTGTTGAGCGATCAGTTGAAATAGCCTGTATTGAGACAGGGAATATTGTTATAATAAGTGTGTACAGACCCCCATCCTCACCATACCCATACGTTTGAAGTGTTTGAGAGTACTATGGATGAGGTATTACATAGAGTAAATAAAAAAAATAAATTCGTGGCGACATGCAGAAGTATAAATAGATTGTATGAATTGTACAGTGAAATAATTTATAATCATAATAACACATTTTATGAATATGTTAAAAAGTATTCTAAATTAACAGTTTTTTTTGGACATTAACATCCAAATATAATTAAAGGAGATTAGAAAGTAGTTACGATTTTGAAAGTAACTTCTTAAAAAACAAAGTTTATTAAGAGTGCTATCTGCTGCACGGCGTCTACTGTCCGTTGCAATGTACCCAGCTGCTGAGAATGCCCTCTCCGACTCTACACTGGTTGGCAACAGCGTAACTAAGCAATTGTATGAAAGTTGCAAAAATCTCCCACTTGTTCCTCCACACTCAAATAAATCCAAGCCAGTGTGTAGCGTCGCTGACCACTGCCGCCCAATCCCGTCGATCTCGAACGGGATCTTGTCATATTATGCTTTGGGATTGATCCCTAAAAATTACACGAGATCTCGCGAGATCGGGATCCCGCGAGATCAGAATTGCATTCCCTAGTTACCACACCAATCGATCGACGTCGATCGATGTAGATTTGTCTGGTAAAACTGTCGATCGACGTCGACTGTTCCACTCTAGCATCGATCGTTACGTCGATCGACGATCGATCGATTGGTGTGGTAACACCCTTAAGAATAACGATGGTCCATTCATATACTACTGGTAATCATGCAATTTGCAAATGTTGTATATTTCATCATCAAATTATTTATTACTAATGAATGTGAAACTGAATAATGCTTATCCTTTGATTAAAGTAAAATGGCGAAAGACAGGTCGAAGCTACCGAGCCGACAATGTACGACACGACACGGATTCAAACGGAATCATACGAACACGACATGCTTTGTCTCGCTAGCGAGCCCATGTTGTTGCCCATCGTTCTATCTCTTTTATGTCGGGCGAGGAGCAATATAGTACCGGAGCAATTTTTCAGTTACTGTTTGTATTTAAGAACGTCACCTATCTGCCGCTTCACTACTTTAGTCAAGGTCCTCAATTATCTTTGTAGCCTGATGAAAATTGTCTAAAATTTCTACGACTTAGAACATTGATATTCAGTCTTTCACATTTGTTTGTGAATTAAATCCAAATGCTCTCTGCTTTGAGTTATTTTTCCATATCACTAATCTTTAAGTTTATTTGTTTATCTTTTGTAAAGTTTCTAAAAAAGCAGTTCTCTGTGATGTTTATTCCTAAGTTTCTTGTTACTGAATTGGATAAGTTGTTTTTGATGTTTTTCTACACAAATAACTCCCTTAATGTCTGTTCAGGCTGGGTGATCCTCAAAGTGCGTTCCCACGTAGTGACCCCTCCGGAAGCGGCACCGCCCCCCGCGCCCGGCGTGGTGGGCGTGGCTGCGGTGGGAGGCGACCGCGGCGCGGGGGACGGAGGAGAGCTCGAGTGGACGCTGTCCCGCAACGCGGAGAACTTCAGGCGGTTGGATGATATGTTGCATCGGTGAGTTGGGCGTGAGCTACTGATACACAGGTGTAGAAATAGTACGTGAACCGGTCGCACGTGCCATGTATTTTAATGTATTTTAAGGCTTTAATGCCATGTATTTGTATTTTTTTTTCGCATCTGTATTTACTAACATTAGTTATAAGTCTTAATGGTCCACCGACAATTATGGATGCGAATCTGAATTAAGTAAATGAATTTGGATTAACTTTCTGATTGTGGATGGCCGGGAGGTTGTTGCCAGATGTGGATTAGTTGTAAATAAACGACAGAAAGAAACATCCCAATCACCGCGCGTTGTTGTCTTTCTTCTTCTCTTCTTATTTATTTTAATGACAAGTAAGGCCGACTTGCCTTGCGTGGACCTGAATCACAAATTTGATCTGGAGTCAGCCCGTTAGTTCATTAGTTAAATTGTCTATCCATAAATGTACATTTCTATCGGATGGAATATAGTAATGCTGAGTTAGCCAGCTCTGACTTCGTGTCCAGGTCTGCGCAGTGGTTGATATCACAAGTTAATATTTTTATGTAAATATTATCATGAACGCCAATTATTAAACCAACAAATAAATAAATGAATTGTTCCTATTCCAGCTGCATATACGACCGCAAGATCTCCGGGCTGCCGAACCTGGGCGCCAGCCTGACGCCGGCGCTGGTGGCGGCGCGGCGGCAGTACTGCGCGCTGCTGGCGGACTACGTGCACCACCTGTCCATGGTGTTCGACGACGGCGTCAACTGCGGCCCCGTGCTCAACTGGCTGCAGATGGACAACAAAGGTGAACTCCTTGCAACTGTACAGGCTTTGTTTTGTTTTTTCTCATTTTTGCCTAGTCAATGAGGGCTACCATTGTTGTGCTCACTAGTTGGCGCCACTGTCGCGTAAGGTCCTGAAGTATAGCTATTTAAGTCTGTTATTACGGGCGTGAAAACCTAAAATCGTACGTCAAAAATATTTTGCCATAATTAATCTTAGGTATTGAAAAATATTGACTATTTTATTCTAATTAGAAATAAACCCGCATTCGGGTGACGGGTCGCTCGCTTCTCTCTAATATGATTGAAGAGGGCGATGGCTGGATCCCGCGTTAACTCGTGAACGGGTGCCGTTTGAGGGTGTTCGTCGTTTGGATACTTGGGGGAGGGAGACTTGCCGAGCTAACAGATGCAGATAAGAATAAAGTTGTATAGACATACAGAGACTCTGTAAATTCATTATGAAAAACATATACCCGTGAAGTTTCTTGCCAGTTCTTCTTCACGAAGGTTTTTTCGAACTGGTGGTAGAGTCATGTTTTATTTGACATCAATAAGAACAAGTAATTGAAGGGTACAGGAAAAGAAGGGGCTCATCAACATTTTTTACGAATTTTATGTAATGATGTCATTGAATGTATTTTATACGGGCCTTTTCGATGACATATTCAGATCAAACAAAAAAGGGACCATTACCTGTTGAATCAGAACTTAAAAATATGCGAAAATTACTAAAAGGGGCCTATTGTAAGCCAAACAGGGTTAGAAGGAGCACATTTCCTTCGGTCTTGCTAAGAACGGGTACGTTATGAATCAACATTTTTAGAACGCTTCCATTGCGAGTCCATTTTCAATGTTATGTATACAGATGTGCGATGTCACTTAAAACGTCAAAGTAATTTTTACATGCTTGTGTGGATTTGCATTTGTATCGGTGGCATTATTGGAATATATTCTCAAAAATGGCATGGAAAGAAGCTGGTAGAGGGGAATGGAAAACAAATAGATTGAATGGTAATGAGTTTTATTTACCTCTTCCAAGCTATAATGAAAACCTTCCTACATCCAAAGAAAAATATAAGATCTACAAGCATTAAAGAAGTTTTGTGGTACTGAGGTTCAAGAATACTATGCCTATACTATTTGCCTATACTGTATTATATATACTATACTATTTTGTTATAAGTAAAATATTAATAAAAATAATAAAAACAATGTTTAAACAACTCACTTTTTTTTGTATTGCATTATTTCAGAATTTTTTTATTTAACGTACAAACAGGTTATCAAAGGCATAATAACGGGTTCATTGCACTAATCGACCCCTTTTTGCAGTGTTCATATATGATTTACTTTTTAAGAAATGAATCTACTGAGCAACTCCAAATAAAATTCAAAAAATGTTTCCTTTATTACTTGCACCGGGCTTATTTTAAACATATAAAATAGTTAAATGATTAAATCAAAGGTAAACAGCACGGTATTGCCATCTCAAATCTTTAATTTACCATTTTCTCTAATTATGCTAATTGCCGATGAGCCCCTTCTTTTCCTGTACCCTTCAATTGTCAATGTAGAGGAATAAATATTTGAATTTGAGCCCACTTACAAACAGTGAAAATTGACATTTTGAAGACCTCACGCTGCACTAGCGCCTCCAGCGGCATTGTTGCCCATATTATCGTATCTTTATAAATGCATTGGAACTTCGGCGGCGCAGGTCACAAGCTGCTGGTGTCGCGCGAGGACTCGTCCTCCATCAACACGCCGGCCGTGGCGGCGGCGTACTCCGTGCGCAAGTACACGAGCCGCGCGCGCGACGAGATCTCCTTCGACGTGGGCGATATGATCAGCGTCATCGACATGCCCGGTCAGTGCCCGCTGCCATCTATTTATTTATTTATGTTCGGAAAACTTGCAGTATAAGTACAAGAATTAGGCTGTGAGGGCCAATTATTCGTTTTCAGTTTTAAAATTTAGAACAAGAAATAAAATAGTAACACACTGAACATTTATTTTAAAAAAAAAGGGACAAACAAATCCACTTCATACATCCATAAGAAAGCAAGAAATTAATAACTTCAGTATACGAAAATAAGAAATACTAAAGTGGTTATCAAGTTTTTTGTACAATGTGTTTGTTACGTATTTGCTTGTAATGTAATTATTATTTTTGCAATTGGTTTATATTTTTGGGATTTTGACTATGTTCATAGTTGGCACACGGCCATCTGATGGTAAGTGGCGGCCTTGCCCGCAATATTGAATTTGATTATTACACCGACTGATGATGCGTCGCCGACCGTTGCTCCAGTGATCGCGCTGGCTTGTCCTCTAGAACCGGACCACAGCCACGTGGACCGGGTTGTTGTAGCGGTCTTAATAGAAAGGACTGTAGTACCGCGTCAGACGAGATCTCAGCAGTAGACACGCTACGTACACTAATTGAAAGGCATACATAAGCTTAGACAGCATTATTTTTTATTAAAATAGGATTAGACGTTTGTCTTCTATCTCACCTGCTGGCTAGTGACGATGAAGACGAAGGCGTTACACGTCTATCCACGAGATACCTATTCACTCCACGCTTGAAAGATCTAGTTTCTATATCGTCTAGACTATAGTTTTCTGGAAAAACAGACGCCGGCAGTTCATTCCACACCTCGGCGACCCGCACCAAAAAGGAACTATCGAAGCGTTTGGTTCGACTTCTTGGGATGTCTACCATAAAGGGATGGAAGACCTGTCTGCGTCTAGTAGTGTCTGTCTGTCTGCATTATTAACGAACTTATGAAATCGAGCGTTGCGTGATGCAGGGCCGTCGGAGTCCGTGTGGTGGCGCGGCAAGCGCGGGTTCCGCGTGGGGTTCTTCCCGCACGCGTGCGTCGCCGTCATCGGGGACAAGGCGCCGCGGCACTGCACGCCGCCGCCCGTCACGCAGTCAGTGTTTCATTATACGTAACATTATGTATTATTATTTATGTGTATGAATGGTTTGTGTGTTTTAAGGTCTCATATTTTGTGTCTTTGTGTAGTACATGACGAGACAGCAACTACTTATTGCAATATGACATGTACAGGTTGAGGCGACCTATTCCCGTTAACGGCGAGTAGCTTACATCGTTTCTGACAGACTTCACTGTGAAGCGCCCCGTCCTCAATCCAATCGTTTTCGAGATGTTTCTATAAAATATATATTCGAAAAATAAACTTTCTAAGTTATTATTCGTTTTTTAAAGTTTTAATCGTCTACAACGACTTATTTATGCATTTTTCGTAGAATATTGGTTATAGAGGTCATAAAGCATCTTATTTTACATGTAAAAATCGAAAATCGGGACATTTTTATAAAAAAAACAGTTAAATTAAAATATCTCGAAAACGGTTGGATTTAGGATAGGGTGTTTCATCAGTCCAATCAATCAGCAACGATGTAAACTACACGCTCTTAACGGAAATAGGTCGCCTTACCCTATATATATATGTATATATATATATATATATATATATAACTCTTTATTGCTCACACAAAATAAAAATTACAATAACAATATTTGCAGTAAATTACTTTAATCTAACAAAGGCGGTCTTGTTGTTGGCAGCGATTTCTTCCAGACAACCTTTGCGTAACTAGAAATCTCGTAAGTGCGCGGAAGATTTTTTACTTAATAAAAAAATTAATTAAAAAGTAAAGCTAAATAAATACAAATTTTAATATTCTAAAATATATACATATTTACTAATTAATAATATACATATGTAACATTAAATTACAAAGATACATATACAGTTGCAATCTATAATTTCTCTAAAAGGAGATTGTGTAATTTTGATTAAAAGATAGCAATAGACTTAGCATGGATAATGGCAGACGGCAGTGAATTCCAGAGATGTGCAGCTTTCCCAGTAAAAGACTCATAAAAGTAACCCGATCGAGTAAGCAAAGCTTCCAGCCTATTGTCACCGTCCGACCAAAGGCAGCGACCATGGCCAGCACCGAGGAACCTAAACCGCTCCTTGAGATAACCAGGAGTACGAGGGTCATACAGTATTTTGTACATGAGAATCGGAACGTGCTCCTCGCGACGCTGCCTGATCGGTAACCACCTAAGTTTCCGTCGGAATTCCGAAACATGATCGAACTTCCGCGAATCGCGAATCCGGAAATGAATCTCACACATAGGTTTTGGAGGCGTTGGAATTTTGCTGAGCAAGTCTTCAATCAGATCAATGAGGCAGACATAAGCATAGTCCAAGATCGGCAAGAGAAGTGATTGCGCAAGGTCAATTAAGATTGAACGGACTAAGGTCCGAAGCGGCAACAAGTTCCTAAATCTTCTCAGTGACCCAGACGCTGCGTAAATCTTCCTACTGACCTCAGATATGTGCGGTGCCCAAGAGAGCGTAGAGTCAACGAGGACGCCCAGGTTCCGAACGATACCACTAACGCTTAAGGTAACACCATTGAAAGTAATTTGCGGAATGGTAATTTGATTTAGCCTCGCAATCTGCTTAGCACCGCCAACGATGATAGCTTGCGAGTTGTTCGGGTTGATGGTAAGGCCATGAGATTCGCTCCAATTAGAAATAACTGCGAGATTATCGTTTATTTTATGTATAAGGGCACCGATATCATCAATAGCGGCTTGGGAATAGATTTGTAGGTCATTCGCATACAAATGGTACTGGTATGAAAGTAAAGGGGTCACAAAGTTAATAAATATAGAAAACAGGAGAAAGGACCCCAACTTGAGGCACACCAGCAATCACGTCATGAAAGCTAGAGACCCCACCATCAGCGCGAACACACTGCTGTCGCCCGACAGGGTAGCTACATCTACATCATCACACAGCTAAATAAGCATAACCATAGCATATGCAGCATAGCCAACATGATATCACTATCGACTCTCGGAAAAGTTCCAGTACTGAGCGAGAATTTGAAAATATGGCAAAGTATAGGAATGAGGACCTCCGAGCCGAGTCGATGCCCTCTGCATTAGATTTGTTGGCTGAAATGTTTTTTCAACTTCACGCTCCGATACAGACATAAAGGAGAAAATAAAAGCAGACCTGGATTTATCGATTCCCAGAGTTTTTAAGAATTTTTACACACTTTACTAGGGACGCCGTTTGCCACAGAACGGTGTATATGGAGGCGTTGGGCATCTCTGCACATCCTACTACAGCAATTACGTAAGTCCTTATAACGACGACAGTTCTCTTCGCAAGGATTATGTTTATATTTTACCTTTGCGGAATTACGTTTAGCCATCATGATTTTAATATCGCTTGTGAGCCAAGGGGCGGGAAGGTGTTTAAGCCGGACTGGCCGAAGCGGTGCATGAACGTCAAACAGCTGCAATAAAATGTTACCAAAATCTCCCAACTTCGAGTCAATGGTAGGAGCACTAAACACCGAGTCCCAGTCAGGATTGCCAAGGTCAGTCATAAAATTTTGTTTGTAAGTCCGTTAAAATTGCGTTTTCAAATAACACGAGGCTTACGTCTCGGACATCGAACTTTATAGGAGAGGAAAACAAGGTCGTGGTAGGAAAAGGCTTCAGCAGAAATGTGGCCATGGGTGCCAAAATGATCAAGAGAAGAAACGATAGCTAGATCTAACAGGGACGGCTGACAATTCGGAAAGTGATGAGTTGCAGCTAAAGGCAGTATATTAAAACTAGTGCTCTCGATGATTGATCGTCGTCTGTTGCAACGAGAGTCCGCTTTAAGGAGGCAGGTGTTAGAGTCACCCATGACTGTGGTATGACCAAACCCAGGCACGAGCGACTCCAGCATCGACTCAAATGACTTGAAATTATCAATATGAAGGTTAGGGCAGTAAAGAAGGACAACACAAAACCTTTGTTTGACCAAAGAGAACTTCAATAAAAAGATGCTCAGAAGACTTAGCGTACTGAGATGAGGATGCACTGACGATGCTGTAGGGAAGATGACTTCTGAGGTATATAGCTACTCCACCTCCACCCTTGCCATTTCTGTCATTGCGAATTAGGTGGTACCCCGGAAGGGAGGAGGAATGGGAAGAAAGAGAAGGCTTAAAAAGGAATTCTGACACAAGGAGAGCGTGTATACTAGGTATATCGGATAATGTGCTCAACAAATCCGAATAGTGTGCTGGAATGCTTTGCGCTTTAATATGCACTACGTTGAAGTGTTTCGGAAAAACCGAAAAGGTTAATTTCAGCTGAGAGTCTAACGATTGGGTCAGACTATGGAAACTGCCGTGTGACGCCGACGAAGCAGAACAATGTTCTAAACTATCATATGACGAGTTATTACCATCATAAATGGATTGCAACATTTGAATAAAGTACTTGCTTATATAAATAATAAAAAAAAATGTTAAAACAAAATAACAAAAAGAATAGGTATATAAATAATGAACAAGTCCTCACGCTAGCAGTGAATAAGAAATTCTCTCTAAAATAATATATATGTCACAGTGTATATGCACAAATCATAATAAACATTTAAACACCCAAAAACCCTGTTCAGTGTATAATATATTAAGAAGCACACATAACTCTTAAGTAAATACAAAAAAAAAAGAAAAACGACAAAACAATTGTACATAAAATAGCTGAGAAATAAACTTAGGTGCATAACTCAAACTTGCAACAATTGTGACTACCCAAGTGGAGAATGAATACATTAATTAATCATGGGGATAAGAGAAATGAGCAATAATATATTATGCCCAGTAAAGTTAATTATTGTAAAGTATAAGTATTGTGCATATTAAATTACATCACAAACATCTACACGACATGGACTAATATAAATCATACTTGCAGTTAGACAAAAAAACTATCAATGTATATGTTTCCAATGCATTATGGTTTTGAAAAGAAACGCATAAAAACAAAACCCAACTTAACACATACAAACAAGTGTAAACTATAAAAATAAACAGAAGCACATAACATGAAAAGAAAAAAAAAACGTTTCATGTCATATCTTATCCAATTTGAGAAATATGCAAAAACAAAGAACTGGTTTGCTATGCGAGCGCCGCCGCCGCCGCCGTCCATAATGCATGAATTGACTAGTTAGTAACAATCCGAGTTTCGCGTGATGAGTGTCGCGGGGTACAATGCTTTGTAAAGAGATTAGGTAATTGTTATCAAAATTAGTTTTCATGTGCTGTGTACATTGATAACCCTGTTGTTAGTGTCTAAAACAGTTTATAAACTAAGACAGAATAAACAAAAAATATTGTGAAATATTCAGTCACTTTCGGTGTTTAAAAACATTGAGTAAAATTCAGTCACGGATTCCAATTTTAGTTTTTTGCCATCCGGGGTCTTAACCCGGAATACACCATCCAAGGTCTTAACCCGGATTACACCATCCAGGGTCTTAACCCGGATTACACCATCCAGAGTCCAGCAGTTGGAAATGCCGAACTTTTGTCGAGCGGCCGTGAATGCTTCATGTCGCGGTTTTGTTAAAAACTCTGAAATTGTAATTTTAGAGCCTCTGAGTGCGACCTTGCTTTTCCATAAAGCTGCACGAACGGGTGAATTCGTGAATTTGACCACAATGGGTCGCGGCTTGATGTTGTTGGCGTGTTTTCCCATCCGGTAGCTAGCGGCTATGCTGCGAGGAGATGACCTTAGCAGTAGAATATTCACCGGGCTGCTCCGGTATACCGTGCACAAGCAGCATATTGTTGCGGAATCGCATCTCGATGCGATCTAAGCTCATTCTTAGTGCAGCCACTTCGGCGCGCAACACCGAGAGACCATTGCAAACAAAGGCTTTGAACGTTTGGAACTCAGCGTTAAGAACAGCTATTGTAGGACTCTCACGGTTCGAGGAAGCCGCTTGTGCCAGCTCAGCCTGGAATTCTGCCATTTTCGACTCGAACATCCTGGCTATATCGTTCAGGTTGTCTTCCAACTGTGTGTGGTGAGTGGACATATTGTGATGCGACGGAGGAGAACGTACAAAGGAAATTAGCACTGCAGGCGAGTGAGGCTAATAAATCTTCATCAATCAATGTAAAAATTTACTTTCTACGTTAATTTACTTATTTAAATGCAAATAATAAAACAGAGCTCAATTTTTGTGTGTTGACTATGTAAGACTGTGTTCACTACTTCAGACTTGCACTTATGTCATGTTATGTTATGTTCCATGTTCTTTTTCTGTGCACTGACTGGTTAGTGAACCAACAATAAAACAAAATTATAACCAATAATAGCATTCTCAATCCCGCATTGTACGTAGGTTCGTACCTCATACAATGAAAAACAGAAATAGAGTAACACCGATCCCGATAAGTTACGCCTCGACTACTCAGCTGATTGCTTTTTTGTTGTCAGGAGTGAAACATTGCACGGAGAGCTTTTAATGTATGGTTCTAGATGCTTATAATAAGTCAATAATATAATAAATGGTTTTTCTCTTACATGTCCAGTACAATGCACTGTCGGGATGTGTTGGGAGCGTAAAGCTTGTACACCGTGTTTTCTGAACCACACACCAACAACTGATATAGTTTTTGCAGGAAAATAAATGATTTGATTTGAGTATGTACAGTTAGGAATGCTTGTCCCCCCCAGCACGGTAGCCCTGCAACCAATGAAGCCGGTGCTCCGCAAGCACGGGAAGCTCATCTCCTTGTTCCGCTCGTTCATCCTGTCGCGGCCGTCGCGCGGCGTCCTGAAGCAGCAGGGCATCCTGAAGGAGCGAGTCTTCGGCTGCGACCTGGGGGAACATCTGCTCAACTGCGGCAGGGATGGTAAGGCCATTGCAAACATTTTTTTACGGGTTTTGGGCAAGAAAAGTCATCAACATCTTCTTAATAGACCACATTAGTCTAAATTATTTAATTTTAGGTATTTTACCCGATTAAGGGGGTGTTGAAGGCAATTTATAGTCGATCACGGTTTAGGCAACCCGTGCGGGTTGGCTGATTTTGCTCATACGGTACGTGTTTTAATTTCTAATGATATAATTGTTAGCTACTTACTATCTAGGCAGGCTGATGTTGATTTGTTTATCGCTAGCGTTGCGTCGTTGACGCGAATAATGCGTACAATGAGCTTGAGAAACTTGTAGTTCATGACATTATTTGACATTTTCACGAACCTATATACTGGTTAGGACTACATTGTGAGCTTGACTCCCATTTCACATGGGAAATATATTTTCCCATTTCAATTATATTTTCTTTTTAAATGTAGCTTTTAAATTATGCATAGGTACCTAAGAAGTGCTTTGTAATTTGTTATTCGTAGCTGTTGGTCTTCTAATAAAAAATGCATGTGTACTGTAAGTAAGGAGTAAGTTGAGTATGTTTCGGTTGCAGTGCCGGTGGTGCTGTCGGAGTGCGCGCGCGCCATCGAGCGGCGAGGCGCCGTCGACGGCATCTACCGGCTCAGCGGAGGCGCCGGCCTCACGCAGGTGCTGCAGCTTACTGACACATCTATGTTTGATTAATGGGAGGAGAGTTTCTTTGTTAAGTCCTCGTCTGGGGGACGTACTACAGGTGTTCCTATTTAGACTGCTATAATAACCACTGTGTTCCGGGCAAAGGGCAGGACCAGCCGGTGTAAGTAATGGAACCTGGGCGTTTCCAACGGAAGCCTGCGGCGTGCAGCGCGTCGCTCGTCGATCGCATCACTACTCATTTGAATATTTATCTTTATAACATTATATTTTTATCATATCACAGGGCACAGGGTCACGACTCCACTGGACTGTATGGCGACTATGTGTACCGCGAACGAGAACGCTTTGAGATATCGAGAAACTTCCCCTAGCTTAGTTCGGAGAATACGCTGTTGTTTAGATTTTTCGTTTTAACGAGTTAACTTTTCACCTCTATCACAGGAATGCAGTTTACTACAGACATCTACAAAATTAATTGACTCCAAATTTGCAATACGATTTAGTGCACATAAAAACTTATTTAGTTACACTTATGATAATTATTATTTATTGAAATGTTTACGTAGATGTAAAAAATATAGTAACTTTCTCTGGAAGTCGAAATTTTAGTTAATAAATAAATATATTTTTTCTCCTCTACGTGCGTTTCATAAATGGCTACAATATCCACGACACGTGTTGCAGCGACTGCGCGCGGCGTTCGACGCGGGCGAGACGCCGGAGCTGAGCCCCGCGCTGCTGGCGCGCGACCCGCACGCCGTCGCCAGCCTGCTGAAGATGTACTTCAGGCAAGCTGCTCTTTGGTTCTATTTCATTATGATACCTGCCAGGTTGGCAGACTTCAGTAAAAATAACTTCACTCAAGGTCACGCAAGGTCGAGCAGCCAGCGCGTTAACCACTTCGCTGCCGACGTCCGTAAAGTTATAATTACTAGTTAAAGTAACTGCGGGGAATCCCCTTGAGTATTGTCAGAGTTTATATAACACATAAAACAATAAATTAAATTGTAATATACTTTCTGTTTTTTCTCGATACATATAAATCGGAAATGGTCAAGCGTAGAGCAAATACGCGCTTGAAGCAAATGTCTGGATGCGACGCGTCGTCTCTAATGAATGGCGTGTTTGCGTACAGAGAGCTGCCGAACCCGCTGTGCACGTACCAGCTGTACGAGCGCTTCGTGGCCGCGGCGCAGGCGCGCGACGACGCCAAGCTGCCCGCCTTCCGCGCCGCCGTGGCCAAGCTGCCGCCGCCGCACTACCGGTACGCCGCACACCCCAGCCTGTCACTATCTTCTCAATATCTAACGCACGGGTGTTACCACATCAAGCGATCGATCGTTGACTGTCCCATTCTACCAATAAACTGCAACATTATTACACTCAAATAATTAAATCCGATATAGTCCGGTCATAAAAGTGTTTAATCGTGAACTCTTAAGGAGATATTATGCACGAAAACCATCCTCTCCGCGATATACAGCCTTCTACCTCCTTTTTTTATTGAACCGCCATAACGCAAAGAATTCTTTGTTACAGTCTCTAGCACGTGAGTTGTCTGTTCAGGTTTGTTGCGTGGTAGAGCATTCAACGCCGTTCAACTTTATAAGGGCTGGTTTTGAGGAGCCTGCTGTGTGGAAATAGGACGTTTTGCGATTAGATCGTTATGATACGGTGTCTACCTGAGATACAGGAAATTTTGCTTAAATGTTCTGTGTTGCGCAACAAGCGACACTCCGGGCGATGTCGTAAATTCTAGTTGATTCGGTTACGATCTAAAACAGGTCGGACGTAATTTTACAAAATAAGGACTTTGAGGTTTTATGTGAACAGTTTAGAACAACAAGCATTCAACTCCGATGCTTTCTTTATGAACAAATCGTACAAAATTTTTATTAAGAGATATAATTTACTTAAATTATAGGTTATTTAAGAATTTATGTCTCGATTTGGGTTCGAGTGAATCCTGCTTATGAATCAAAGAATCCACATTTGACCGCCGAGTGGCGGAGTGGGTAGTAGTACTACTTCATACGCCGGAGGTCCTAGATTCGGGTCTGAGCGGGGCAGTCGTTTGTGTGATGAAATATGTTTGTTCTCGGGCCGTGGTTGTTAATATTTATATATGTATGTTCCCCCTCCAGCATATGAGTAGATAAACGGAACAGACACAAAGCTTCTTAAGAACGTGAAAAATTGTTACCTATTTCGGTAGGGTTGTCACAATAGGTTAAGACAAATTAAACAAACATTTGTTAAATAGTTTCATTATTCAGTATAATAGAATACTTCACAAATTACTTACTCTAGTAATTTTCTTTTTATAATTTTTGTTTTTTAATAATTTATTGTTTCTTTTGATGGTGTGGTAAATTCTGAATTTAACATTTAGTTTTGTCAAGTAATCTAAAGGGAAACACTCACATGGCATATCAAATTTACAATCTTTAATACGCTTAAGTATTTCATTGCAAATATTGACAATATTTATTTCAAGTTCGAAAAATTCGCTAAACTTTTGCTCGAGCAATTCAATTTAATTTTTTCTAGTATTATTCATACACACAGTAAACAACCATTATAAATAATAAAATACCACGTTTTTCCATTAAAATATTTAAACTCGAAACTAACAAAACGAACAAGGTGCGTCGCAATGCCCCTGAGATTGTAACTGGCTGTGTCTTTTGATAAGTCTCGCCGCGTACGTGACAAGCGGCCAGTGGTCACGCACACATGCCCCGCGTGCTTGTAGTAGTGCAACCGATTCGTGCGGCTGTATGAAGCTTTGTCTCTGTTCTGTTTATCTTCTCATGTGCCTCCAGCTCGCTGTGCGGTCATCCAAAACACAAGTTCTGCTTACTTTGGGGCCTTACAGTTGGTGTGGTTGTCCGGGGGTGTTTATTATTGTGACATGATTGGGATCCTGATTTATTAGTTATTATTTATATTATATTTATATATTAGTGATTAGTTATTAACGTATTCATTTGCTTTAACGTTTAGGTTCTAGTTTGTTGAGAACACAGCCAGAATGCGAATGTAGTGGTTTTGTATTTTATCATTTGTGCGTACGCGCAAACAACATTTACATTGCTTCGAAATTTCTGAATCCAAATGTCAGAATATTTTGAATTTAGTAATTGTCTAATAATGTCCGCGATGTCCGCCTTGTGCTTCAAGGACGCCGTTTTAATGTAAATGTCTGACGTACACCGTGATACGAGACCGGGAAGTTGTCCACAGAACGCTGGCGTACCTCATGCGCCACCTGAGCGTGGTGTCGCGGCTGGCCAGCGCCACCGGCATGACGGCGCGCAACATGGCCATCGTGTGGGCGCCCAACCTGCTGCGCGCGCCGCACCCGCAGCACGCGCTGCAGGGCGTCGCGGTACAGGTGCGTACTGCGCCAGGCGTCACCAGGTCGAGCCGACGCCTGGCCGGGGCAACATAAATATACACACGTTGATTCTTTGGACCATATTCAAATAAGTTAAAAATATATGAATTGACGACCGAGTAGTGTAGTGGTTACCACCTCTGCCTTATACCCCGAAGGTCCCAGGTTCGAGTCCTGGCCGGGGCATTCATTTGTGTGATGAATGCCCCTGGAATTGAACTGGGGGGGGGGGGGAATAAATATAAACCACCAAGGCCCAAGAACAAACATTTGCGTTCATCACACATGAATGCTCCGGCCAGAACTCGAACCCGGAACCTCCGGCGTATAAGGCAGGGCTAATGACCGCTACGCTACTCGGCCGTCTTAGTTGACAAAGGTCATTTTATATTTGAATCTATACGACATCGACAAATGCTGTATGTAGATAATGTCCCCGTAGTTGTTTGATCGCAAGTGGCGACACCTGCACGTTCGGGACGGCACATTCGATGCGGCAGCAGCCCGCAGCATTAAGCACTTTCAGCGAACGTTGTTCGATTCCGCCGACCATGTTCTTCTCTGAACCAAGTGTAATGTTGCCAACAGGCGGTGATCACGGAATTCCTGATTTGCTACGCGGAAGAAATATTCGCGGAGGAGCAAGCCCCGGACGGCGCGGAGACGTCGCCGCAGGTGAGCCTTATTCGCGTTGCAATTAGGTTCATAGTTACTAGGCTATGTAATATCGTGGTTTTTATTAAAAAAAACTTGCTGATTTTTGCATTATTGAAAATGTGGCGTGTCAAACATATATACATACATGTTTACTACACTATGAATACGAAACGCAGTTTTACGAACAACCTCACAAAGACCACCCAATGCCTAACTCTGCTTCTCCTACAGGACACGCCGGAGCAGGTGGAGCTGCGCAACGGGAGCGACGCGGCGAGCAAGCGGCCCAAGAGTCTGCCGGTGCACCAGCCGCCCAAGCTGCTCAGGTAACCTGCACTACCCACAGATCACGTGATTCATTCACCTAAATATTTCACGCAGCCCTGCGTTGCGTGTGCTTGTAAATATGTTTGTTCTCGGGTCATGGCTGTGTATATTTATGTATGTATGTTTATTCTGGGTTCCCCCCCAGTTCGTTGTATGGTTATTCATAGAACATCCTCACGTTATCAAAGGGTTAAGTCCATTTTAGGCCGTCAGTAAGCTTTTTGTTTCAGCACTTAATGGACGAATGGAATGCACGATAATTCGTATCATTTATGTAAATGATTATTAAAAAAAGTATCAGAACTAAAATATTTCCCAATAAAATTATCTCAATTAATAAGAAACAAAACCTGAGGAGTCTCCATACAATAGCTGCGCAACGTTGGGGTTTCGATTCAATGCAAAAGAAGTTTTGCTGGTGGCTTATTCTAAAGATAAAGGCACAAAGCTTTTCATAAACAGTTAACTAAACATATGAAGTATACATTTAAAACTAAATAAATAAAATCAAAAACATATTACAAACTTAATTATGTTAATTGTATAATCTTGCAAAGCATTTGTTACAGTAGTGGAATTAAATGACTCGCAGCTGTAGTTTTATCCTTTATTTCAATCAGTTTGGTATCGAAATACGCAGTACTCACAAATTGGAACAGAATAAGAAGAGAGAAATCAGTGAGGTTGAGGTATTTATGCAGTTTCAAAAGGAAGTCAATTAAAGTACTATTATTATACAATTACTAATTCTACAAAGAGTGTACCAATGACTAACATTATCTATGTTCATTCAGCTGTATGGCTTAGGTCGTTGCCTGCCTTTACGGGCGAATAGAAGCAACAACAACAATTATGTTCACTCTATCTGGTCTATGGTTTACTAATGACATAAATAAATCAGGATATAAATCAATTAAATAGCAAATAAATCGAATAGTAAGGAATCAGATATTATATAAGAACTATTGACAAGTCCAACACTGATTACTGCGTAGGTGTATTGGTGTTCCCAATCACGGTCGGTAATACATTATTTGGATTGCAACTATAACTTTTTGTGAGTTTTGTTTTTTTTAGTTCGGGATCCCTATCACCAAACTTCAAAATTCAAATACGTCAATCCAATATTCGCTCGTTATTGTGCAACGAGTGGATGTGCTCTTTCGGTTTCCTTTTTTTTTTTGACTTTTTTTCTTCCCATGTTATTTCCTTTTTGATTTTCCTTTATATTAGAACGTATTTTATCATAAAATAAACTAAATTATGCAAAAAATCTCTCCTGTGTTAGACAATAAGAACTCAAGCTGAAAACAAGCTTCATAAGCGCGGAAGGTTAAACTTGTTTGCGTCTATTGAAGTTGCACGGGGCTAGCCGAGAAGGTGTCTAAACGCGACAAACACTCGCTTAGGGTTGAGAGAAAATGTGGCTCAGTAGCGTCAGTTTCTCGCATTTTGAGACCTCCTCGACTTGTCGCGGGTACAGACCTCTTCCTTTAAAAACCCTTAGGTTAGTCTAATGTATAAATGTGTTTTCTTTCTATATTCTAATTAAGATTCTGGTCACGTGACTCTAGTGCTGTACGTAAGATTTCCTTGACTTCATTATTTAATTTAAATACCAAAAACAAAAAAGTTAGTTCAATAACCTTTTAAATATGGTTCATGACTATATAGTCAATCTATTAAAAATAATCATGATGGTATTATATGCCGAAACATCATCGGCCGACGGCTCAAAAAACATTACTACGAACTCATCAGGGCCATAAAAAATAACAACATTTCCTATGACGATACAATTATATGACAGAAATGCTAGATCTTTGTAGTTCTTAATAATATTGTGCATAACCCCATACACTCGAATCTTACGTTACCTAGTTGTGACGTCACAACTCAGTACCATTTTCTATGAAATGTTTTTCAGACATTTGCTGTAAACTATTTAATTATTGACAGTAAGTTATGGTTCTTAAGGCAAATTTTTAAATATATATATATATATATATATAAAATAGGTCTTTACCTATGAAACTGCCGTTTTGCCGTACTGGCCATTTCAAATGAAAATATTTTATTTTTTGACTGATAATTCTAATTTCAAATTAATTTTATTTGACAAACATGGAATTATTTTTCTAAAATCGCCATTTGTTTAATAGTTAGTGTTTTGTTTTCAACGCATTCGAACATTTTTCGTCATCATGGATAAGTTAAAAATTCGAGTAATTATGGAGTATGAGTACCGTCGTGGCAGCAAAGCGGCACAAGCGGCACGCAACATCAACGACGTTTACGGAGCGAACACTACAAACGAACGCACCACCCGTTATTGGTTTACCCGCTTCCGTTCTGGAAATTTTGACCTGAAAAATGAACCCCGTGGTCGTCCGAAAACTTTGGTCGACAATGACGAATTAAAGCAAATTGTGGAAGCTGATGAAACTCAATCCACGGCTGAATTAGCAGCAGCTTTCGACGTTAGCATCAAAACAATATTGGTCCATTTGCGTCAAATTGGCAAGGTAAAAAAGCTTGACAAATGGGTACCCCACGAACTCAATGACCGCCAGCGCGAAGTACGCGTGGAGACGTGCCTTGCACTGCTCAGCAGGCATACAAATGAAGGAATTCTGAACCGCATTGTTACTTGGACGAGAAATGGATCCTGTTTGACAATCGTAAGCGCTCAGCAAGTTGGTTGGACCCTGGTTCAGCACCCAAACAATGCCCTAAACGAAAACTTACCCCTAGAAAAGTGATGGTCACTGTTTGGTGGTCTGACGCGGGTGTAATTCATCACAGCTTCTTGCCAAACGGGACAAGCATTACTGCAGATGTGTACTTTGAAGAACTGAACACAATGATGGAGAAGCTCGCACGTCTCCAACCAGCTTTGGTCAATCGTTCGGCTCCATTGCTCCTGCACGACAACGCGCGACCTCATACTGCACAGCAGACGGTCTCCAAGCTACAAGAGTTGGGGTTGAAAGTTCTCCGTCATCCGCCGTACTCACCAGACCTTGCGCCTACAGACTTCTACTTTTTCCAGAATTTGGATAACTTCTTGGCGGGAAAATAATTCAATACCCGAGAGGCAGTACAAAATGCCTTTGAAGAATTTGTTGCCTCCCGTCCAGCTGATTTCTTCAAGAAAGGCATCAATAAGCTACCAATGCGTTGGCAAAGATGCATTGATTGCATGGGTGATTATTTTGATTAATAGAAATAAAAAATATATAAAAAAATTACGCTTCATTTATTTCGTGAAAAACGGCAATTTCATAGGTAAAGACCTAATATTTTGTAGTTATCAATCCAATTACCATAATTTAATTTTTAAATTATCTCCTCGCATGACTTTAATGACTGTGTTGGTTGGTTGACCAACAAAATTTGTCAAATGTAATTTGACTTGTGATAACAGATAGTCTAAAATGTATTCCGAAAATTTAAGAGATACGAGAATTCACGCCAGCGTTGTTCCGGTGGCGACGAGTCAACCAGTGAATAAATACTTTGAATTGCAGTTTTGATTGACTTTATGTGGTCTGAGTGATTGACGCTCGTATCTCTGCCCCAGCCTGGAAGAAGCCCAGCGCCACATGAGCGGCGCGTCGCCGCAGCCGCTGTGCGCGCTCCGGCCCACCTCCAACCACACGCCCAACTACATCGAGGTGAGGTTACTCTATACATTATATGACTGTTCTGTGTTTGACGGCAGCGGTTGTAGCCGGGTGTCCCGAGTTCGAGTCCTGGTCTGAATTTATTTATTTACTCTTGAAAACCAATACAGCCTATACAGTTTGTAATAATATAAATGGTTCTTTCTTAATACAATGCCAATTACTGTTATTGCCGATTACTGTTATTATGCAACATGAAGCATCATCTAATAATATATATAAGTGATGTACACGTATGTTTGTTCTTGGGTCGTGGTTGTTTGTTTATTTCATTGAATTCTTTACTTATTCCGCCCCCCCCCAGTTCGCTGTGTGGTCATCCACGACACAAGCTCTGCTTACTTCGGGACCATACAGTCTGTGTGTTTGTTTGGGGATTTTATTTAATTATTGTTTTTCCTTTCGTTGGAATCTCTGGACTCTCGCCACGAGTACCGGTGAGACCAGACCGCAGGCCGAAGCCAGGCGAGCATCGGGTTCCTATGAGAATGATTAGTGTATATTTATTTATTTACTTGTATAAGTCTGGTTTTTTTTTTATTTATAAACAATTACTACATTGTCGAATTTCTTACAAGTCACCATGTACTGATCGAATTATGTGTTCTTAAATTATAATTTTTAAACTAAACTAACTTATAACGCTCTGTTGAAACAAACGTTTTAAGATAAGCAATAAGTACGTACGCATTGGTACTTCGTAACGTCGTGATGTTTGATCGCCAGGTGGGCTCAGGGCCCCACAACCTGCCTCAGTACCACACCGTTCTGGAGCTGCCTCTACCAGGTTTGTAACTTTCAGTATAATAACTTAAATTGACTGAATATAGGATAGCGAATATAAATATAATCATGAGGAACAAATGTATATATAATAGTAACAAGTGTGATTGGACTTATCTCAGCTCAATGGTCAAATGAAATGCTACTTTGCTTCCTATTGAATAGAGATGAAAATCTCAGTCAAATGTATCACAATATGTATTCTACCGTTTACTGAGTTAGTCTTAGTACTGTTTACAGATTTCAGCGTAACGAACTTCATACACAAGAGTAAATGTTTGTTGCGTGGTTTCTTCATTTTCAAAGGAGTAACATAGGCTATAATAATTTATCCCTGAATACCTACGGGTCCAGGAGTTACGCGAGTGGCTAGTTTTATATAATATAGCAGCATTACTATTGTAGGAGGCAAGCGCGGCGTGAAGCGCTCGCCGTCAAGTTGGCGGAGCATCTTCTCCAGAAGCAAGCCGAGGCCGCGCACGCTGAGCACCATGGTCGCTAGCAAGGTGAGTCTGCAGAAGATGTGGTTCAAGCATGGCTGACGTTTAGTTCCAAATAAGGGAACGAAGAGATGATCACAGACCATTGACGCTTTACATTAAAGTATTCCGACGGTTCAATACTTTGCTGCAAATCACTGCTTGAAACGAGGTGATAGCTATACCGAGTGACACTTAATAACTGTTTAGAAAATGGGCACATGGGATTTAGCATCGTTTTCAAAGAAACCGTTTAGAAAAAATGAAAAGAAAATTGATGATTAATTGTATAAAAAGACAGCGAAAATTGATTTCCTTTTTCAATTCCGCTGTATTGCCACTGAGCAATTCAACCGATGATAAGTATAAAAATAGTGGATCTGTATCTGTTAAATAAAATAAAAATAAAAGATTTATATTTAATCCTCATTATCCAGTAACAAGTCTGTGTGTAACCTACTTTTTCCATTGCATATTATACAACAAGAGCCAAGAACATAACATTTATAATTTTCACTTCGATTGCGTGTAATCCATCATATAGTACGCAAACAACTATCAGAGCGCCCAGTTATCATTTTTTTAACAATAAGAAAACTCTCTTGCTTTTGTATCGAAATAAAATAAATTAATCCATTTGAAACAGCTCTTAATCAATTGTTCAGTATGAAGCCTCTAGTTTTCTTACATCTAAGTATTGTCTCGTTTTCTTAAAGTTTTCTCGTGCGCTTAAGAGTTCTTTGTTTTATGAGTTGTTACTTGAAAAAAAAACCATTTCGGTAACATAGGTCGTGCTTCGTGCGTGATCACTCATACTGAAATAAAAAATGTTCGTAGAATTTACAGTAAATTTACGGTTAACCAGTTCAAATGACGATTGCTAGCAACTACACTTCACCTCGAATATTTCTCAGCTTAAAAACACATGACTTGGCTGCATTCCACAGCTCCATTCAACTGATGGTTTTGTGTGAGGGATCAATGTAAATGGGTTTACCGTTGTCTTTTTATAAAACTTCGACTTGAATCACAGGTCGGAACGTTATCGCCGCAATATAATAACTCCAGTCTAAATATCGTTTCAGGAGGAGACGGGCGGGGTGCGCGCGGCGCGGTCGTGCGAGTCCATCGCGTCGCTGACGCCGCGCCAGCCCGCGCCGCCGCCGCCGCCGCCGCGCCCCAGCACGGTGCATGCGCGGTACGCACTCGGCTCATTGAACCTGTCGTTTAAACTATGTTTCTCAATTTCATTTCAACTTTATCGCACAAAAAAAGTAAATGTACAAAGGGCGGACTAAATGCCACAAGGCATTCTCTTCCCTCAACTATCAATCGATTGGAGATAAAAAATTATTGACTCGAAATATTGCCGAATAATTCTCGATTAACTTTATCTTAACCGATTGCATTCAGTATAAAGATTATTGAATGTTATATGCCAAATGTGTCACGATGACGGCGCGCTATGTGGAGGGGTCAAGTCGGTGACATCGCCGTAGAGGACGAGTAGGCGGTATTGCGACCTTAAAGGCACTTTGGACAAAAGGATTTGTTGATACGTCTGGAATTAATTAATTATGTCAGATAATTTATGTGAATATACAAAACATTTTTTGTCGTTCTTTTAATTTCTAACAACATTATCAGTTTAATGCGATTTCAAGGTGGCATTTAGCGCCATGATACAATGTGGTCAAATAAGTGAAACACCAAAGTGCATTGATTACAAATAAGGAAATAAACATGCCTTTCTCCGTAGTTATTCAATTGGTTCAGCAATTTCCTGGTTTACCACTTATAAACCGACATTAACCCCCTTATTCAATTAGCACGACAAACCTATTTTTGTTAAAAGTATTTAATAGCTAAAGTAGTAAATGGTAACTCTCTTTAATTTTTCAAATGAGTGAGAGAGAAAAAACATTTTGTGAGTCTCTTATAACATCACTTGTTATCTTGAAAAAGGCGATAAATCCTTTCTCTATATCGGCTGCACGCAGAGACTTAAAACGGTTACTTAAGGAGATCCAAATCATAGAATCTGCTATGCAAATCTAGCCTGAGATGCAACGCAGATAAGTTATACATTGGCTAAGTAAAATCTATGCTCAGGAGATTTCCAATTGACGTGAGTAATAATAATAATAAATGATTTATTGTTTCTTCTCCCACACAGAATAAAGTACAATTCATGTTTACAAATTTAGAAAGTACATTGCAAAAATAAATCTATGTGAGATACTGGTGTCTGAACTGGGAGACCTGTGCGACAGATTACCAGCCTCTCCAACTCTGGACTGGGTGGAAAACATGCTAGGTTGTGTGATATGTAATTGTACTATAAATTATAATTAGGTTTATTTTAAAAACAAGGTTTATGTTATATATGTATGTGTGTGTGTGTGTGTGCGTGCGTGTGTGTGGGTGTGTACATGCGCGCATCTGTGTGTGTGTATATATGCGTGTTATTATTGTGTGCGTTATTATTTCAATAAATTTCAATATTCCATAGTAAAAATATCAATTTGGTTTCAGTTCTTCCTCGTGCGACTCGTACTTCGAAGGCTGGCAACAAGAGCTCCTCGAGATGCGCCTGCGACTCGCGCCGCAGGAGCAGCGCACGGACATGTTCGCCGAGATAATTGTTAGTACACACTGCGCTCGCCTACTGCGGGTTGGCTTTGGCGCGCTAAATTTTACGGCTATGGCGGTTGATGGTGTTATAATAATAATAATAAATCCCCAGTCAAACACACCAACTGTATGGCCCCAAAGTAAGCAGAGCTTGTGTTATGGATGACCACACAGTGAACTCGGAATAAACACACATATATAAACAATTATGACCCACAAATGAATGCCCGGACCAGGACTCGGCACCTGGTACCTCCGCGTCTGAGGAGGACTACCGCCGCACTGACGCCACTCGCCCGTGAACCTTGTGCCCCTTTACTATTCGAATCACGAGTTTTTTTTTCGTAACGGACAGTTTATTTATGTTTATTTATGACAGTTTATTTATAAAAGGCCCTATTAGCCTTTTCAATTTCACCGGACTTTGTGGCCTAGCGCTGAGGGCGCTTAGCCGGAACTTAAACTACTCCTACATACGATACTAAGGGCAGCCGAGAGGGCACGGACCTCGGCTTAGGAACTCGTGTGTTGTGAAACCTCGAGGGCAGTTACAAATATGCCGATCTATTGCGCATCATACTTTTGGACGGATGAACTAATTTTAACATAATGAGTAGCTTTTTATTGTTTTATAGGTACCTACTTGGTTAAAATTAAAAATCAATATTTTTGTATCAAACTATAATGTCTTTTCCAGGACGATTCTTCAGAATCCACGCCTCTGGAATCCCAGTCCTGCAGCGTGGAGCCGAGTCCCAGGAAGCAAAGCGATCAAGCCCCCCAGCTGAACGACAGGTAATGTACAATGGTATTCCGTTGAACTGTTGTTGCGTGTGCAGCGGGGAGCAAATTAGCGGGCGCACTTCTAAACTGACGCTTTGAATTAAATAAAAGGGTCCTTTGAAATATGCACCACTCGTATTATAAAGAATCTATTAATCAGTTGAGAATTGGTGAAGAAATTGAGAAATATAAAAATAAAATATAATTCGATGGACGTTTATTTTTACATATACGTATTCACGATGACATAAACACAGCAACATTGATCTTTGGTTATTTTGTAAAGTGATTATCGAAGTGTATAATCTCTAGCAGTAACAGCCCTGACTCAGTAGAATGCACCGGCAGCTTCAGGGAACGGAACCAGGCGTTCCCACCGATGGGGAAGTCGTTGTCATATACGTTCTAGTTCAGAGTACGGTCAGAAGTGGTTATATCTTGCTTCTTACGTTCGTGCACTCGCTTCTTATTGCATTCTACACTTACAATCATCCTGTTTCTACATCCTACATTGCAATTATATACATATGTTGTATTCAACCCCACCAGGTTATCTGATCAAAAAGGTTCAAGACATAATAACATTTGAACAAAATGAAATTATGCGCGATAAAACCCGGTAAAAAGCTGTTTTATTTTAATAAAATGATTCGGAAAAAATTACGGAAGTATAGATGTTCCTGTGATTCCAGGATATCCCTCGAGCAGCGCCTCGCGGGCATCAGCTACATCGACGACAGCTCGCGCGCCTCCGCCGAGAAGCGCTGCGGCGAGACCAGCCAGCACTGCGACACCAAGCGGTGGGTTCATTGACTTGCGTCAGCACTGAACGTTACAACGTCTCTCTGAACGCGAAACTCCGAAACTAGCGAACTTTACCAATGGACGGAGTGATCCAAGGGGAAGCTCTTTTGTGTATAATTTTATTAATTTTGTACAAAAATGATTCAAATATGTTGATGATTGTTGAAAACATCGGTAAAAAGTTAAGACAAACGGGAGCTTTCATATATAAAACGCTGCGATGGAATCACGTCTTCATTTTAAGAATTTTTTCCCCCCAGACAATCACTCCAACTGTATGGCCCCAAAGTAAGCAGAGCTTGTGTTATAGATGACCATATAGCGAACTGGGGGGGAACCCAGAATAAACATACATATATAAATACAAACAACCATGACCGAAGACATTTACATCACACAAATGAATACCCCGGCCAGGACTCGAACCTGGGACCTCCGGCGTATGAGGCAGGGCTACTGACCACTACGCCCGGCTGTTTTGTAAGATGTAAAAAGTATTTTATACAAACTAGACCTGAACATCAGGAAGGAAGACCTGAACAGTCGGCACTTCACATTGTCCCGTACAACATGGTCTAGGCTACTAGTGAAATGGCAGCATCAAACAGCACGCCTAAGCCCAAGGTACCATCTAAAGTTTATTCCGCGTTTCATATATTAACTTATTTTATGGCTGATGGTTCGATTACCTTTAACAACGAACTTGCAAAGTTGCTCGACTGTACTAGTTGGTAGTTGGGGCATGAACCCGCAACAAATACAGCCACGTACAGGGTATGGTAACACGTTCTGGTTGGCCCGCAGCGTGTGCAAGGACCGCGACAGCCCGCCGCCGGCGCCGCCCGAGCCCCTGTCCGCGGTCAGACTGCGGTGAGCAAACATTCATATACGCAGCTGTGTTCGTTCTGGATACACTTCATCTTCATCTTCTCAACATTGTTACATGTAGAGTCGTTTTGGCACAGATTTGTGGACGCACAGCGCACAGTTTCAAGTGTTTCTTACCATTCGGATGTGACAAAAGTTGTTTTATTGTCTGTTTATTTGTATTAAGTTGCGAACGGTATGTTTTCGTTATTGTGCTTAAATGTTGATATAATAACGAAAAGAAATAAATTTTGTCCGTAAATAATAGTAAATAAACTATTAGAATCGTATAACGTCGCACGCAATAATACTTTTGTAACGATCTGTGACAAAATGATTTATTTTTATTTTGTACATAAAAATTCCTGTAACAATTTCAAATTAATCAATAAATTTGTACATTGCTAAATTTCATCGTCTGTTGTGGAATAAAACATTATTTTCCAAATTTTGCAAAACATTAAAATAATTGGCGCTTTTATTGTAAATATATTTTGGGAGCCTGAAAAAACCTGAGCAAAAGCTAATTACAATTTGAATATGTCATAATTATAAAAAGTACATTTATAAACATTTTTAGGTTATGCTAGGTTTCGTCAGCATCCCAGCCAAGAATAAATAACAAATCTAAATTAAAACTTCATGCGATAAACTAACATTCTAACTCGCTCTGCAGCGATCGTAGCTCGCCGCGCAAAACCAGAGCGAGATCGAACGCAGCCAACCAGCCCGTCAGCATGACAGCTGCTACTGTCAACAATGACAGCCGCCAGTCAGTCGCGTCGCGGCTCAGCTGGCACGGGAAAGAAGGACATACAACGCTCATCAAAATCGACTGGCCTTTAGAAACCAGCTCTGTCAGCAATCTGACTACAAGCACCCTAAACTCTACCCCGGCCACTCCAGTCACGCCCGTGTACGATCTACTAGAAAGCGATTCCGAAGTTAGCGAGCAGCGAGCGATCAAAGATAAGGATTGCCGAAATTGCGACGAAGAAAAATGCCTACAATGTGAATTGAAAGCGGCCGATGGCGATACGCTGAAAGTTGAAGACTACACGGAACAAAATATACACGATAGTTGCGAACCTAGTCCAGAACACGAAATAAGCTATCAGAATTTAAACAGATTATCAGCCGTTTCAACTTCCTCGAATTCTGAACCTAATTCCGACAGAAAAAAGGACTATTGTTACGAGAACTGTGATGCTATGAAGCTTATGACGTCATCGCATGAGAGTTCATCTAGTTATTCGAATGCCAGTTTCACAAAACAACCAGATGACCTTGAAGGTTTCAAACGACCGAATTACATTAACTTACAATCTTCTAGCACTTCAAAAAGTTCTCCCGGAAGCCCTTTGAAGAGTCCACTGAAATCAACTATTAGCATTACTTTCCGATCCCCCACGAAATCTAAATCTGAATTTGCTGAAAACATTGATACTCCGACTAATGATGGAGATTCCATTTATGAAGATATCGATTTAGAAAAGAATCTTTCAATCGTTGAAGACGCCTCCGTGCCTGGAAGCGACGCTAGTCTGCCGACGCAGCAAGCCTGCCAGCCCGAGGACTTCGTACAGGATTTGATCATACTAGAAACGCCTACAGACAATAACGCTGACATTTACAGTCAAGTCAAATTCTTTCGGAAAAGTATTCAAGAAGTCAACGAAATGATCTTAGCATCTCCTGAAAAAGAAGAACAACCTGCCTCTGACCGGAGCACGGACAGGAATACTTATGAGAACGTGAACTTTGCCGGACAAAACTGTGAAAACGTAGATGATGTAGGCCACCGTGACCCCCGTGTGAACGTAAGCTCGCCCGTAGATAACATCTGCGAAGCTATTAACAACAAAGTCATAGGAAACGCGAGCGATCAATTAACCAATCAACAAATAGAAAAAGAAAACGGCAACGTTATAAAACACAAAGGCATGCCGACCAATCTTAACGTCAGAGAGCTAGCCCATAGGTTCGAAAGCCCGACGGAACAGAAACCGCCGTTCAACTTTGACAAATCCAAAAATGAGACAAAAACTAATCACGAACAAAAAGAAAACGACAAAAGATCCACGCAAACAAGAAACAAAAATGAAAATGCTAAACCGAGTTCGCCTAAAACGTACAAATTAGATAAACGCTCGAGTAATACTAGATCTTTAGACGAAAACGCTTTCATCAAAGAATTCGGAAGCTCAGACACAGGCCGCAGAAAAAGCTTTGAAGTAAAAGACGTCAAGAGACGTTCGAAATTCTTACCAGATTTAAACCTTAACATGGAAGAAACAGAGGCGAAAATAGAAAGCATAACACCGACAACTGAAAACAAAATATCCCTAATACAAAGATTCGGCGACTCGATCAAAGCTGAGGCTAAGACGATAAATATAGACACGGACACAGAAAAGAAACTGAGTCGAGAACGAATAGAGAAATACAAAGAAGAAAGGAGAAATTTTCTTAGAGAAAAATACAGCTCTCAATCGTTTAGATCGAATCCTGAACAATTGACACGAATTAAGTTAAAAAAGGATTCCTCGGAAGCCATAGACGTCGATGTGAAGGACGAACTGCCGGCATTCGAAAGAAGGAACACCGTGGACTCGGGTCAAAGACTCAGGTTCTCGCTAGCTAGAAGCGCCAACAACCTGGACTCCATCCAGTCACCTTTGAGTCCGAAACAAGAATTCTCTTTGAATCTCGATAGCGCTGGCGTCAAGAAGGATCTGGAAAGGTTAGTATATCGAAGCTTTTCTAGAATTTTCTCTAATACTAAGGAAATAATTTGAAAGTTGCGGTCAAGATTTTATAAAATATTCAAAAACTGTTTTAAATTAAAATGCCCAGGCCATAATAAATAACGCGAGTATGATTCTCAAAGATCCAGACGCTAGTTGCCATCAATTTGATGTTGTACTTTAATACAATAAATAACAGGACAACAATATAATGCCTACATTCTCAGCAGCCGATCAAAAGTTACGTTTGAAGATTTTATCGCAAATTATATCATGTGGAAAATTTTTAATAATTGATACTGTTGACCAAAATTTTTAAATTATTTTCTTATAATCTCGTCTCGTAATAGTGTGAAAATTTCATGCTTATCTTATTTCTAAAGACCTGTGTGATATGTGTGTTTCTGTAAATTAAGTAACAATTAAAAATAATCGTGTTTAATATTCTTGACTGTCCTACATGATTCTACATCTGTTGAAGCTTGTGAAAGGTTATCCTTTTGAAGACACGATTAAACTTTATAAGAATTATGTAACTTGGGGACCTGTTAAAGATTTTGTGAATTAAAATGTATTATTAAAGTTATGAGAATTAAACACCGTAGATGTATCACATAGACCCACAATTAATGAAGCAATTAATCGGACAAAGTTGTTAATTAAATTGTTAAATATGTAAGGCCCACTGTCTACATTGCCAACTCAGGTGTTTGAAACCCGTAGTAGATTTAACACGTTACTGAACCTCACATAACTCTACAGGAAAGACAAAATCTCGACGTTCAACATTCGCGACATGGCGGCCATGTTCGAGGGGAAGTCTCTCAACTCGCCCTGACCGCGCTGGCCGCCATTTTGAAACTACCAGTGACTTTGACAGTTGTCAAAGTCAGTGTCAGATGGAGGCTAGACAGATGTTCGGGATGGTTAGTGAACCAAAAAAAGTTTTGTTAAAGTTTAGTATTTATAATGATTGTATATGCTGTACGCCATGTCAGCCAAATGTAAACTTAATATATTTCTCCGAAATAATCTTATTAAATTTTGGTAAAATTCATTGTAATATATTCAATTCATACATTAACGGTTTTTATATATAAATATGAAGCCAAGAGCTGTTTGACAAATATTATCGTATTTTATGACCAAATCAAACTAATATCGAAGTCATACAGTGTCGAACAAAATGAGACGTATTTCATTAACAATAATTTGAACACTTTCAAAATGTGCCAGCTTATTTAACATCTGCAACATTAACCGACTACCTAAATAGTATTTTGATTGGGTCGCTTTATATGATATGGCTTTCCATAGGTATTTTGATTTGGCCACAAAACTTTACTCGTGTATTTGTTATAATAAGAATATTTGGTGCTTCCGGTGAAACTGTAATGAACTAAACCATCAAAAATAAGTGGGATGATGTGTATTAATACTTCTCAGTTAAATTTGAAATGTGCAACTGTCATTGATTATTGATCATATTTAAATATGGAATCAATAAAATGACTACAACAAAAGCGAGCATTCTTTTCTTGTATAGAAGTAAACGTAAAGGTATCGAATATGACAGTGAAGTTTCGATGACAGTTGGTAACAAAGTGTAAACGAGCCATTTGTAAATGTAGTGTATTATCATAATCTCTGCTGTGACATAATATGTGTAATTAGCGTTTGATTTTTATAAAGCTGTGTGTGGTATTACTGAAAATATAAATTAATTACATTTTGACTGTCTGCTCTCAGCTGGCGTTAAAAAGTATTTATGTGTGTGAATGCGTTGCTGCTGCAGACCAATCGAGATGGACACACGTACCTACCTTTACAGTACTACTTTGAATTGAATCTATCAATTCTTAAATTGTTTTTTTAATAACCTATTTAAAGTTGGCCTGCAATTGTGACAAGTATGGTTATATTGAAGTAACACTATTAATACAAGAGTTCATACTCCATGCAATAGTCTTAGTTCGAGCCTAATACTTATTTATTTATTTTTAGTTATCGTTCTAGATACAAATAATTGCGAACCTTAGTTAAGGTTAAAAACATCAGTGTTTTTTGAAATAAAAGTTGATGCCTTGATTCATCTATGATTCTTAACAATGAGGCAAATGTTTTGAAGGGTGACCATAACAAAAGATTTGCTTATTCTGAGATTGTTATGTACAATGGCCGATTTCCTTTGAATTGTATTATTTTATCAAGAAAATATAAGACGAATTAAAAATATTTTCAGTGTACCACCTGCAGTTTAAAACTCGTTGATTGATTGATTTATTGAGTGTGGCCAGTCTGCGCGCGCAGGCTCTGCCGCTCCGGTCGATCTAGTATTATTTGTTTTTATTATTTTTTAGTTTTTAAGTATTTTAGTGGTTTGTTATGTTGGGTACGTGTTTTTGTTGAAACCTGGAGGTGTTGACACGTTCCATTGACGGTGGTTTATCGAACAGAGAAAGGACGAGCATTTCCTTTTTATTTTGGTTGTGGAGTATGTGAGTTAACTACTTATATTTTCAACAAAAACATGTAAATCTCTACACAAACCCTGGTTTAGAAACCGCAGAGTTGACTATTTCTCTCTAACTCATACAAAACACAAAGAAAAGAGAGAGATAGCGACACTGAGGTTCCGTTGTCGAACGAAGCCGTGATTTCTCTTGTATGGAGGCGTGCTACTGTTATTCTAATATTATTTTGTTTAGTTTTAAGTGACGTTCTAGAATATGTATTCTGTATTCTTGTGTAAAGTGAGGAGCGTCATCTTTTACATTATTTTATTTGTATTAAGTCGCCATCTTGTTATTGATTTGTTTAACTGTTAATCCTTGGATTGTATTGAATTAGACTTTGAATGTTTTTGATTGAAATCGCGGAAGTTTAGATAACATATAGGTTATCGTTGGAATAAATAACAAATCTAGTAGCATCACAGTTACAGGTGTAACGCCATCTATTGCGAAGCAGAAATAGCTTCACAGCGAGATTTATTCTTAGATCGGCCACACAATAGTGTACGTATTTACCAAGGTAACATAAATACAGCTCACCGACAGATCAACTGGGGCTGCCAGCCACCTATCGTCTATTTCAGTACCATTCTGAGAAGTTATCTATTATCTAGTATTGCCATACACTAGAATACTAAAGCTCTTCTAATGCAGGTAACGCGCTACAGAACTAAACAATCACAAACTTATACGTAAGTTACATTACTTTTATATAAGAATTATCTAAAATATCTCATTGGAATACTCATAAGCCGACATCACAATTCTCGTATTTATTTAGATGTAAGGTTTATACGTTAATAGAATACATTAATACATCTACTTTTGAATTGTAATGCTATTGGTCATAAATCACCTCTTGCTTTGGAATCTGGTAGTTTATTTGAAGGATTCATCAAAAAATACACGTTAATTCGAAAAAACTCAAACATCGAACTTTCTTAAGGAATGAACAAAATTGTGCGACCCGTATATTTGCTACAGAAAATTGCTTTTGAAAATGTATTTAAACTGTGAGACGTCAATGTTTTGTAATGTGAGCACAAATGTTCTGGACAAAATGGAAGATACAAAACAGACTTCTTCCTTACTAAGCTGTAATTTTTAAAAATGTATTATTTATTATCTTAAAAATAGTTCTGTTTTAAGCAGTGAGCGAACTGTAGTCTACAAGTATTGTAGCCGATTATCGTTATAAGTGTGTTGCCATGTGTAATAGGTAATTATTTATAAATGTAATGTACAAATGCATTTATTTACGATATATTTTTCTAAGCCATATTTAAATATTTCCAAATATCCTTTTTGTTTGCGAAAAAATCGTTTGTTTTTGCGAAAATTCCATAAAAAACTTTAGTAACAAATGTTTTCGATTTTTGTAGAAGGTTAAAGTAACTTATAAATTAATCAGACTTCGGACAATAAATTCATGATTGAATTTTTTTTGAATATTAAAAATAATAATACTCTATAATAATACTTACATTTTGTAAAGTTAGGAAAATTTTCCATCTCACCTCGTATTTTGTATAATCGTAGAAATCTCGCCCTTTTTAATAAAAATATACACTATATAGAACAGACTGTCCATATGCCAAAAAATAATATTTAAATGTGAAGCTGAATATATGAAATATGAATATAAATGTATCTTAACAAAACCGTATGAAATCTCTCTCTTGTAATATAACGTTTGGAAGTTGATGAAACTTAAGATTAATTATATGATAATTTATATTTAGGTCAATGTTCCGGAACAGCTGTTGAAAGCGTCCTTCTCATTGCTTGTAAGGCAGGGTCTGGGAGTCCGGAGCTTTTATTCAAATTCGGTGCTAATTTCCAATTGAGCTTTTCCATACTTTATTTAAAACCACAAAATATATTGATGTTTCTATCATAAATTGGCCGCCAAGATGGCTTCAGCAAACTGAATAATAATAATGTTAGTACTACAGCGTACCTGCTGAGGTTTGTTTGTCACGACTTTTCCTCTTCACTGAGTTACTAACAAAAAACCACTTTCGAAGACTTTCTTCGTTTGGAGTCAGTAGTCAGCTCTGAGTGAAGTTAGATCGGAACAAAACTATCAATTATAAGAATAAAATAACAGCCAGTGGTCAGTATTACTAACCCTAAATAAAATATAGAGAGTCTCGTTCTAAGTTTAAATTGAAAGACTTGGCTCGCCGACCCGTCGCCCTGGAGCCCCGAGCTTGTAATATATTTGTCTGTAAAATAGAACTTTAAGGTGAGTGCGACGTTGCAGGCTGCCGGACGACGCAATACAATTATATTACAATACTTGATGTGTTTTATTTTATATGAAACATAGTTTCTGTCCTTGTGCTAAGCTGTTTGCCGAAGACCGTTTTACCAAGAAAATAAATAAAAAGATAGTTTGGAAATTTGTTTTAAATTACTCCTTATTACATATATATATATATATAAACACCACATTGATATTTCGAAAAAAAAAACAATCAATTTCAATAAAAAACAATGCTAAAGTTTAAATGTTCAAAACCGCTGTTGCCTTGCTGGTCACGTGACGCATGTGACGTCACACGCAAGTAAACATTGCTTTAACCTTGTAATAAAGTGGCAAATAAGTGCCACGTGGTACGTACATCGCTGTTCCTATATCGTTCAGTTCCGCAGCAAAGTAATCAGAGTTGGTCTTTAAAGTGCAACAGTAGGTTGATGTCATCAGTTCGCACTAAATTTGTCTTCATTTTGAGATTAGAAACGAATATTATGTAACTAGTTAAAAATTGATCAAACACTATCATTAAACTGCTTCAGAAAAAGCTCATAAAATGGATAAAACACCCAACAAGTGATGGGCGCGTACTACTATCAGCCAACGCAACTGTTTACTTGTATGTGACGTCACCAGGGTTGCTACCACAGGGTTTTCTCGACAAAGATAAAAATCCAAAAATTATTGATGAAATTTTCAAAAAATATACTTATTTTAGTTCCAATTATTGTTTAAACTGTTTTTTTACGCTATTATCTAACAGGATGACCAAACTATATCTATATATTTTCAAATTTGTCAACTAGCCTATTGTGTGTTGTAAAAAACCCACCATTCTAACATAATAAGCAAAATAAAAAAGCTTATTGATTAATTTTGATAAAAATTACAAAAATTATTTCTAAGTTTTCACGATTCATTATAGTAAATAAAGTACACTCGTGACCACGGTATCTGCGAAGGTTCTGAAACGTCGCGTCGAGTTACAATGTGAAACAAATAATTAACCGCGATAACGTTCGGTGTTTTATACACATTCATCGACTGTGATTTTGATCATGACTTGAGCGATGCCGCCTGAAAATGCGGTGACCGCGCTCGGCGCGTTCATGGCATCGCATTTTTTCCCTTAATTTAGAAATGGTCTTTACACCCGGGCCACCGCAACAATGTTATGTTTGTGGTGTACTTGATCAACTACTTTTACGAAAACATTCAAAACGCGCCACGCGCGTGGCCGGCGTTGAACGCGTTAACATGACAACAACTATGGAGTATAGACGTGTCAGGTCATTTGCGCGCAATGCCCTACAATCAATGTAAATTTACAGCAGCCGTGCGCGACCAGAACACGACTTGACGAGTCGGCCGTCACACAGATGGTTGTGTTTTACAAGCACAACAAATTACTTGCACCATCTACACTCCAATCGATCTTCATCGCACAGCTTCGGTGTTCATACAGCTCGCTATTCGATATCCGTAAGCCAAGGTTAACAAATATATTTTGTGCAAAGGGTTCGTCGGACCAGGGCATTTTAGTTTTCCGTACAGAGCTCGACAATAGGACGCTCCGCGCTAACAAGACGCTTCCTGGAGTTGTCATGTAGAAACTTGGCGAACACGCTGCAGAGGTGGTCCGCGAACAAAGATCTTATTTCGCGTGCAAACCTTCAATTTATGTACCTTAACATGTGTAATGCGGCGACTAGTGGAGTTTGAACCTTAATTAAATGCCACAAATAGTTTTATATATTATGTTGAATTACGATTTCATAGCGGTTTAGAGGTACATCATTTAAGTAGAGCGCCAAGCTACAGATACCTTGGTAGCGCTGAACATAGAGTTACGTAGTAGTGTCTTCTGCTTAGATCTCGTCTGGGGGCTGGGGGGGGCAGTGCTACAGTCGTCCGTACTTCGACCGCCGTAAAAACCAAGTTGACGTGGCTGCGTTCCGGTCAAAGGGAAGGGACCGCCAGTGCAATCACTGGAACAAAGGCTATTCCAACTTAAGGCTACAATCGGTATCGTAACATTACTCTATATCATGTATGCAATAAAACCATAAGTGTGTGTGTTGTTATCTTAGTTTAGTAAAGTTCTGTGGTTTCCTGTAAGTGATAAGACACTTCGCATTCATTTAGTTATAGTGTATTTCTGTGCGGGTTGTTAGGACTTTTTGAAATAATAAGAAAAATTAAACACAAAATCACAGATTAGCTAATTTATTAAGTGTTGATTAAATATGAGATCAGAACCCTAAAGCTTTTGATGAAGACTAGATATTTATCATTGGCCTTGAACATCTGTCAAAGAAATGTTTATAAAATACGTTTTTAGTTTCAATATTAAATTAAACAAAGATAACAAAAGATTGGTAAAATTTTCAGGATCAAACGTAGGTAGTCAATAAATCTAGAAAGAGAATTCAACCTTCAGGCGTACAGTCGCCGGAGCTCAGGAAAGGCGAGTATCGCTTGCGCGTTGTTCGGACTTTTGACTGTGTTGAGGCGCCCCGCATGTTAAGGGGCGACAACACTGCAAGGCATTTGAATGCGAATCTGCACCAAGTTTGCTGACTGTACGTATATTGGAATCTTAACATAAATAAATAAATATTTACTCCTATATTAATTTGGTAACCAACTCTTCAATTCTCTCGTTACTCCAGTCAGATTACTATCTTACTTATGAAAGTCATATCTAGTAACATTCAAAATGTACGTATATATAACGTAATCCAGCTGGGACTGTTGTCAAATTACAAATTAACTAGGTATTAGCAATGTTACAGAAATTGAACAATATATTTTCTGTACAAAATATACACACACTAAACATGGTTGGGAAAAATCTTCACAATATCGCTTTTCTATTTTTGGTTACACAGTGTTTGCAAAATAGCCTTACAACACAGCCTCAACAAACAAATAATCATAATAATAATAATAAATATAATAAAATAAAGACGTGGCTACTTTTCGCGCCCTACTTTGCCCGCCGAAGACATCACGGCGTAGACAACACTGTTCAGAATCTAAAGTTATATAATATCTACATATAACGCAGCATGAAACTTAGTTTTGATAAATAACGCCGTCACACAATACAGCTATAACGTATTGTAGCTTGTATATAGGCCCGTCTTCACTGGATGACCAGGGCCATCAGCTTGGAGGACTTGGTGTCCTGCTCGACGCCGGGGAAGAGGAACCCGCGCGTCGCCAGCTCCGTGTAGCTGATCTCGAACAGGTCCTGGAGGTTTAGATATTTATTAGCAGCAGATAGGTACATGTACATCTGTGCATGTATTTTAAAAGGGGAAATGATAAGTCTAGCCACAGATTTCTTTATTGGCCACGTGATCAAACTTCTAATTTTATAACTAAGCCACGGGAAAATGAGATAGCCTCTAATACACTAATTCGTCTTTTTAGCAACGCCTACTAAATATTCTATAGAAAGCGTAGTAGTTCAAATTGGGTTAGGTTAATGTTAGGCTGTATTTATCGGAATTGGATGATAATTAAACATTTTATCGCAAAAGCATCATGCGACAACATATTTTTAGCGGCTAAGATTTTATTGTTCAGACGCTCGTAAATTGTGGCTGACTTGAGTAATTTAGATGGCAATGTAGATTTTTAGAGGCGAATAATGCTATTAAAAAGATGTCTATTTAATTAGCACCCTTTTAAAAGACAATAGTGAGCTTACGTAGAGCTTATACCTTATCGTTACTCTTATTATAAAGAGGAAAGTTCGGGTTGTTTGTAAAATTACACGATTCAATCTGACATAGTCCAGCAGTAACATAGCGCTGTGTTCAGGTACCCAGAAGCCCGCTCACGGGGCTGAAACCGTGCGTGACTTGTTTAATATAAATAGTGAAGTATTGCCCAAACAAAATTTCTGGAACCTATAATAAGTTCATCTTCATTGTGTGCACCATAAAAATAATCGAAGCACTGGAATTAAAACTCAGGTGTAGACGTGAGGGCATGGTTCTCATACATGACGAATAAATTAGTAGTCATGTCCTGTCACGTTGTTATTCATGTATAAAACCGCCGGAGACGGGTTCAGGGTGCCACCTCCCTTGAGTCGTAAGTACATTGTCGAGTTTTGTAAATAAGAACCTGGAAGCCCGCCTTCTTGGCGACGGCCTGCGACGCAGCCGCCGTGAACACCGTGGCCGTCACGGGGACGCCCAGCGACTTGCACAGCGGGATTCTGCAAAATTTCATCTTGTAATAACCCTTTAATCGTGGTTGTGTTACGGTTACAGAGCCTAAATTAGGAAATAAAATCTACTTAAAGAAAAGCCTACGGTTAAATACAACCGAAACCTTTTGCCCATGATGAATCAATAATTAAATAATAATTATCATATATCATTTATAATATTTGCAGTAAATATTTTTTATAAAACTTAAATCTGATGTGGGCAAAGGCGGTCTTATCGCTGGCAGCGATTTCTTTCAGACAACCTTATATTGATTAATTAAACAAGAACGATGATCTAGCAGTGCAGGCGCGGAATCCTTGTGCTGGGATCGCTATCAACTTATGAACTATACATACATACACATCTATATACATACATATAATATATAAATACATAATAATATATAATGAAAATGATAATGATAAGCTTACCGTTGTTTATTTTTAATATATATAATATCTATATTTTTTTTAATACTAACAATTTATTTTCTATATTTATTTATGTTTGTGTAAAATATATCTAGATCTGTAAACTGCTCATTATATCTATTGCACATTCTGGTAATAGGTGATCGCTTACCAGCATTAGTTCGGCTGAAATTTGTTGAGAATAAACGTTTAAGTAGATCTTAGATTTTTGTTTGGGACGCAGAAATCAACACTGCTAATGAGCTCAGAACAATCAAACTTATTATTGACAATCTTCTATAATGCGACTTGCTCCAGTTGGACTCTATGTTGTTTAAGAGACAGTTAGTGAAACGTTTTATGCTACTCATTATAATTACCATAATGGTTAAAGCATCTATAGCTTGTCATTTTAAGATATTTTTTTTGAATACGCTCTATACTGATTTTGTAATTTTTATAGTACGGGTCCCATAAGACAGTAGCATATCACAGTATAGGTCGTATGAGAGTGTTATAGAGATACAAATAGGTGGAGGGTTTTTAATAAACAGTACTTAATCTAGCAACGAATCCAAACATCGTAAATGCTCGACCAACAATATAATATACATATAAAATTATACTTAATTATATAAAATTTACCCTGACAAGAGTTTGATTATTAATTGCATATTGATATTGTATGGGTTTTCTTTTTCTAGAAAAGTAAATATATTTACATTTAGAGAAACATACGTAAATTTTATTCATGTTACAGTAGTTTTGAAGCGATAGTAAATCTAATCAATTGTAGAAGAGTGCAATCCTGGATATTTCTTACCATTTTATGTATCTTCAAATCGTCTGCATATATGACAAAATTCGAAAATTTTATATAGTTCTTAATATCGTTGATATACAAAATGAACAAAAAGGGTCCTAGGGTAGATCCTTGAATCACGCCGGATGTTGCTGTGAATGTTTCAGATTCATACCCATTGACAATTTTTTGTTTACGATTATGGATATATGAGGAAAACCATCTCAATAAAGATCCCTTTACCCCATTAAATATTAGCTTCTCCATAAGAATTAAGTGGTCAACTTTATCGAAGGCCTACTTAAAATCAGTATATATACAATCTACTTGTTCTCCGTTGTCCATAGATTCAAATAACATAGAAGTAAACAGTATAAGATTACTAATTGTAGATTCATTTTTCACAAACCATGCTGGTTGGGATAATTTGATTGGAAAGTAAAGGATATAAAGTCTTATGAACAAATTTTTCAAAGACCTTCGATAAAGTACATACAGGCCGAAAATTTTCAATTATTGTTTTTGGTCCGATCTTATGTTCAGAAGTTATATTGGCTTATAACTTTCCATCGATCTGGAAATATCCTTTACACTCTTGTTTAAGATTATATAAAGCGGTAGTGCCATAGAAGTGGCAGTTTGCTTGAGAAAGAATGGTGGGATTCCGTCTGGCGTACCATCAAGCGATAATAATTCCTTCCTAATAGTATCTAGAGAAAGATAAATATTAGATACGCATATACTATCTACAGAAGGTTCTGATACTGGTATCCATGTGTCGGGATCAAATTGAGAAGGCTCATAAACCGATTGTAAATACGTGGCAAATCTTTATAGGATCATTTGATGTTTCATTATATAGATTCATTTGCTTAGGATAAATATTTTCACTTTTTACTAGCTACGAAATTCCAAAAATGTTTTATCTTTTTATTTTTATTTATTTCCAAATTTGTAATATATTTATTATACGTTGATTTTAACAGTGTTTTAAATTGTTCTATACATAGAAAATTGTACATACAAATCATTGCAAGGGTTTTTTGTACATTAAGTAACAAAATAAATCAATATTTATTTTATACATATATTAATTGAAACAATCATAATAATACACATACGTAAATACGTAATAAAAAATAATTAATACACAATAGACTCATTAAAAAGGTACATAAACATCACAAACGATAGTCCCTCAACTCTTGCTGCAAGCTCCACTTAACAAATGACTTTAATTGTAAAACAAGAAGCAACTAAGGATGTAGCGTTTTATTTCATCAGAAAGTATTCCCTAAATAAGTTTTGTCCAGTTTATGTCTGTGCTTGCAGTCGACTTTCACGGGCTGTGGATTCGATATCTCGTTCCTCTTGATGTGCAATATCGGCTGAGCCTCGCCGTAGTCCAGTTCACAGTAATAGAAGTGTTTATTCCTGTCGGCCGGGTTCGGATGGTACGCCGCGTGCAAGCGACCGTCCACCTCGTACAGTCTCACATCCATTGTGTGCTGAAACAAAACGCCGCTCAACAACATCCTCTTGATCACTAAGCACGTCTCATGACCAAACTTGTTCCCCCAAATATTCAAAAACCTCAAGAAAAATGGTTTCTTTATCGTGTTCAACAAATCCAAAATCCCATGGTCAGTCATTCTGTTATTACCGACATCTAATGCTCGGATTCTTGAATATGGCAAGCACAAGCTTAGCGCTCTGCCACCTAGATCTGTGATTCCATTTCCCGCCAGAACTAAAAGCAGTAACTGAGGTTTTTCAGCCAGATATTGTGCTAACAGTTCCGTGCCGTGGTCACCGATTTTATTATACCCAAGATCCAGATACAACAACGAATTGTTCTGCTTTAAGCCGCGCACTAAGTATTCTAAATCGTGGCTCAGTAACTCATTCTTCTGTAGATGTATTTCAACAAGAGTATCATTCTTAGCGAAAAGAAACTCTAAATGATATGCCAACCATTTAGTTTCCAAATCGTACTTGTTATAAACGGGTACAAGACGACTCAAATCGAACACTTTCAGCGTGTTGTTGCCTCCCCAATCGTTTCTCAAAGCGGTCACGATGTGAGAAATGCTGGAAAGAGTTTGATTCGTTTCTCCTAAATCACAGAACTCAAGAGTATCATTAGCTACAAGGAACTTTCCGAAAAACTCGCCGCCTTTCGTTCCAAAATGATTACCATTCAAACGTAAATACTTTAGCTTTATGAATTTTGCGTAATTAGCTAGATACTCTATACTCTTGTCACTTAGTTTGTTGCTCATGATATTCAAATTGATGATGCTGGATCTGCCTTTGATCAGTAACTTTCTGAGTAGTTTCTTGAAGCCCCTGTCGGTAATTCTGTTGTAACTTAGATCCAGGCGAGTAATGCGTCGCTTGGATTCTCGCACGTAGATGGCTATCGCTCGTATGTCCTGGTCGTTGAGCCGCAGCCCGAAGCGCTGGACGACGTCGTTGCCTCTGAGGACGAGGTAGCCCGTGCCATCACTGTTCCTCTCAGTAAACAAATTCAGTCGGATCTTATTGATCTCGGTCTGGCTCAGAGGCTTCGGTTTGCCAGTGATCTTTTTCAGAATAGCTGGTTTATCACAAATGCATTTTCTTTTATTTTTTGTATTCATTGTGTATAATTAGCTAGCACTGTAATTTTGTCTCTTTATCGAACGAACGTGAAGAGTAAATCTGAAATTGTATTTACACTATAATAATGAAGCACGAAAAAGTGAATATAGATAAGATTACTTTATAAAAACACATATACTATTGTAACCATATACTAGCAAATACAGAATTATTATTATACCTTACGTTTGTCAAAATATAAATAGTTTCAGATGTCAAGTTTCTTTTTTTTTAAATTATTTCTCCTCAAGTTGAGGAAGGCAAAGGCAGTGCCATGCAGCCAAAATGTCAAGTTTCTATTGAATATTTTTATTTTTTTATTCTTGTGAAGTACTAATGAGGATGAACAAACCATCCAGTTAAAGATCTTTTATATTCTGTTTAAATCTTTTTATCAAAAACGATACGAACAATAGTAAAAAATCCTGTCCTTGTATACCACTTGAGCGCCAATACCATAAAATATCTAGGCATTACAATAGATGAGGAACTTAGTTTCATAACGCACATACATCTTTTACAAAAACGGCTACGAAAGTTGATCTATGTATTTAAAACCCTGACACCTGTGGTAACCCCTGTAACACTCGAACAAATATATCGCTCTATGTCAGTCTCTTATCACATACTGCATAATTTCCTGGGGTGGTGCACCAAAAACGACTATGAAAATATTGGAAGTGTCTCAAAGAACCATACTTAAAGTTTGCACATTTAAGCCCTTCCATTTACTTTATAAAGACTGCCAGGTGCTGACAGTACGTCAACTATTTATTTTCAAAGTTGTTTTAAAACAGCACATTTTTTGGAATATAAAGCCACCTCAATGAACAAGCGCAGGAGTTACGCAGTGTGTGAACATAAAATCCATCCCAAAACATCGTTCATGTATAGATTTCTCCCATTCCCCGGCGTCTACCTTTATAATAGAATTAATAAAATTATTAGAATTTATGCATATAATCATTACGAGGCAAAGAGATGTTTAACTCACTGGCTAAACTCCCTGTCATATTATGACGAAACGGAACATCTATTAATGGTTACTTACTATTATACTTACTAATATAGTTATATGATATTCTAAATAATATATAGTATAGATATTTATTTAAGAATCACTTAACGCAATAAATTACAAAAGACGTGTATATGTTAAGTACTTAAATATGATAAAGCTCTTTTAAAAATAAACTTACCTCACTTCACCCACACAGCCTCTCTCAAACACACACTCACAGTTTCATTTTACACACAGAGGACACAAAAGACACAAAACATGTCGTATTGTATCATGGTTGTACTTTTTCCACGATTTTATTAATAATGTAATCATTTTAAACACAGTTTTTATTAATAAATCTTAATATGTAAATCGGTTAATTCCGGTGGTGGGAGGCGCTGTCTGCTGAAGTGCAGGCCACAAGCTTAGCGCAGCAGCAGGTGCTAATTTATAAACGCTTTGTTTTTCTGTAACATATATTTAAACAGAACTATTGTAATATAAGAGTGCAAAATCATGTTTTAAGAATAAATAAATATTATTATTATCATTATTATTAATTCTGTCTGTGCGCTTTTTTTTATTTAAACGAAATAAAAATCCGTTGCTTGAATAATTAAAACAAAATTTTTTTTCAACTTTATAGGTAAATCTAAAACATTTCAAACAAAAAATCCGAATGTCAGCCGTGCCCTTGGACGAATCGTACAAGGACCGACGTTTTACATTAAAGAAATTACGATTCAACTGGCGCCCTATAATTTAATTCCCGATTAAACCGCATTTTGTCAATTTCTTTCAGTGCAATCTTATCGTCGAGCTAACAATTGAAATACCGCAAATTCTTTCTCCGTGACGCCATTTTGGCTGAAAATGGCGCGAACACATTAATTGTGCAAGATAGGATCTTAATGCCTTTCAACTGTTCTCGATTTTTCCGTTACGTTTAGAGAATAACAAGTTCAAAGCCCTATCTAAAGCCCTAAATTAGGATTTTTATGCAGTGAAAACATTTGATTGCTTGTTTGTAACCTATATGATCCGAAACTCCTAAAACATAAATGGTAGTAGTAGACGTAGGGTTTTATTAAGGCTTTTTTTCCGCCATATTAATCGCGTATATGGTCGTGTTCAATAAAACACTTTTTAAACGGATTTAATCGCACTTCGTTATATTTTTACATTTTACTCGACGTTTTGACATCTTTACAGACGGTGTCTGTCACGAATGACACGCGTCTTGCCATGTCCGTTTCTCAGTCTGCGCGCGTAGTGTAACGTTACTGTGTCTGTATTTAAAGATACCATAACGCCGAGTTAAAATGTAAAAATATAATTAAATGCGATAAAATCTGGGTAAAAGAAGCGTTTAATTCAATATAATGGATCGTGAAAACTCTGTAAATATAACGCATCACTAGTCGATGTAATAATCACAATCAATATCTATTAACAGCGAAAACACCTTCGATGAATGATCTCCATGAGAGTGGATGCCGTGCGCTGCGTGCTCGTTTGCCGGCTGTGAAACAAGTAACAGGATCTCGGAAGTGGCTACAACCGTGCGAAACGGCTTATGACGATTTTCTGTATTGGATGCTAAGTTAAATGCGCCATCTTATGAGATCTATTCATGTAAAAATATGAACACTGCAAAACTTACTCGCCCTGGTACCAGTTATAAAACATTTCATTCGATTTTGTTCATGAATAATTTAATGTTAATCAAGACTACTGATAAACTGTAACATTACATGGATTATTTCACGGATTATTCTCGTACAATTACTTACAAAAGACCCACTCCTCACCTGGCAAGCAGCATCTCCTTGCCAATGCTCATGCCGCGCCATTGCGGCTCCACGACCAGTCCGTACGCCGTCAGATACCGGTCCACGTCGAACCGGCTGAAGATGTCCACCGACTTGGAGACCAGGTCCACGGCACCGAACAACTTCGCCCAGATCTTGTCTTCTGTCTGTTGAGAATAATCACTTTACCATCGTTGTATTCGCGTTAGTTGGGAAAAACAAAAGCGCAGAATGAAATGAAATAGAAATATAGTTCCTACTAAAGAATGAATTGCTTCTTTATTTCTGTAGGCGCATCAACACGGTCCATGGTCAATATTAGGGTGTTACCACAACAATCGATCGATGGGAGCATGTAACAAGCAACGTCGATCGACGTCGATCGATTGGTGTGGTAACACCCTTAGATCGCCCTATTCTTACTGTATATGGAAAAAGTTGCACATTGCAATGATTTGCTATTGAAAAAATACTTTTTATAAGTAGTAAGTAATACATATAAATATTATTGACCACCGATGTTCAAGTGACACGAAGTACAACAGTCCAAATAAACCTTACGGCTGAAGGCACTGAGCCAACAATATGGCGTCTATATCCAGGTACTAACATTCTATAACAGTTACAGTGTCCACTCACATGAAACTCCTCCTCCTTGTCCTCTTTACTCACGACGGTCATGACATTGACAGCGACGACCTGCGGCGGCCCGTCCTCATCCACCACGCACACCAGCGACAGATCATCATGCAAGGTGGACGACCATAGCTGCTGCAGCTCTTTTAGCGCTCCGGGGTGGTTGTTGATTCCTGATGATGTAAATATATTATAGTTAGTAAATAGAAGCAGCTTAAGTGCAGATATAAATACATTTTAGGGTTCAGTACTTGCACTCAGTACGTGTCAATGGAGGGTTCTCTTCCGGAGACGTCCGTATGACTGTTGATGGGATATGAATCGTAATTGGTAAGAAGATAAATTGTTTACAAAGTGTTATTTGTTTTTATTTTATTGTATTTTTACAAATATTTGTTTTATCGTTTACCTATGGGGGTCATTCGTCGCAGCACAGCGTTGTTGAATGAAATCGACAAAGAGCTTTAGGGTATGAGACTTTTGTTTCAAAATTAAATAAATAAAAATCTTCAATTAAAGATTTCTGAAAAACTGGCATGAGTGCCTCATATAAAATATGTAAATATAGTTTGTATGGAAGGACAACGAAAGCAAATAGTATGAAGAGCTCACAATACAACGGTTTGTTTACCGAATTCAATATAAGTAAATGTAGAAACTAATCCCCTGTACCCACTTGTAAGAAGATGAAACACCTACCTATGTACTTGCAAGGCGGTTCATCGCGAGTGAAGTAGCGAGACAAGACCTGCAGCGCGGGGTCCCACAGGTCTCGCGTCAGGTCCTGTACCCGCAGCGGCACGGGCGCCCCGCGGCTTGTCACCGTAAACCTGTGGTGGACCGTCGGGTAGGGGACGCCTGGGGGTCGCGTGAATACCATGCCTGTTGGGGGAACGGAAGGATTAGGATTCGACGTCGTAATATTGGGTTTATTTGCACATGGACACATTCTATTTGTGCCTTTTCTACGTATTGACTGAGTCGAGTTATGGGCGTCATTAAGTTTCAGATTTATCGTATTTTAATAATAAATTCCCATTTATCTGTACACCACCTGCATATGTAGCTTGTTATCGTATTTCGTACAACTAGTTAAACTTATACTTCACTCCTCTTGCGACATTCGTTAATACCAAAGACTTTGAAATAATGTGATTTGTAAGTAAAATGCGCAATGGAAAGATCGCCAAAAGGGTATCAAAACAGCCTTTTCAAATGCTGAGTATATGATCCGATGATCTTAAGTTAATTGTCGGGTCCGAGTTAGATCGAGTGTACCGTCCGTTATCACATTGAACTGCAGTCTTCAGTATACTTGTCGCTACGCCGCTTGGCGTTTTAAAACTAGCAGTTTCCCGCAGTTCTACCCGCGTGTCTCGTGATGCCGCGGTTGTTTTATTTTTTTTGGAACGAACGCTGCTTCTGCGAAGGTAGCGTTAGAGTTAACTAGCAAGTTATCGAAATTGCTAATATCGATTGTAAATAAATTTATTAACCATTCAATATTAGAAAAGGGTTAGGATTTAGAGGGCTTCTTTCTTTTTTTATGTTGGGCTGTGTCTGAGAGATACCCTTTTGGTTGGCAATAGGTAATTTCAATTAACCAATGCAAGACAGACACCACCCACCACAGACATAACGCTTGTAGAAGCAAGTTTGTACAGACACCACCCACCACAGACATAACGCTTGTAGAAGCAAGTATGTACAGACACCACCCACCACAGACATAACGCTTGTAGAAGCAAGTTTGTACAGACACCACCCACCACAGACATAACGCTTGTAGAAGCAAGTATGTACAGACACCACCCAACACAGACATAACGCTTGTAGAAGCAAGTATGTACAGACACCACCCACCACAGACATAACGCTTGTAGAAGCAAGTTTGTACAGACACCACCCACCACAGACATAACGCTTGTAGAAGCAAGTATGTACAGACACCACCCACCACAGACATAACGCTTGTAGCAGCAAGTTTGTACAGACACCACCCACCACAGACATAACGCTTGTAGAAGCAAGTTTGTACAGACACCACCCAACACAGACATAACGCTTGTAGAAGCAAGTATGTACAGACACCACCCACCACAGACATAACGCTTGTAGAAGCAAGTTTGTACAGACACCACCCACCACAGACATAACGCTTGTAGAAGCAAGTATGTACAGACACCACCCACCACAGACATAACGCTTGTAGCAGCAAGTTTGTACAGACACCACCCACCACAGACATAACGCTTGTAGAAGCAAGTTTGTACAGACACCACCCACCACAGACATAACGCTTGTAGAAGCAAGTTTGTGTCGTATGTACAGACACCACCCACCACAGACATAACGCTTGTAGAAGCAAGTTTGTGTCGTATGTACAGACACCACCCACCACAGACATAACGCTTGTAGAAGCAAGTTTGTACAGACACCACCCACCACAGACATAACGCTTGTAGAAGCAAGTATGTACAGACACCACCCACCACAGACATAACGCTTGTAGCAGCAAGTTTGTACAGACACCACCCACCACAGACATAACGCTTGTAGAAGCAAGTTTGTACAGACACCACCCACCACAGACATAACGCTTGTAGAAGCAAGTATGTACAGACACCACCCACCACAGACATAACGCTTGTAGAAGCAAGTATGTACAGACACCACCCACCACAGACATAACGCTTGTAGAAGCAAGTATGTACAGACACCACCCACCACAGACATAACGCTTGTAGAAGCAAGTTTGTACAGACACCACCCACCACAGACATAACGCTTGTAGAAGCAAGTATGTACAGACACCACCCACCACAGACATAACGCTTGTAGAAGCAAGTTTGTACAGACACCACCCACCACAGACATAACGCTTGTAGAAGCAAGTTTGTGTCGTATGTACAGACACCACCCACCACAGACATAACGCTTGTAGAAGCAAGTTTGTGTCGTATGTACAGACACCACCCACCACAGACATAACGCTTGTAGAAGCAAGTTTGTACAGACACCACCCACCACAGACATAACGCTTGTAGAAGCAAGTATGTACAGACACCACCCACCACAGACATAACGCTTGTAGCAGCAAGTTTGTACAGACACCACCCACCACAGACATAACGCTTGTAGAAGCAAGTTTGTACAGACACCACCCACCACAGACATAACGCTTGTAGAAGCAAGTATGTACAGACACCACCCACCACAGACATAACGCTTGTAGAAGCAAGTATGTACAGACACCACCCACCACAGACATAACGCTTGTAGAAGCAAGTTTGTACAGACACCACCCACCACAGACATAACGCTTGTAGAAGCAAGTTTGTACAGACACCACCCACCACAGACATAACGCTTGTAGAAGCAAGTTTGTACAGACACCACCCACCACAGACATAACGCTTGTAGAAGCAAGTATGTACAGACACCACCCACCACAGACATAACGCTTGTAGAAGCAAGTTTGTACAGACACCACCCACCACAGACATAACGCTTGTAGAAGCAAGTTTGTGCCGTATGGCTTGGAGCAGAGATTGTACAGACAACTTTTGAAGATTTATGTTACCTTATTTGTTAACCCTATTAAATGGATTTGCTAACACTATTTAATGTGTAGGTTCGTTGTAATTTTCTAATTAAACTATAGTTAATTTGTTTTATAAGAAATGTTGCTGCAGTACCGTGTTCCACCAATATCGTCAATCTAATTTTTTTTAAATGAAAATTTATATGAATGTTTTTGATAATTTTTGGACATTTGATTTTATGTTAAACGTAACGTTAAAACGTTGTTTTGCAGTTTACGCGCAAAGTTGAGTTCAAATTAAAAAATTATGATGTCTTTCAAAAACATGCCATTAAAATAAAAAAAATACACAACTTTATTAATCAATATATGTACTTAATATTTAAAGTAGAAAATATTAATTTGTTTTTCATTTCTAATCGATACACTTAGAATCTTTTCAGCCCCTTAGCAAAACGTTACACCCTCACACAACCCCTAGACAACTTGCAAACAACCCCGTTACCATGGCGACGTATCTAGTTTCCGCAAGATTAACTAACGAGGTTTTATTCGAAAGAGTACTTACTGTAGTTTCCGGAAGGGTAAATATTTGTCAGTCCGGCTTCCGGTGTGACGTCTCGATGGAAACTGAGGTGATAATAGGATCCCGGGGGAGTAACTTGATGGGGATACACTGAGAGGAATCCGAGGGGATGTGGACATAATAATAATAATAATCCCCAGACAAACACACCAACTGTGTGTCCTCAAAGTAAGCAGAGCACGTGTTATGGATGACCATACAGCGAACTGGGGGGGAACCCAGAATAAATATACATATATTAATATAAACAAATAGAAAATTGAACCGAGAACAAACATCTGTGTTCATCACACATATGAATGCCCCGGCCAGGCTCGTACCTGGGACCTCTGGCGGATCTACGCCGCTCGGTCGTCGTAAAGTAATAATGTTGGTAAGTTAGGAAAGTTTTACTAAATTACAGTGTGACAACATAGAGAAATGTGTGATCTTATAAGTAATTCATTTCTACAGAAAGCCAGCTGAACAGGACTTCAGTAACAATAACAAAGACCCGCTAGCGGGTCTTCCGCCTGTAGTGAAAGTTGCACTGAAGGTGCTCAAAGGGACATGAGTTGGTGGCCGTTCTGGGCAGCCTCCGGTGAAGCCGGGGCTGGGCAGAGGTCGGCCGAAGCATGATTTAGGGATCAATTCATTTAAATGAACCTACAATGAATTGAGAAGGGAACTATGCTCCGCCAGAGCTAGCAAACGCTCTGTCGGAGTACGTGAAGCCCTAAGTTTACGGGCTAAGACTGCGATTTCACTAACATCGACATTTTTAATAGCGTCGCAGACGATACGCATATCGTCCGCTACGGAGGATTGAGGAGTGGGTTTGTATGGGCGAGGAACCGGGATGGGATTCGACGCGGGACGCTGCCTCCAGTTTTCTGGAGCAGGCTTGGGCTGAGTAGGCTTTGCAGCCGGAGGAACCCGGCTACGCAGCGGCGGAAAGTTTACTTGAGAAAGGCGCGGGGCCTGTTTGGGAGCCGCCCTTTTGAAATTGGAGCGCATACAACGGGGTGCACGAGGGCAACCCTTGTAGTTTGCGGTGTGGCCGGACTGGCCACAAAGCACGCAATCGGGAGGAGAGGGAGTTTCAGGAGTGCGATTGCACTCCTTAGTGAGATGAGGGACCAGGCACTTGACGCACCTGGGCGGTGCGCGGCAGTTGGCCGCCGCGTGCCCGTACAACTGGCACCGATGGCACTGGCCGGGATGACCGCGGCGATGAGGCGCCTCGATTGAGATCCCAGAGAGGCCGCAAATAGAGCTAACCCCTTTCAGGATCTCTCTGGACTTGGGGACGTTGGCGAGAATCACCAAAGAGAGAGGGTGTTGCCTCCCGTACTTGCTGTGCATTTTATGCACCGCGAGTGCCGGGAAGCCTTGGGACTGCAGATCCTCCAGGATAGCCTCGTTCGATAATTCGAACGGGACTCCCCTGAGTACCGCTCTGATCTTACGCTCTTCTGACAGAGCATAAGTGTGATAAGCATATTGCTTATCGGTGAGGAGCTTAGTCAAAGCTCGGAAATCGTCTATCGACGAGACAGTGATTTTAATAGATTCACCCGAGTTTACCGCTCGGGTGTAATGGATTTTGTGCTCATTGCACAGTGTCGAGACCTCAGTCCATTTACCCTTTTCCCGAAGGAAAACGGGTGGTGGGACCTTGGCCTTGACAGAAGTTGGGGCCGGAGCGGGTGTTGAAGACACCGGGGCAGCTGGCGTTGAAGACGCCGCAGGGGGTGTAGGGACGGGCGTGGAGGGCGCCGGGTCTTGTTTCGAGCGCTTCTTAGAGCGCTTCTTAACAAGGGTGAAAGAGGGAGGCTCAGGGCCAGTTGGGGTGGCGTCCGAGGAAGACTCAGTCGCGGGTGCGCGCTTGCGGCGCAGAGGGGCGTCTACTTCGCACTCCATGTCACTGGAGGAAGGGGACGCGGGAGGGCCTAAGACCTGAGGGGTCTGGGGAACTGGGGTGGCCTGAGGGGCCGGTGTGATTAGTGGCATGATTAGAGGGAGAAATGATTGCAGTGTGCGAATCATATGAGGGGCGCAGTAAGTGCCTTGGGCGTCGTAATCAGCGATCAGCTTATTCAGGAGCTCCTCAGGGCTTAGGGAAGCCATTGCGGAGGGGTTGGGGAGGGACAATATATGAACCTAACAACGATGACTAACTTCCTAAAACCACCCTACACGCAGTAGGGCGGTTGAGAACGACGCGGATAACTTACTCGAACACGGCACTTGAAGTCCTGGAACAACGAATTCCCGTCGACGAAGCTCACGTTCCACGAAGTACGGTTAACAAGCCACTATTCGCCGTGAAAACGGCGTTAGAAACTTATTAGAAGTACGGTTAACGAGCCACTGTCCGCCGTGAAAACGGCGTTAGAAACTTAATACGGTACAACTATGAAATTTGGGTGCTCGATTAGCGCGGGGGCTAAAAGAGCGGGAAGGCGTCTGCGATCGACGTGCGCTCGAGAACGCACGCAGACCGAGACTGTGATGAGTCGTTCACCCAGCCCTTTGTGTGCGTGAAACTAGTGTAGCCTATGCAACTTACCTGTGTTGGCAGCCGCCATCTTGTCCAACCGCGTGCTCGTCGCGTTGGTGTGCGTGTACATTCAGTAGGTACATCTCGTCACGCACACACAGGTGAATATATGTAAGATAACGCATACATAGGGCCCTATGTGCGCACACAAAATGTCTTGAGTTATCTGTAATGTAAAACTCACGTATAGCTCTTGATCCCGTGGGAAGTTGTTTAGATCCAAGAGAGCCCACGTTACTTTTAAATTCGTTCAGTAAGTCAAATTCTTTTCAGTAGTTACGGAGTTTACCTAATGATTATAATTGCATCAAAAAGAAATTTAAGAAATAAATCAAATCATAGAAAAATTTATTGCATTATAGGGGATAACAAAAGGAGTTCGTCAAGATTCACAATGTATAAAGGTTCCTCATACAAGCAGATTAAAAGCTAACAAATTAAGATCCAACATAAATATAACAATGTAAAATGCAACGCAATAACAACCAATTACCTTATATTTTACATTGCCTTCAATGGTTTAAAATTGTATTTTGAATAAGAAAAACTAAATGTCAATATATATAATAATTCAGCCATGTGATACATTTTTTTGGGCCGAAAGTCTCTAACACTATGAAAACACTTCTAAATTAACCAAGTAAGATTTAGCACATAGATACGTTTACAAACGCCACCACACTTGTGTCCTGTCGTAGCCAATTGAGAATAGAAAATAGTTCCATAATATGTTTTCCGCAAAATGGCGATGTTTTTTTATTTACTGGTTGGTCATCTCTTAATTCTTTTTATTTCTACAATAATAATAAATTATTTATTTCAGACCGTTGTCCATATTTTGTTAGTAACAAATTGACCTAAACCTATTGTTAGTATGCATCAGTTCAAAATCAAAATTAAAACAAATCGATAAAATAAATATATTAAATTAAATTATCAACGGATGTGTAACTGCAGACAATGACGCAGCATTGGAGAGTCTGGTCTACGAACACGCCCAGGATTCGGTTGGTGGTTCCACGGAGACGGGTCATTAGGGAGGCGCACCGTTTTCTTATTATTGTATAAAACTCATCCGTATGCGCCTCCGCAAACATTCCTGGCGCACTGCACCTCCGCGGCAGCCCCAACAGAACCCTGAACGCGTTATTGTACTGGACACGAATGTCGCTGTATGCCCGACGCGTGTATCTGACCCAGAGGCTGCAGGTGTAGAAGGTCTGGCAGCAAGCTTTATAAAGGGCAAGTTTCACTGGTTTCCAATATCACTCACAAATCTACGAGTCAGCATATTACAGCGGACAGCCAGCGACCTTCGCTCCCTCTCCCTGTCCACATCATCCTTTAAATCCGCGGTGACCCAGTGACCCAAGTATTTCAATTTTTTCACTTTGGTTAATGGCGCAGAGTGTAACTTCAGGTACTTCAGGGTAAGTCTTCTCCTCAGATTTGAATAGCATCACTTCACTTTTTTCACATTATACTTATGTCCGTGGGTCATCGCATAGGATTCGTATATTGCCAACAGCTTCCTCAGGCCTTCAATCGATATCATCAGCGTAACTGATGTTGTTCATACAAACCCCAGCAATATGGCATCCAACATGAACGCTGCTGAGCTCATCAGTTAGTCCATTTATATATAGGTTGAAGAGCCGGGGAGAACTCAACCCTCCCTGCCTCATCCCGCATTCCAACCCATACACCTCGGAGTCAGCTTCCGCCCCCCCTCACACTATTTCTCTGGTTGCGTTACCAATACTTAAATAATGTTACATTCTCATGTAATGTAATGGTAATGTGGTGTCGTAACTTATCGTATCGCCACAACATATCATATGGTACCAGGTCGAATGGTTTCGACAAATCCAGAAAGCAGGCAAAGACAAGTGTTTTTCTAGTAGTGTAGAACTGTATAGTTTGCTTGAGACACATTATAGCAGCTTCTGTAGTGTAATATTTCGGTTCATATTCATTAAGGTTCAAATTTTTGGCTAAATACTTGTCAAGCAAACTGTCCAGCACGTTAGCCACCACTGTAGCAAGTGCACCACTGAAGCATCGCCCGTCCTATTCTTAATTATGGGTATGTCTCTTCATTTTACAAATGGCTCCACTTAATATTTATCATCAGAACGTACGCGGCTTACGTTCTAAGACTGACATGCTATATCGAATGACCAGCCTCTATAATTACGATGTTATTTCCCCCTCTGAAACATGGCTTGTCGATAGTATAGCGGACGCCGAGTTATTTGATAGCCGCTATCTAGTATACCGACGTGATCGCGATTATCAGCGAACGGCACAATGCTTGGGTGGTGGGGTCCTGTTCGCAGTTAATCGTAATCTTACTGTAGAGCATAGAAAAAAGTGGTCGAGCTCGGCAGAAGACATCTGGATCACAACATCTGTCCGCAACAAGCGACCGTCGATATCTTACAGCATAAACCTATGTACAGTCTACTTAATCGACGAGGGAGGGGGAGGTAACCTACACAGGGTCCAGCTCCAAAACTTTCTAAACAAATTGACACAGTTGGTCTTGGCACACCCTTTAGATAAATTAATAATAATGGGTGATTTCAACCTTCAGAATTATGTCAAATGGATTGAGAATGTCGGTACCAAGCAGCTCGAACCACAAATGACTATGAATGCAGGATATTTGCTTGATTTTATTGACACTTTAGATATTTGCAATCTCAGTCAATATTGTATAGTAAATTGTAACCAAGGGATTTTGGATCTGATCCTATCAAGCCATGATGTGACTGTCAATATATGTGAGGCTCCCCTTGTTAAAGAGGACCCACATCACAAAACCATATGTATAACTGCAGGATTTATTGAAATACATTCACTAGCACAGGAATGTAGGACCAGATATATTTACAACCAAGGAAACTACCCGGCTATATCATCCGAACTCATCAGTACTAAGTGGGAACATCTTCTTAAGAATAATAAAATTGAGCAATCCGTCACTTCCTTCAACGACCGTTTATACGTACAAGTACATACCTAAAAAAACAGTACGTCCTAAGTCCTATCCGTCTTGGTTTAGTTCTGCCCTAATAAAACTCTTGAAAGAAAAACACAAATTTCACACCAAATACCGTACCTACGGCAATCTTTCTGACTATCAGTCGTTCTCTCTTCTTCATCGCCGTGCTGCACATATGGAAAAATACTGTTTTGATGCCTATATATCAAGAATTGAAGACTCTATCTCAAGAGACCCAAAGAACTTTTGGACGTATATGAAGGGCAAAACAAACAAAATTCATGCCCTAGCAAAGTGACATATGAGGGTTTAACTGCTGACACTGGTCGCGGCATAAGTGACCTATTTAGTAAGTATTTTGGGACCAGCTTTAGTGCACCTGGAAATGACATGTCAGAATGACATGTCAGACCTAATATGAAATACTCCTCATCCCTGCGTAAATATCGCATCAATCGTCGTGGATCGTAAAGGGGTGTTGAAGCTGCTCAAATCTCTCGACCTCATTAAATCAGGTGGTCCTGACGACATTTCCCCATGATTAATAGTTGAGTGCGCTGACGGTCTGGTAGTACCGATCTGCATTATCTTCGAGCGATATCTATCTGAGGGTGTTGTGCCCGGTATATGGAAATCGGCTTTCATAAAGCCGATATTCAAGAAGGGGGATAGAGCACAAGTAGAGAACTATAGGCCCATTTCAAAACTCTGCCTGTTTGCTAAGTTTTAGAGAGAACCGTGTATGATCAGGTCTACAGTGATTTAAAATGCTGCTTTGGTGAAGGCCAGCATGGATTCCTCAAGGGGTGCTCTACTGTATCTAACCTGGTGCTGGCTAACGACTTTATAACTGCTGGCATAGAACAGGGCACACAGGTTGTGTGATATACACCGACTATAGTAAGTGTTTCGATCGTATTAATCACTCTTTACTACTCAAAAAGTTAACTGCTGCTGGCATTCACGGAGACCTGCATAGGTGGTTTACTTCTGACATCAAGAATTGCAGTCAAGCTGTTATGCTTAACGGCCATATGTCAACATGGGTGCCTGTTCCATCCGGAGTAACTCAGGGGTCATTGCTGTTCACCTTGTTTATCCTTGACATAGAGAAATGTTTCTTGAACTCGAAGGTCATCTTATTTGTGGATGATATGAAGGTCTTAAAAACGGTTTGCAATGCCAGAGATGTGGGTGACCTGCAGGCCGACCTCCATAGACTTGAAAATTATTGCCTACTTAACAGACTGGACCTTAATGTATCGAAATGTTTCTACATGTCATTCACACGTCGCCGCCAAGCAGTTCTATCGAGCTACAAATTGAAAGATCGTGACTTGCAGAGAATATCAGAGAACAGGGATCTGGGTGTCGTTCGCGACTCCAAACTCTTATTTGATAGGCACATTGACAATATTGTAAAGAGAGCTTCTACATCTCTTTGTTTTATACTGCGTAGGTCTCTCCATTTCCGAAGCATCAAAACCATTAAACTTCTTTACTGTACGTACGTACGCAGCCACCTGGAATACGCCTCTCAGATATGGAACCCCCACTACCACAACTATGCATCCCGCATTGAAAGAGTCCAAGCTACGTTTGCTAGGTACCTAGATTATAAAACAAAGCGACTACATCCACAGATGCAAAAGATATCATTTTTTGCCCCTTGGTTGCAAGGAATATTGGTGATGTTTGCTACCTCAAGGAATTTTTTGAGAGCAGTAGCACTTAAAATAAATTTTAATTGTACTTGTACGGTAGGAATCATTGTTTGTTTATTTCTTTAATATTAACATGAATCCCTTTGTAATTCCCATAAAATATTGCCTATTGTGTTATGTACAATCTTATAATGTTATGTTTTCATGCACGCCTTTGTTGTTTTTATTTTCCTCTTTCACATTCTATTGCTGCGTTCCGTTTGCCGATTACAGCGCTCACAGCGCTAAAAGTGCTCAAAACCGTTCCGATTCGTTTGAGCGCGCTAAAAGTGCTATTAGTGCTATTGCAATCGGAATGGTAAATATCGCGCTAACATTCTGATTGTTCGTCGCTTAAGTCTAAAGTTACAATATCATTAAGATCTTTGACCCTGAATGAAGCAGCAGCCATTTTTTTATATTATTACGAAAGAAAATTAATAAGCAAGCTTTCAAAATCTTTAATCGACTAATAAAAACATCAACAAAGTAACGTCATGTGTCAGTTTTGGCAGGCCGTTCACAGCGACCATGCTCCGTAGCGTTGGCACTGTGAGCGGGAAGATGGCGGCGTTTATGACGTCATTGATGACGATATCGATATCGCTGTGAGCGCGCTCACGGGCAATCGGAACGGGTATATGAGCGCTATGAGCGCTGTAATCGGCTTTGAATGAAATGTTAATGAATTTTGCATATAAGCGGAGATTTATAATTGGCACATGTTTATTCATAGGTTTATTAGATTAATGTTATGGAGCTGTAAAACTTCTTACAAAGTTAGAATAAAAAATAAAATAAAATAAATAAATAAAATAAAATATGACTATGGTGCGCATTAAGTCCTGAGGCAAGTACTGATGACTATAAATTAAAGAGTATAAAAAACATAAATTGAAGAGCAAGGTGAGTACTCTAGGCAAACGATCTGACGTATATATAGACGGGTATACTCCATACAACATATATTGTTGATTTACAACTTTCTTAATACTTTAACAAATGTACAGTACATCTTATCCCACTATTATTATAGATTAGAAAGCTTGTATGTTTGGATATGTGTTCCCAATCACCTAAAAACGGCTTAACAGATCTGTATGAATTTGACATATGATTATAATAACCTGGAATAACATCTGAATAACTTTTATCCCGAAATTTTAACAGGATCGGGAGTTAATACGTGTGTACAGAATAATACAGTCAATGTCACTTACTTTATATATTTTTTATTAATTTATATTTTTTATTGTTCACTGTGCACACAATATCCAATGTGTGAGTGAATAGATTTTTCATAATATTTTTGTTTATTAACTTCAGTATTTTTCTAATCAAGATTTAAGTTAAACGAAGGAGTTTGACTCTGGACATTCATTCGTTTACTCTGTTTTTGTGGTCTTGTTTGGTTTCATTGAATGTTCTAAGCACAGGAATAGGCAGCCGCTACAGCCACTATTGTTACCGGAGCAGCTACAGGAATTAATACAAAATAATGTGCCGTCTCTATTTAAGAGGCTACAGTCTCCTATAATTTTTAGAATTTACAATGACCATCTATCAGGCCCAAGGCCAAACATTCAAGCAGTAGGAGTTCTTCCAGAAACTACATGCCCCTCACATGGTCAACTTTATGTCGGTTGCTAAAGAAACACCCGCAATCTGAGTGCAGCTGAAATAATCATATAAGGCTTCCCAAGCGACGTGTGGCAGGGAGACGGCGGGGGGACCACAGCCGACTGCGTAGCAGAAAATAATTAATCAAACAATTTCGCATATTGGAGTCCATTAAATTAGAAGTATTTGCATCTCTAAAGAAATCGAATTCAATGACTCAATATATTATCCAACTCAATCAAAAAAGCAAATTTACAATAATTGGATCGGCAATTATACCTAATTGATATCTCTACGATTTACTCCATAGGTTATGTTTCAACAAAAGTACTGTCCACAAGGAGGACGCGAGCGAAGCCGTGGGAAAAATCTCGTAAATAAATAATTTGAAACCAGAAAATCCTCCCGTAGCACCTCTACCCTCTCCGCCGCAATAACTTCGGGACGCTAACAGGGTCGCCGCTGGAATGCTCATTCCGTAGGTTCTCGAGGGACTATTGGATCAGGGAATGACGACATTCCTGTCGAACTCTTCTTTAATTGCTCGATCATTACCGTAGGCGCCAAACCACGAACTCGTGTTCTTTGTTATTAGTGTTCTTATTCAAAACTAGAAATGTCGCGAACTCGAAGCGCTACTTCTGGGTAAGGTATTATTTATTTATTTACGCTGTTGTTGTAATAAATAAATTAAAATAAACGACCATAAGCTTACGAATTGTGAGCACAGTCATACATACAACACTGCGGCCTTCTCTTCTAGGCGACCGTCGATAGTTGATAAAGACTTAATTATTACAAATAACGGGTAAGGCGAATGCGAACACGTTTCAAACTAGAACATAGTAGGTGAGGTATACCTACGTAATGTATAGGTAAACAAATTCAATCATGACAACAATATTTTCCACACAATACATACACATATACATATATAAAAGTAGATAAATTGTGTTTCTTGAGACGATATTTAAAAGATTATTATGATTGACATAATCTAATCTCTGGTGGTATGTTCCAGCGAGACACCGCCCGTACTGACAGTCACTAACAACATGACGTGAGCGTTGGAGTACGCAGCATTCAGGTTTTAATGGTACCAGTCCAAGGTCAAAATAATTCCATGGGTGGGTTACTCTTAACAGTGATTTATTTATTTGTTTCTCTATCCACCACTGCATAGGAAATAAACTATCTTTTTTATTTAATTATTTAACTCTTTATGTACACGAAGTTAGTAACGAAGGAAATCGTAAGAGAATTGATAGAAATGAGGTGTGATTTTCATCTCTTCGGCGAGGCTCAAACACGCCTCCTTCATATTATTCTCTTCCCTTTTAGAACTTAAATAAAATATGAAATAAAATAACATATGCAATCAAACGTCCATCGTAACTGTCGTCGCTTTCAGGCCTCAAACCTCAATTCGCTCTTCAATCGCTAATTTATAAAATCCTTACTCCAGATCAGCAATAGCAAACAAACTGTAGGTAATACGTAGGTAAGAACTTGTGTTGACGTTCAGCGGATGGGCCACCACCGCAGGTCTCGGCTCTCCGGAAAGTAAGCAGAGTAGCCATCACCATCACGAGGCCATAAAAGGTTGTAATGATGTAAGCCACAAAACTAGCTGCTACTCATTGTTGGTACTTGCAGTTGGGTCGCTGGGGGATAGCTGCCTAAATATTCATTAAACATGTTGAGCTTCGCCATCAACGGCAAGCTCGCTCCGGTTCGTATCTGACACGAGGCTTGCGAAAGCCACACCGCGGTATTGCCGAAAGAGTCTGGATTCGGTTAAGGGCGGCGTTTTTTAAATCGTGGCTCAAGTAACATGCTTTTTAAGAGGAATTAAGTAAATTAATAAGATTTACTATTGTTGATGATTAATAATGTGGTAAGCACAAGCACGTAAACGTGGGAAGGACCCTAGTACCATCACAGACGAGACCTTAACAAAATTAACTCTACTCCCTCTGGCAGACAGAGGGTCGAGTCGCCTCTAGGCGCCGTAACCCGAGCCAGGAGACCCCACGCTCCGAGCGAATTCGGTTTGCGCAGCGAGCGTTAGCCTTAAAACGAGAATATCATTACATAACTTACTATGACGAACGAGTGGCGTAGAGGGTTGTAGCCCTGCCAGAATGAACAGACAAATGTTCTCGGGTCATGGTTGATAATTATGTATGTATGTTTATTCTTAGTTCCCCCCCATTCGCCGTATGGTCGTCCATAACACAAACTCAACATACTTTGGGGCGATACCGTTGGTGTGTTTGTGCGGGAATTTATTATAATTATTTATTACAATAATATTTATATTAACAATTACTTTAACTAAATTATATACGAATCTCTTGAAGCACATTTCAAGTTACCCGCTAGACGTCGTTAGCAGATTTTGTTAATTAAGTATAACAGGTTGAAACTTAAAAACAGTCCTAATCTTTATTAAGTAGGAGGGCTTTACTAAGTACGAAGGGGCTGTGTCTGGAAGTTAAGTAAACTCAATAATAATACTAATAAAATATATAGTTTTCTCCAAAAATGTACAATTTAAAATTTAACCTATCGTTTGAATTATAAAGGAGACTGGAGCCTAAGCTAGGAAAAACCTGTGTTGCAGGTCTCCAGGTGACCACTAAATATGCAATATCGAGAAATTCGTCATTTAAAATGAAAAACAACAAATTTTTACAAAATCACAAAATATATCAAAGAGAAAACAATGAACTTAACAAATAATTGTAATAAATTAGCTACTCGTTAAAATTCTATTTGATGTATCACATGATACGATCTTTTCACTTTTGACGTCGTGTGGTAATATCCTTGCCGGGTACACTACATAAATACGAAAAACTTAATTCCGATAGTCATAATTACAATTTCAAAATTCCGAATTTTATAACACCGAACTCCGTAATTGAAAATTCTGTGTATCATTCTGATACAAAATCTGAATGTTAGCATTGAATTTTCGGAAAATTAAAATTCGGAGTACATATTTCGGACTAGACAGCGGATTTTTAATTCTTCGTACTAATGAAAGTTGGAAAATTAAAATTTCGTATTTATGAATTTCGGTAAAATAAGAATCGTGTTTTTGAAAAGTCGGAATTAAGACTCTTCGTGATTGTGAAATTCGGAATTTAAAAAATCGGAATATTCAGATTCGGATTTCGGAATTTTTGGTGTTCCCATCCTTGCCTACTACAGCAAGTGGTGCAGAATTCGGATCCTGATAAGCATACAATTGCGTAATGAATGCAGACAATCCTCAACATCAACGTCCTTAGAAATTGTATAGGCATCTGCAGGTATGAATGTCAGGGGAGGCTATGTAATAAGGACTCTTTCTATCATAGAGTTTTGTACTATCTGTGAGGCTAGCTGGGTCTGGCACATGGTCAAGTTTGTATCTGGGGTATTGCTGAACTATTGATTTGCTGGCTCCTCTTGTGTGCTGACTAGCTCCCGGAGATATACTATTTTCTACGGATGTCTTCTGGTAACGTTTTAATGGCAGTTATGGATGATTAATGGGGAAATTGAGAGTAAAAGCTAATCTGCCACTTTTTTGTAAGAGTCGAATAGAAACAAAAAGATTTATTTATTACAAATTCGTATATTTTATATATATATAAAGTAGGTACCTACACACATTGGATAACCTCTTCAATATATACTTGATAGAACTATCACAAATTATCACATAATAATGTAATCAGACTAAATTAAGCTCATTTCTTCTTGTGTTGCACAGTTGTGCAGCAAACAGTTGCTTATAAATATTACATTTATTTAAATTTAAATTTATTTAAAACAAATATAACATTTCCTTGAGTCAAATTCAACAACAATTGTAACACCTGTGAGCTTAAGTACACAAGTAGGTAATATCATGTTTTTCGCATAAAAGTAGAACATGTATAAAGAAAAAGATACTTAATATATATTCCGTTCGTATATCTTTGGGAATATTAAAAATATATAAATAGGTCTAATTTGCACCACAAAATATTTAAAAACATTTCTTGTTAAAACCATTTCCTACAACTAATTCACAGTACACGAGAATATTTATGAATCATGCAATCAGTTTCTTAAGAGATAACATATTTGATCACATGCATAAATATTAATATACCTTTCTCATTTCGTACATAAATGAATAAAAAACTTAAGCTTATTTCCACTAAATAAGTCTTTTCCTTCCAACTCTACTTAATTTTTTTTTGGTGGTCAGAAAAAATATACTCCTTGCCATAAAGACGAAGGGAAAAACGTCATACAGCCTTTAAAAAACAAATCCGAAAGGGGACGGAAAGAGGTTTCATTTACATTCGAAAAGTAGGTAATGATGAAGAACTTTAGGAATATCAAAGGTATGCACGAAGTCGGGCAGTTTGCAGCCGAAACATCTTCTAAGAAAGATTCTGGTTTGTTCCAGCAGAGGAAGGGGAGTCTTAGCGCGTTCTGTTAAGGCTTGTTTTTGCGCTGCGGTGAGAACGCTGTTACGCCTGATCATGCATAAGTCGAAGGCTTCTGCTGCATCCAGGAGTAGGTAGAAGTTGTGTTCCTGGTCTTCTGACACGACATTTTGCAGGTGGTTCAATATGCCGTCAGGGTCTCGGAACTGAGTTTTCATTATTACCTGAAACGGAAATAATATGGTTATTGAAACATATGCCTTGATTTCTTTTTAACAAAATAAATTTTCTTAAAGAGTATTTCTTTTACACTGTCACATTTACACTGTCTGAATTGCATACACAAACACACATATTTATACCTCAAAAACATTGTCAGTTATTATCTTGAAACTTAAACTTAGATTGGACTGAAACGGAAGAGAATGTAAAATTTATTCGCTGGTTCTAAGTTTTATATAAATTTTTAATAGCATTAATATTATAAAGTAATACAATCAGATCTTTGTTTTTCAATTTTAACAACCGACAAAGGAGGTCGCATTTAACCAACGGACCCATTCACGGCAAAGGCTGTCCGCACACATGAACATCATCAATCCTTTGATTGACAGATGTCATTGCTCCGACCGTTATTTAATTTTCACTTCACAATCGCACATGACATTTGTATTGTCTATGTATTTGTATTGGCTGTGCATTTGTCGTTTCAGACTCGCTATTCGACGATGACGAGTCCTAAGATGTCGACATGGACCAAGTCCGAATGATCGCGTGCTCATCACGAGATGAAAGAAGTAACGAGCTCACCCTGGCTCCATGCCGCAGCAGCATCCTCAGCACCGGCGACTGCGGCAGGGGGGCGGCGAGGTACTCGGCGAGGGGGGGCCGCAGTTGGGTTAGGTCGTCGCTGTTGTACACTTTGAGGTTAGGATCTGCGCCGTGTTCGAGGAGCAGCTGTAAGGGTACAAGCTATGTAAAGTAAAGGATTGACAGTGGTGCCGTAGACCTACCGTACCTGCATTAAAATTGGTGTTAAGGCACATGAATTTACTAACTTACTAGCTGCCGTATGAACAATCGGATCATTGCAACATAAGTAATAATAAACTGCTTTTAAAGTTAACTGCTAAAGTTATTTTCCTTGTAATTCCTGTTGCCGTGAGGACACCGGGAGAAAATATATCCTTTGTCACTCCCACAAATGAGAAGCATCTAATGTCACCTCCCTCATACTCATCCTGAAATCTGTCAAACGGTTTCGGTTGTATAGCGCGCCATAAATATACATACATACATACACGCGATAAACATAAAACTCCTTCATACAGTCGGGTAAGAACTGACTTTGACAGTTGACATTTGACAGTCTCCGGGATCCCTGTGGTTCCAGATGGAGGAGCGGAAAAGTGACAAGGTAATATAATATCAAAACTCAAATGCAGACCTTCATTATCCTGCGTGACCCCAATATCTCTTAATTCTTTCAAGTGAACCAACATAACTCTAAACTTAATTTTTAGAATGATTTACATATTCGTACTTTATAATTCAATGGAAATTAAATAATCTAGATTATCTTGACTGGGTTTGAAATATTTAGACAGGCTGTCCATGCTGTAATTTATATACTTTACAATTTTCTATAACTTTAATATAGGAATATCTAACTGTTTAAATGTAAGTGTTGTAAAATACCATGTCATTGGAGGGTCAAGAGGCATAGCGGTTAGTAGCCCTGTCTCATACACCTGTCTCATACATGTATATTTATTCTGGGTCCCCCCCCCTGGTCGCTATATCCATAACACAAGCTCTGCTTACTTTGGGGCCTAACAGTTGGAGTGATTGTCTGGGGATTTATCAAAACAATGTACAATACCTTTATGATGGCCACTCTGTTGGCGATGTTGTCGGAGCAGGCGACGTGCAGCGGCGACCCGATGACTGAGCTCGACGCGTTCACTTCAGCTCCTAGACCATCAAGAATAATACTTAGTATTACAATTCAAATTCTCAACATTGACAATTACTGTTCTTATTGACGTCAAATAAACCATGATTCTACCGCCAGTTCGGAAAAACCTTCGTGAAGAAGAACTGGCAAGAAGCTTTACGGCCATATTTTTTTTCACAATAAATTTACAGAGTCTCTTTATGTCGATACACAATTATTCTTATCTGCATCCGCTAGCTCGGCAAGTCTCCCTCCCTCAAGTATCAAGACGACGAACACCCTCAAACGGCACCCGTTCACGAGTTAACGCGGGATCCAGCCACCGCCCTCCTCAACCATTCTCCTCAATCAGTTCCACTATACTAGACAAAGTTAATTTAGCGTTGCAGTCCTTTTATGCTATCATATTGTTTTAATGTATGTTTTGAGAGTGAGGTTTCGTTAAATCTCTCACCTGCACTGAGCAGCATGGCGCAGGTAGCCACGTCCCCCTTGAGGATGGCGAGGTCGAGCGCGCTCGGCTTGCTGAGTTCGGGGCTCAGGTAGTTCAGGCGCGCGCCTTGCTTGATCAGCAAGTTCACTATGTCTGGGTTGCCTGGAGGGGGGGGGGAGGCAGTTTGATTAGGAAACAAACATTTATAGTCATAGCTATGGCAGGTGTCTATTCATCGTAAAACAGTACAGGGTGCATGTTATGTTGTATGTATCAATACTAATAATGAATGATAAATCTGCGGATAAACACACCAACTGTATGGCTCCAGAATAAGTGGAAGGTTACAGCGAACTAGGGGCTGGACCCAGATTAAACAAATCAGATATAAATAACCATGACCTGAGGACAAACATTTGTGTTCATCACACAAATGAATGTCTCGACCAGGACTCGAACCTGGCACCTCCGTATCATATCCGTATCATCTACAGTGAGTGTCGTACACGAAGACGCGCCCCTTTTGTTGGTGAGCCAGACATATACTACAGGTCCCTATCCCAAACTTATCATTCAGTGCGAACAAAAACTAAGAGGATATATAATCACTTTACTGCATGACGGTAATGTCTGTATACATTTTAAATAAAGGTTATCAAACCAGCTGAGGGTCGTTTTACTGATGCCGTAGATGATTCGCAAGGTCACCTGTATACCCACTCACCGCTCAAGACAGCGTAGTGCAGGACCGTCCGGTAGTCGTTCCTGGCGTCGGACATGGCGTTGACGTCTGCTCCGTGGCTGATGAGGAGCAGCACCGACTCTATACCCTGGAGGTGTGAGGGCATTAGTTGGTAATTTATTTCAAATGTATGACTTCAAATTTCTTCTCTAATGGTAGTCGAACTATTTCGAAGAGTTTATGGGGCCTCGAAACTTGAAGATAATCTAAATAACTTAACGTTTAGGAATAAAGGATATATTGCAGGCAAATAGAAAATGAATGCAAGCTAATACAGAACTTTTATTTTCGTGTATCTCAATTTGTTGATTACAATATGCTATATATTTATTAAGATTCTCCAACAAGGGCTTACATAAATACTTGCTTTACAATATTTTGCATAGTTGTTAGTTAAATGCGCCCTCAATAACCTATTGGTGAATATAGCATGCCTTAAATTAAACAAAATACACTTTACCACAAAAATAAGAACATATAGGTTAAAAATTTATACGAAAATAAAAAAGAAGATTGACGATACTAAATGGTTACAGAGGTCAAATGTTCTTTTTAATTTAATTTTGAACCGTCATCGGAGACAGTGGTCTATACCACTTTTGACAAAACTAACATTAGCTGTATGACAGCCTTATCTGTCAGAATATCATTACAAGGTTACGACGTGTCAATGAACTTCACCCGTATGGTAATAGACCACATTTTTGCCCAACTGTACATAAAACGGAATATATGACACAAGGAAACGTAGAACAAATCAAAGCTGATAGAGTGTATACAATGTAATCATCTGAGGCATATAATACAAGTATTTGACGTACTTCAAAGAAAAGCCTAACATTTGTTACTAAAACAAGAGCTGGAACAAATTATTTGTGTACAGAAAGACGACAACATGAAACCACACTTACATTCCTATTCCTAGCAGCCTTCATGAGCGGCGTGAGACCAGCCCTGTCCCTGGACTCGGTGTTGGCTCCGAAGGTGAGCAGCAGCTCCAGAAACTGAGGGTCGGAGACCAGGTTGATCTCCGCACCAAAGAAGTAGCGCTTGTTGGGGTCCGCGCCGTGCTCCAGTAACAGGCGGGCTACATCCTGAAAGGACACAGGATACGATTAAATAAGATAACTATTATTGGTTGCTGTACATTGTAACTACATTCTTTTAATTTGATTTAGGTAGACTGATTGAAGTTTATTTAATAAGGGGTATATGAAACTATCAACGTATTTCGAAAACTCTGAATAGCATACACGCAAAAGACCCACGAGCAACATCGTCTTGTATAGCCAACCTTCTGTTTTTCCGTCACTTTTTCGTATTCAAAATATGAAATCATGGCCTCAACTCATTCAGCCTGCATGTAATCTTCTTTCTAAGAACTTTATGATCAGACAATTGTGTGTTAAGGATGACTATATTATTCTACTATATTAACTATATTATCTCGATGCGTCATCCATAATACTGCATGCGAAGCCCGTGGTTCGATATTCGAAACTGATTACTGTAAAGGATGACTTTGTTCGGAAAAACCTTCATTAAGAAGAACGGGCAAAAACTCTTTATGTCTATACAAAATGGTTCTTATCTGCAACTGTTAGCTCGGCAAGTCTTCTCCCCCCCATCTAAATGACGATCTAATTATCAAACGGCACCCGTTCACGAGGTGAACCCGGGGTCCAGCCGACGTAAATCAGCTTCAACGAAGTTTATGCATGTAGCAGTGTATCCACGGAGCACAAACTGGCTTATAAATAAAACAGTCTCAAATAAAACTCAAATAAAACGACAGTCTATCGTGACCACGGCAACTGCAAAGATGCCGAAACGTCGAAATAATTTTAAAATTAACTAAAATATACGCGATAATATCCGGTAAAAAGTGTTTTATTTAAAGTATGTATCGTGAAAACTTAAGAAAAAACTGGTTTATTCTTTGTGTCTATTACACTGCTACAAACAAAAGGTGTCAAAACCGTTTGTCTGTACTGTAGATCATGTATATTTTGGGGTTTTATGGAATAAAGATTGTTATTATTTTTTATTGCGTCTTCTTCATTGGGTACTCACGTAATGCTTATTCCTGATAGCCAATCGCAGCGGCTCGTCACAAAGCGTGGTGCGCGGGAAGAGCTCGCCGCTGTCAGGGCGGTAGTCCACGCATGCGCCGCTATCCAGCAGCAGCTTCACTAGCTCGGTGTATCTGCAAGGGGACGGTATTACTTGAGAGATATTGAGCTTTTTGCGGCCTTACATCATTGTGGTCCGGTTAAAGGAGAGTGACCATCGCGATTCTAGCTGAAGCCAAAACTCGGAAAAAGCATAATATCTTCGTGGATGCCAGTTAGCACAAAGTGGTTGGCATGTGCATTGGTGGTTAGAAAAATAAAAAATAAAAATTCTAAACTGTAAAGATTTAAAAACACTTCGTTGCATCCACTGCGCACCCCACATTTCCCTACCTCTCTGTTACCCGGGGATCCTAGGTAACAAGTCAACGAGGACGGCTCATCTTGTACGCCAGAAATGTTAATAACGTATGTTAACGCATATTTCCAAGCCTTCAATTCCTTATCCCTCGAAGAGTGTGAGCCACGTACCCATGCTCGGCCGAGAGATGCAGCGCGCTGTACCCGCAGTCATCCGTGGCATTGACATCGCAGCCGCGCACCAGCAGCAGGCGCGACGCTTCCACGTGCCGCTGCCAGATGGCGTAGTGCAGCGGGCGGAGACCTTGAGTCACTGGCTCGTTCACCTGAGGAGTGGTAGGTCGCTTTAGAACGCTGGTGAACATACACTCCACTAAGTGGTAAGTGGCATACGCGCTATCGGTTAGTCAGGGACAATGACAGTAATGATGAAGCGAAAGCTTCAGAGGAAGTAATTTTACTTTCTGCTCCTTCCCTTGTACTGGAACACGATCACTAGTAGTTGGTTATTGTGGAGGTTTAGATGAGATGGACTGTAGCGCCGCTACGGACGAGCTGTGAACAAAATAAACTTTACTACTATTATTAATGATAATAATAATAATCCGCAGGCAAACACACCAACTGCATGACCCCAAAGTAAGCAGAGCCTGTGTTATGGATTACCATAAAGCGAACTGGGGGGGGAACCCAGAATATACATACATGCCTATATAAAACCATGACCCGAGAATAAACATGTGTGTTCATCACACAAATTAATTAATAAATAAATAAACAATTCATTACACCAAATAATAAATTTTTGGAAAAACTCACTGGCAGCTACATAAATCTAAAATTAAGTTTTGTAAAATAGCTTCTTTTAATGATATTCATACGTTTTAACGTTAAAACAACAAACATTCATAAAATAGCCATTACAAAAACAAAAAACAAGACTTTGGTGTGAAAGTAACCAACCACGGACCCGTCCAATATAACCACCCACCTTGGCTCCACAAGCCAGCAGTATCCTGATCTCGTCCAGGGGCACCATCCTGATGATGGAGTCTGCCAGCTCCCGTTGCAAGGACTTCTCCGCGATGAGCTCTGATGGCATCTTGCTGTAAGAGAGGAGGAGGCAAATGAATATCATAGAAAGAATAACACTTACGATTATATGCCCTAACGAAGTGTATAGCTTTGTGTCGTGGCGCGGTGAAGACGTAAGATACAAGTAAATATAATGCTTTCTGGCAGGTATTTTATATACCTTTATGAACACGTGCTCGACATCATTGTTTTGTATTATCATTATTTTAGATCTATTTGCGTTTGCCTTCCGTCCCACCTGATGGTAATGATGATAAAAACCTATCCAAGAGGTGCCTAATAATTTATCTAATTTCTAAAATCTAAAAAAGGGCCAGCAGCGAGGTGTATCAGGCAGCTCATCCACATAATGGCGGTGCGACTTTTGGGTGTATTCACCATTAACGTGTGGAGCCCCTGCCTGCGCCCCGAGTCCGATGTTGGACTGGTAACGGTTTAAGGAGTTCGCAGAGAATATTCGTAGACTCTCTAAAATACATCCTATAAAATACCGATAAACAAGCGAATATAGTACATATTAAACCGCAATTCAGCCATGTTAATGTTTCATTTTAGCGGTTATAATAGAAAATATTGACACACATCAAAAGCTCAGGTTCTTCTATACAGCCTATATTGGACATCGAGGTTCACAAATCGGAAAGCAAAGGATTTAAAAATGTAATACGTTACCTTGCGAACATAAAATAGCAAATTTGATTGTACTCGAAATATGCTCAAACATTTAGTAGGCATTCTGTGCCGAAACACAGTAATGAACCTGAAATTTTTATTTGAAAATATGTGACCAAGTCGCGTTGAAAGATATTTGCGTATCAGACCAGACGTTAGAAAATACGCCTAAAAGTTCATTCGGAAAACAAGTAAGAATAGAATCTGCGTATAACCATGGCTCGTATATCTTTACACATTATCGTACGTCAAATAAAGAGAGATAGATCTTGTCGTCATTTGTCGGTAAATTATTGTCTGCGTTTGGCAAACGTGGCCACACGTTCTTGTCATCTAAATACGAGGTGTGGAATATTTAGAAATGAATTCAACGGGACAGTAAAAGACTAAATATCAAATTATTTAATGTGTTCCTATTATGAACAAAACTGAATTAAAGAACATTAAAAATATTTTATTTCATCGTAGGTAAAAATGGTCCATACTGAATGAATATCTTCTTTTATTTCATCATCTCTTTAACTTCAGCTTTTAAAATATATTTTAAAATGTATTTATTTAGAAGTTAAATAGTAATTCAAGTTAAAATGTATTATTTTACAAGTTAAATAATAATTCAAGTTAAAATGTATTAATTTAGATGTTAAATAATAATTCAAGTTAAAGTATATTTATTTAGAAGTTAAATTCGATTTAACTTTTAAACTAGCTTTTAAAAGGTATCTTATGACCGTTGGGAAAAAAACCGGCGTATAAAAACTGCTCGGCGTATTCTTGTCTTTGCCATTTCATGAAAAAGTATTTATATAATTTGACTAGGTTATGTCCAAGCATGTTTATAAAATAAACAGACGAATTGAGAACCTCCGACAGCTTTGAGGTTAGGTAAAACACGCAACACATCCACAGCATTTCAGGGGGTTGGCAACCAGTTGTATGTATTGTTATTATGTCTATTGTAAGCAATTTCAAGTCTATACGATATATTTTACTATATTTAAAACATTTCTTTTACATACATTTATACGTAGAATTTATGTATATCGTGAACAACATGCAAAATTGTAGAATGTCGTTTACAGGTATTGTTGCATGTGTCTTGTGTGAGTCACGACAACTGGCGACAACTGACAACCAGTAGTCTGCCCACCCTGCAGACGTCATACGTGAATGTTGCTGAGGTAAAATTCTGATAAGGTTATGTTCATGTACTTTTTGGAATCTCTTTTGTATTAGTTTTAAGTTGAGTTTTTTAAATGTTGTTTTACTTTCCTTATCTTGTAATTTTTATATATGTATTGTGTTTTGGATGCTAATAAATGATAATATATTCTATTCTATTTAGGGACAGTAAAATGCAACTGTAATGGACATAATTAATCGAAGGTATTTTAAACAAAGACAACTATAATGCAAAATAATGATTATAACGAGGATGTCTTTTTTTTATTTGATTGAGAAAAATCCCGCATGAGTGATGAAAATATTGCACAATTGATCAATCGCACCTACGACTTATAATAATTATACGACGGAGGTTTTAATAATTAGGAGCTAATTCACCTGGTTTCAGTAATTAAGAACAGACACTAAACTACCGATTAGATTCTATATAATATAACAAATGACGTGGTCACAAGGTGAATTAAAAATATAACACTTTATATGATCACGCGCATAAGCTTGTTGTAATCAAGGGAGATTTATATCAATCTTCGATCAAACCAAAATGCGATGTACCTATATGTTACAGGCGGATGGCTTATTTATTTATTATAAAAGTGCACCAACGAACTCAACACTAATACAGATACAATACAGATAGAATACATAACAAAATAGAAATCTAAGTGTTGGCTCACTTATGCATAAACAGCGTGCAAACACTTAAGTACAATAACATTGATAGAATAAAAAGTATAGACATAATGAGACTCTGTAAATTGATTTTGAAAAAAATATATATCCGTGAAATTTCTTGCCAGTTCTTCTTCACGAAGGTTTTCCCGAACTGGTGGTAGAGTCATGCTTTATTTGACAGCAATGAGAACAAGTAATTGTCAATGTTGAGAAATTAATTTTTGATTTTAAATTTGAAATAGTTGTTCCATCTCTTTAACCGCAACACAACCAAGGAAGGACTCTTGTACCCAACCAGATGAGATCTACACATAAGAAACGGTTCAAAACGGAAACCACCAAAAAGCTACGCGCTAATAATAAAATGAAATAAATGTTTCATGTTTTTGCGTTCTGGCAATACATCACACGATCATCAGATTTGCAAACAAACAAGATCTTAATTCTTCGACGTTCTCCTAATGAGTGTTTTCACGGATTGGAACCGGAGGCAGTGAGGAGCCACTTTAGAACTGTCACGTAATTTGCCAGTGCTCGGATCGCTCGTGTCACTAAACTCTTATAGAATAATTACATGAAGTCATAGTTGAATCCACTAATGAGTGAAAGGCACCTCTGCCAAGAGCGGCGAGTAACACATAAATATACTTTACTTTTAAAGATTAAATCACCGCGATTTTCTGCGAAATTGTCACAGGAACAATTAGTTGCCAAAAGTTTTATTATCTTTAAATAAAAATAACACAAAAGAACTTCGACCGTTTTTGTAATTTTCCTTAAATTCCACCTTTAAATTTAAAATGTACAGAATGATAACTAATCCTATAGTTTATTAGGAAATAATCATAGTTACGCCTATTTTTAACATAATAACATAAAACAACGCTTATCCACCGTAACTAAATAAAAAAAATCGATCGTTTAATCCAAGTCTACGTGCGAGAATTTAATATAGTAGCAATCTATTTATGGTAATAAAAATTGTGAAATTTTTAAAGAGTATTATAAAATTCAAGTTTTTATCTAACAATTATGCAATATTATGAAACATTTATTTTTTATTTCATCAAAACAAGCTTCATTACGCGACGTTCTAGACTCTGTGACTACAGCCCACTCGAGGGCTAGTTCATGAGTATGTAACGTATTTTTTTACGTAAGATTGTAACGTATTTAGAATGCAGAAAACAAACACGCGATATATTATACTATTTGCGAGTAATATCTTTTAGATTAAGCATTAACCTTGACTGGCTCTTAAGTATATAAAGTTCCTTACCATGTCCGTTTTTAAGCTCTGGCATTTTAAACGATGATTGTTCTAATGACAGTAAAAATATATCACAATATAGTAATTTTAGTACATCAATATTATGTACTAGAATTGCAAAAAGAAGTCTACAGTACAGTATAATAACTAAATAATAAACACATTTAACTAAACAACACGTACAGGCAAACTGCCCACGAGTCGACACACACACACACACACTAACAAACATCGCGCTTCGTCGCGGTTCGCTTTCCGTCGTGGGCTCGTGGGTTATAATTTAATAACCACACGACCAGGCTAACTATAGACGCAACGTGACATCATGTGTTTCGGACACGGACAGCCACTATTGATTTTGTTATTGTTCGCCAGCATTTGTTTTCCTGACTATTTTTACTTTAATTTTAATTTATATAATTCTGTTTGTTAGTAGAATTGAAAGGGGAATCCGCACTCCGCAGTTCGTCTACTTAGCTCGGTTGCGTGGCAGATGACGTGCAAGTTTCATTGATGACCGCGTACTGTAAACACTGGTCACAGAGCAGGTCGATTACTGCCAAGATGTGGCCAACGTTGCGAATTGATGTTCTGAGAAAATGTTGTGATGTTCTATTTTTTTTTTGACTGCAAAATTTTGTAGGGTTTCCTATTTAAGCGCGTAAACATTTGCCTGTTATTGAGGTATTTTATAATTTTGTCATAGCTGGCAAACGAGCGATCCATCCGACGGTATATGGCATCCGAGCCCATTGACAACATTAATCGTTGATTTTTTGTTACCGATTACTGTTGCGTTGCCGACCGTAGACTTAAGCTTAAATTGCCTTTGTTTCTTTAGGTAACCGGAACACAACCACGTAAATATGGTTATAATGGCCGTCAAAATAGAAAAGAGTGTAGTACCGCCCCCGACGAGCTTTCAACAAGAGAAACTGTGCTAGCACTAAATCGCGGGTAGTACCTCTTTAGCGCCCCCCCCCCTCGTGTCTTCAGGTGTCAGGTTGACACTCTTGTTATGAGTTATGTTATTCTAGCGACCGTAGCATTCGAGCACGATTCGTAGCGCTCGTAGCATCTCCGTAGTCATGGAGCAACATAATTAAAAATAATTTTTTGCCAAGTATTCGTAGATCACAATGTTTAGTTAGTTCGAGTAAAATATTATTTTATCGTACAAGTTGTTGCCATGCAGTAGCACATCAGAATATTCTTTATCATCACAAAATAAACACATAAATCGCCAAAACAAACACACCGTATCGTCCCGAAGTAAGTGAGTTAAGTTGACTTGTATTTTATTCAAACCACACATTCCAACGTACAAAAACGTGTCTGTCTAAAATTCTACCACTTATTATTATTTACACTTACAACGGACAACGCAAATGCGAAAAAAACACTACGCATTTCTAAATCGAAACCACTCGAAAGCAACATCAAGGAACGAAAACAAAGAAACTCGATTTTTACGCAGTTCATATATTTATTTATAAACATTACTGTAAACAAGGACACGTGGCCGCCGGCAGTAAGTCACTGTCAGGGTCGATGACCTAGGTCAGCTCGCACGCGGTGAAAAGAAATTGGGCCGCGTGTTTATAGGTTATATCTACAATGTGGTTACAATGCCACGCCACCGACTTCTCGTTGCGTGTGGTCAAAATTGGAACTGAGTGGCTCGTATGCAACTATGTTGTAAAAACTATTGTTTCTTGTATTAAGATCACCTTTCGGGCGATACTATTGTCCTTTCGGTTCCGGTTGTTTAAACTGGAATACCCAGTGCAATAACTGGATCAATTACAAACCCACCTAGAGCCTGTAGGCTTAGTTGGGTTTGTATTTGATAAGGCAACGTATGCTTTATTGATAAATCAATAAAGAACAAAATACCCAATCAAAACACCTACAATTAGTGGTGCTTGGGTGCGGATGCAACTTACTACCAACGGTGGATCGCATGCTCATTTACCAGCTATGACGAAAGTAAAAAAATCATAAAGGGCAGTCCCACTCCTGACCGCACAGATAACTAGGTTTCGCGCCCCATAACTCCGGATCACGCGAGAATTCCGCGATAAAACATAAACTACATGTAGGTAGCTTCCTAACAATGAAAGAATCTTTCCAAATCAGTTCAATAGTTCCTGAGTGTATCTATTACGTGTAAACGAACAAACAAACAACACCTCTCTCTTTGAAACTTTATAATAATGAGTAGACATGGATGTCTGCTATGTTGTTACACAGATATTGTAATCTAGTTTAATTCGGTTAATATGCTGCCATTTTTTTGACAAAGCAATTGACAAATGCAGTGAGGATGTTAGGACATGTTCCTTGATCTTTCTTGAGAAGAATGTTTCGCTAATTTCTGTGGAACCAAGGTAGATTATTTTAGTGGTTCGTTAGTTTCTATTGGCAAGGTTGTATCGCTGCACGATGACCTGGTACTGGAAAACTTTTCCTTATGGATTGTGTCTTAGTTTTAAAACTTTGACATTTAGTATAAAGGGTTGTTTTTCATAGGGTATGTACTAAATTGACAAGCGACAATGAAAATAAAGAAGGGTCACAGAGGTACTAACTAGTCGTTCTAAAGGTCAAAGTTTTGAAATTACGACACAATCTCCAAGACAGTGACCTGAGAAAGAAAAATGTTCAGTTGACAACTAAAATGCAGGTCAACGCACAGCGTTACAAGGTCTTGTCTGTAGCAGTACTCCAGTCCATTCCACGTGATCGCCGTAACAGCCGCGTTAACTTGGTTGTATGCCAGTTAAAGAAGTGGCCGGTGATGTTACAGGTCGTACAACCGAAGCCTTGCTGTGACAACTCATCTAAAGCGTCATTGTCACTAATGTACCTCTTCTTACGGTAGCGTCGGGTGACGGGTCGCTCACTTCCTTCTAATATGGTTGAGGAGGGCGATGGCTGGATCCCGCGTTAACTTGTGAACGGGTGCCGTTTGAGATAAGAATAATTGTGTATAGACATGAGACTCTGTAAATTAATTTTGAAAAAGAACCCGTGAGGTTTCTTGCCAGTTCTTCTTCACGAAGGTTTTTCCGAACTGGTGGTAGAGTCATGTTTTATTAGACGTCAATAAGAACAAGTAATTTCAATGTTGAGAAATATATACTTGAATTAGAATTTGAATCAGTAATCGATATTTTAGTGCACTTACTCACAATACTCAATATAAATCATGGCAGATGGCACTTGTACATAAGATAGCTCGCGTGCAGTTTGCCGGGTATGAAATGAACACGATTTGTGCGTCTGTCTGTGTTACTGAACCAAATATAAACAAACTTCTGAATGTTTTCCTAAAGCGATGTTAATGTCAATAGCTGGAGGGAATCCAAATAGTATATTTTCGTGTGAAATGTTCGTCTTAATAATATTAGAAAAGGATGTTTTATTATTCAAGGTGAACGTCAGGATTTGAAAGGAAATAAATAAATCAATTTGTTTTATCATTGAGATCACGGTCAGCCATATCTTTAGTTTGATTTGGTGTTTTCTTTTTGTAAATTTCACGATCACTATATTGTTTAATAAGATGAATTTATTAAAAACAATAGCTTCATGGTTTTATTATAAGAGAGCGGAGTGACAAGTCTGGTAAAAATAAACGAGGTATACGTCGTTTAAAAATTATTATTTATATTTTAACGTAGTTTCCTTCTAACGCATTGACGTTTCATCCAGCTTGTCTTTAGCTTTTCGATCCCTTCCATAAAATACGACTTCGACTTCGAAATAGGCATTGATCTCTTCGCCGGAGCTAAATCTTTTATCTTTTTTTAAATTTGTAAGCAGGAAGCATACACATGGTGTGTGGTGGGTCAACATGGTGTGTGGTGGGTCAGAAAGCAAATCCTAGATTAACCCTTAGAACTTAGCCATGGCAGTCACGCAGGTGTGCACTCATGCGTTGTCTTGTTGGAAGAGGATTTTCTTGTTGTATTTCAGGGAAACATTTTAGTGGTTCAATAAATTAAGTTGGCATAATATTCGCCATTAACCGTTTTACCCTGTCTAGGTGGTCATTACGTATGACGCCACGTGCATCCCAACAATGTTATCTAATGTTTCGATTGTTGCTTAGTTTCAGGGGTGTGGTGGTGGGTCCATATTTCGTCAACTGTTATAAAACGACGCAAAAATTCAGTTTTAACCCGTTGAAACAACGCCAAGCCTGTCTCCTAAGTGGTCACATGGTTTGATCAACAGTCAGTAAACGCGGCACCAATCGCACGGAAAGCTTCTTCATATCTAAATGTTGATTTGATATATTGCGCGTCATACCGCATCATGCGGTCTTTTGCGCAACAAATAATGTATAACCAACACACGAAATTTACTATGCTCCGTCGTTGCGTTAATGAATTGTTTTCTTTAATGGCTATCAAGACAAAACTAATCAGTGGTGCTGCAATTTGCGATAATTTTATTCCCAAATACATTTTTATCAGACTTATCACTCCGCCCAAGAATAAGAATTTCGATTCTATACTTTAATTGCCTTTTATACAACATCAAATTCTTTTCATGGTTTATTAAAAAAACTACAATTTTGAGACACAGTTTAAACTTATAACACCAACATTTTTGATTTTAAAGCCCTTTCAAGACAAATACCACTTTTCGTCTCTGAGAGTTCAGGGTAAAACCGACCGAAAATATTTTTCTAATCTTTTTTCTAAATGGCTCTAATACCGCTTAACTTGACCGCATTGTACAAATGTAATTTTGTCCGTTTACTATACTGTAACTTAAAAGCAACATGATTTTATTCACGCTAAGAAACAAAGCATAGGCATTTGCTGAAGACGTCCAGCCGTAGAGAGAATTCACCTCCAACAACTGACATTTTACTGGCGACATTAAAGTTTATAGACATTATCATCTCTCCTGGTTACAAGCACCGGCTGCACCTCGGTCGGTACCTACCTAAACTTAGTAAAATGTCGAATGTCATTTAAGTTTGACATCCTCAGAATTTCAAATTTCAAAACTCGCTCCAAATTTTTATCGTTGTGAGATTTTTCTCTCACTTCGACATTATCTGAAAAATGAGAATTATCTGCGTTTTCTCCGATAATAAGCGTGTGTACGAGGCATAGTGTGAAAGTTTGTTAACTTTTCACGATTAGTTATATCAAATAAAACAATTTGAACCGAATTTTATCACGTTTAATTATGTTTGGGTGCTAATTAAACAGACATCTTTTTAATAGCATTATTTGTCTCTAAAAATCTACCTACATTCTAAATTACTAAGTCAACCACAATTTACGAGCGTCTGAAGGTAGTATCGTAGTATCTTCGCCACTAAACATATGTTGTTACATGATGTTTTTGCTATAAAATTTTGAATTATCATCCAATTTCGATTATGGCGCTAATTACAGCCTAACATTAACCTAACCCAAATTTAACTACTACGCTTTCTATAGAATATTTAATAGGCGTTGCAAAAAAGACTAATTATTGTATTAGAGGCTATCTCATTTTCCCGTGGCTTAGTTATAAAATTAGAAGTTTGATCACGTGGCCCATCAAGAAATCTGTGGCTTGACTTCTAATTTCCCATATTTTTACAGATACAGTGTCAGTCAGTCACTCGTGACCCGGTATCTGTTGAGTTGCCGCAACGCGAGCTCTAACGTGAAAACACAATAAAACGCCATAAAACCCAGTTAAAAACAGTTTTATTTAATATTAGTTACTCGCTCACGAAAATGCACGTATGAATAGGATGTGACAGTACCTGAAATTATGTAGCGAATTGATGATTAGAACGGGAACCAAAACAAAAGTTACTGCTCAGCCCAATCTTATCAACAAATCAGATCGCCCGCTTGACCCAATAACCAAAGTTAATAATAACGACCGGTGAACGCCCGTGAGAAACGCTGCTTGGCCGTACAACTCTAATCCACTGCCAATTTCCCCGCGTCCTACCTGGACTTATAAGGCTAAAAACCTTGTGCGTCCCGCGTGATTTTTGACAGTTGACATTTGGGTAGGTCAGCAAAGACAGCTGAGAAGCAGTATCTTTGGTGCGTTTTAAATTAATTATGTAATTAACTAAAAAATATTTGTTTGTTTATATGTGAAAGGTAAACTCCTAAACTACCGAAGCGATTTTAAACATTATTTTACCATCCAAATACCTTCCCGAAAACATTTAGGCTGTTTCTCACACTAAAGTCACCTGGACTTTTAGCTTCCTGTATGGTAACTGAGCGAATGAGAAATTAAAGTGTACGACAGATCTTGCAGTATAAGCGTAGCCCTGTTGTTAAATGTATGCCACATTATGCCTACACAACGTATTATTGACTCACACTTTGCCTTTGTTCGTTGTATTAAAACTATTCATTCAATCAGCCTCACTGGTTTTATTTGGTGGTTAAGACGACCTATTAAGAGCACGAATTAAGGCCTTTCTAAATTAACTCTTAGAACAAAGGGGACCCGCTAACAAATCAGTTGCATAGTGTCATAGGAAGAATTGGTCATTGGCACGAATGTGGCTAGGAATATGGGCAAACATAGTACCAGGAGAAAACACAGGAACATAAACACATAGAGAATAAACAGTTCGCGACCTTTGCAGGTCAACTTAACCACCTATTGCTAGTTTAAAATTTTACTTTTATAAATTACAAACTGCGGCCTTGTTGTGTAACTTCAACACCTATCAGGATCCCTTTGAATTTGACAGTTGAAGCATATAAACTTACTTCACGCTACAGATATTTCACACATGATGGCGAAAGCGATCGAGACGCTTTTTGAATGAATGATAATATAAAAAATATCATAATTTTAGTCATAAAATAATTGTTTATATTTATTAAAAATAAACCAATATGACTTAGAAAAAATCAAAGCAACAAAACGCAGATGATGCTCTATGGCATTCAATATCACTCGTATCATTCAATACGGCATAAATCCCAAAGCGAATGCGATCGTAGAAATTAGACAATTCTGTTAATCACTATTGCAACCACTATCCCTTTGAAATGGATCGCAATAGGTGTTGAAGTTAGACAATTAGGCCGCTGGAAATGAACAAATAAAAAATCTGAAATTGCCTTTGTTCCAGTAATGCCCTGGCTGACGCCGTGCCTTCCCTTGACCGGAACACAACCACGTTAGATGGATCATGTTGGCGGGCTAAATAGAAAGCGACCCCACCCCAGACGAGACCTTGAACAAAAGAAGCTACCATCTTGCTTAATTATAGCATCTAACACCTTCGAATAAAGGCTGGTATACCGTAATGAAGACCTGTGTTATGATTTCACTACTTTGACTTGGCTCCTTGATGTGTGTTTTACTAATTAATTAAGTGGGTAGTTAAATATATCTACAACTTTTTTACAATGAAAATTACAGTTACACAAAGCGATTATATTGGCAAACATGGAAAACATGTGATTAACTGACAAGCTTATAGATACCATATAGAAATTGATTAATTCGAGTGTTGTCTATGTACGGGCTAATTCATTATAGTTAGTTCAAGTGCTATAGATTTAACATATCGGCACTGTTAAAAATATTTCGATGAAGCACAGTTTGTATGTTTGTTCGTTTATTTGTTGTTTAATTGTACCAATTTAAATTAACATTTATAATGGGTAGGTATATTGAATCAAGAATTTTGCGTGTGAATTCACAAGAAAATTCTAGTTAGGAGTAATAATAAACCACAACTCCATTTATTTTACAACAACAAGTTGCAACAAAAACAATAATGAAGAGATAAGAACATCTTACGCACGCTGCTCCAAGAGTTTGATCCAATATAAGTTCTTCTAATAATATTCTTCGCCATGTCTGTTTTTAAGAGATGTATTATACGACCAATCAAACTACCGTAACGGGCGGAATGTGGCTTTTCCCTTTACTCGTCTACTAGTATTTGGACATTACATGTCACAAGACATTTATTCGTCTTTATTTGGCTCCAGTACGATGGCTAGGCGTGTGGTGAATTGCGTCGCTACTGCAGCGGTCTTTCAGTCAATGCAATGTTTCATAAATTATTTGTTGTTTTAGAAATGACCTTAAACAAAAAACCTTCGCGCATTAATTTACTTGGATCATTGGATTTGGAAATTACTTGGATCATTACACGCAAGCCTTCACCAAACAAGCTAGCTAGCGCTTCCGTTGCCATTCGTAACATTTATTTATTTATTTGGGTTTCTAACGAAAAATACACATCACAAATTAAATAATATAGCTGCAGTGTTGAGTCTTGTGCTCACCCAGTTACAAGACACCACAGCGTGCAGAAACAATAAAGATTTGAAATTAAAACAACATACGACTACTTAAAATTAATACAATTTACAAAAATGAAATATAAAAGCAGAGTTGAGCAAATACAGAGAGATATAAAGGTCTAGTTATATCAGATAACATGGCAACAGATGTTAATTTATTGCAATATGTGACGCGGATGCAAATGTCGTACGTTACCGCCATTCATTACGTAGGATGTGCCAAGGCAACAGCCACTGCAGATTTTATATCTGCGTATAGTGGGCCAGTGTAATGGAAGCTATGCACAATACTATAAGATATAAAATCCATAAACACTTCACATGTTTGAATTTGTATTGACAATACTAAAACCCGGAATAAAACACCTCTAATTTAATACCTCTAATAAAAAGTTATCATTGGTAGGTAAACAAAAATGTGAGGCTTCGTACTCGTACTAAGCCTCAATGGCTGCATTTTATATACATAGGTATTGTTTAAATTATATACATAAAAAGAACAAGAATCGAAACTCAAAATCATAATCTCAAAAGAAAACAAAATGGCCGGCGCACAAACAATCAACATGGCGTCCGAAAATAGAGTTTTGCATCCGGTCTTTCACCTCACCTTGACGCCGTGTTCCCAAAACACAAGGAAATGGGTTCAATTCGGGATTTCTGTTTAATAGCAATGCTTTGTTTATTGTGCTGCCTCGTTTGTTCGCAACAAAGAGTTAAGGAGATTTGATTAAGATTGTTTGAGTTGTTTATTTTTGCGATCTGCGATTAACAAGCTGAAAGCATAAAATGCTGAGGTTGTTTTAAAATTAGTAAATAATAAATAAACACTTTGCAGAGGATTTCTTTTATCCTTTGTTTAAATAACTTTTCATTAGATCATATTTTTGGTTTCAAAGAGCGTTATGTCGAAAGAAATGTTAGTTAAACCTTGCGGTCTACGAACTACCTACAACGCGGGCGCTAAGGATTTATATTTCATTGATATCTATATTACTCTATTACAATTATATAATAAAGAAACTTGCAACCAAGTGGTAGTTTTACTCTTGTTTACTCAGTTTGCTTACAATTAGTTTGTCAATACGCGACAAACCTTCACCTACTGGAAATGTATCCTCTGGCCAGGTAAACACCTTCGTAGACGAAAATTATTGATGGCTTTGTATTGTGTTTGTGTCTCCGGTAATTGTACAACAAAGGGAATGGCACCTACCACGTTTAAATACTAGTACACAAACGAAAACACATAAGGGTTTACATAGATCCTTTGAAAATGCTACTTCAACCTTTAACAATCCTAAAATTAATATATAGTTATGATTTACAGAGAACTGCATAGCTTATAATAAACTAACCTTATTTGTTGCACAGTCCAAACTCCAAACACGAAGAAAATCCACAAAGAATTACAACACAAAGACTTTGTCTGGCGCCAAAAAAGTAAATACGATTTTCACGCGTGATTTTCTAAAAAAGATTTACGCCAAAGCCTTTTTAAACAAATAATTACGATATATCTTTAATATTAAGTCGTATTTATTACTTTCTACATGAAAACTCTAACGTACGTTCAGTTTTCTAGTCAAAATAATACTGCAAAGTTTATGTGTCGTCGGCGAAAATCCCGCGTTTTTGGAAAACGGCCAAGATGGCGTCTGGCCAAGTACGAAGCGTGTTGCGTCGCGCACGCAGTGAGCACTGGAGGAATTCGGGTGAAGCACCTATTTGTTTATACCAGTAGGGAAAGTTAATTATGATAGCCCTGTTTTAAGAATAAGTAGATTAATGCTGGTCGTGGATTTCCGTTGTTTGCTGGCAAGTTTTATTTTTAATGATTTTTAGACCCTTGAAAACGCAACCAGTAAAAAATTTTGTTTCGGTACAAACCGATACGGATCGATTGTAAAGATTAAAGTATTATTGCAAGTCCCTACAGAAGAAATTGTGAAACTTGCAAGTGTACAAGTAAGCTTAACTCAATTTTTATTAAAAACATTGTGAATTTCTGACTGTTACCCGCGGTTTTTCTCCGAGTTATCAAAGAACAAATGAAACGTCTTCTTCTGCGAATAAGATTATCTCCCACAGTATATAGTAGCCAACGTCACTCTCCAGCCCTCCAACGACATCCACTCAAAGAATCACGCCGATCTTTCGTTCTCTTTTGAAGTGGAAGACGGAACAAAAACTTTCACATTTATAATTAAAAATAACGTACTAATTCTTAATTATCTCCTGCTCTTTACGCTATAAACTATAATTGATGAGTATAATATAAACTTACGTGTTGCCATTTTTACTATTACAGGAATAACATAAAATAAATAAATGAAATGCTCGTTAAAGTATTTGTTATCTAATCCTAAATGTATCTACTATCTACAGACTATGGAAGAAAATTATTTAGAGCATTCAACCTTCCAGAATGTTTAAATAAATAAATTTAAAACGTAGGTATGTTCGGTATATCGTAACGTATATTCAAAAATGCAACCAGCGTCCACGAATGTGCCGACTCACCCTGCCAACGCGCTGGTCTCGGCTTTGTCGCAGCGCACGCGAACACACGATTTTCCTCGAAGCTTCCTGCGATTGAGGTCGATGGCTTCAAGTACGTTACAGAACTAATTGAGAAAAGTGTGTTTGTATTTTACCAATTTAAAAAAGGATCTGTTATAAGGAAGTACGATAGCACAGAGTAGAAAGAAGTGTGGTGCGCGGCTACAAGGTATCGTTCTCGCGAAGTTATCATAACCTTTAAAGAAGTAGTCGTACAAGTCGCCCAAGAAAGTGGTTAACAACTTTCACAAAATTGTTTTCTGTGTAACCAAAATAGCTGTAAGTTTGAGCCTAAGGCGGGATATAACTGACAGAATATCTACTATTTTAAGGACAAATCAATTATTTTTTTTATTGTTTTGTGACGTGAACTGTACCCTTCGGGTAAATACATTTTATGCCAACTGTACCTACTTAGGAAGGAATATTTTGTATCCTTTTCAGTGCCTTTTCCAAGTCGATTGTTTTGAAGTCGGTACTTTTTAAGTCTCTCTGCTTGAATGCAAGTACAAAATAGTTTAAAAAAATAGTAGAGATACATTAATCATTCTGATTTAATAATTTTTTTTATCATATTAAATTTGTCTATTGTGTCTCATAAACTTTTTACTCAATAAGTAGCACGTCATACAATTTTTCGTCATAACTCTCGATTGTCTAAAATACCACTTCACGTAATAAGTTGACACATAATATAACACGTCCAAAAATTGAAACCCTTAAACGTTGAAAATTGTATTATAAAGTTGTTGAAAGTTATAAATATTTCATCACGAAAAATATAAGCCAGCGTCTTAAAATATCACTGTCATGAATTAGCTGAAAATACATTACAATGTACTTATTTAAAAAGAAGCATGATGGTGGAACCCTAATCTGTTGTCATGGCGCAGGGCGAAGCTGTAACCTAGATTATACACCAAGCAACGCTTGTTATTAAATTCTAAATATGTCACTTTAATGATTAGGCAGATTTCATGCTAATTTGTTTTAATATGGAGGCTAGTTATATGAATTGAAACTGCTATAAATACGTATTTACCTTCAATTGTCCTTTAAAAATTCAATGCAAAGTACCTATCATATGTTTGAAAACATGGCGTATGTTCTACAGAATTGTCGACATTTTTTTTCTAATAAAGATGTCGATGCAATGTCACAGCCTGAATTCATTTTTTTTTTGTTTTGCGCCTTAGCAGGCACCCTCCGCGGGGAGGGAGGGTTTCTTTATATTTTCTGTAGTTCGAATTCCAAAACTCCTTTTTTGTAAAAATTGACCCAGCTACATTTGGATGAAATAGAAAACAATTTACAGAAGATTTATTTTTCGAGAAAAAAATCATCAAAACTGCTACTTTGAGGAGTGATATTATGAGATGGATTTAAAATATGGTGTGAAGCTAGGGCACAGGATGTAGACTATTGTGATTTTGTACATTATGTATTTCCTCGTTTAGAGAGCGTTTCCCCGTGGGTTTGAAGCTCAAAGTACTTAATTAATATGGTATGGTGCCCCTTCTTGGTACTGACTTAAAATTATTTTAATTACTTAATTAAATACTTATTTATTTTTTTATTCATTGGAATGCTTGTGCATTTCCAATATATCTGCATTTGCTGATTTCTAGATTTTATTAAGCTTGCAGTTAACCCAACCAACACGTTGTGAATGAAATATCTTTTACGTCATATATTTTCTTAAATTTTCACGATACATACTTTAAATAAAACACTTTTTACCGGATATTATCGCGTATATTTTAGATAATTTTAAAATTATCTTTTACGTCTTTTGTGAGGTATTGTGAATTTGTTTCACATTTATTTGACAAGCTTATACAGTACTTCTTATGCTTTTTATCGGAGAAAATTGACAGCTGTCATCTTGCATGTCTTCTTTAAGTAGTAACAGTGATTTAAACTTTTTTGTGTGATTTTTGAATTTCAGAAGAACTCGCAGTGTAGCAACAGATAGGTAATTTTGTGATTTACTGTGGTCATTTCTTTTTCAAATAATGTCTTTTTTAGTGTTAATATTTCCATAGACAAGTTCTTTTAAAATTATTATTATTTCCGATCGGTATATACAAATTCATTTTTTGTTTTTGAAGTAATGAGTGCTTTTGGAAAACAGGTAAGTAACCAATTTTGTGAAGTTCATAATTATTAGTATGCTAGTTTAATTTTTGTGGATATATATTAATAAGAATAATTTTTATGGGACCACTGCACAATCTAATGTTGCAACTTATAGTTAAAACCTGTTGACAGTTAGCGCAACTTAAATCAGCAAATTGATTCTACATAATATTCGATGTTAACGGATAAGAATATAAGTCAATTAATTAATCCTGAATTTGGAAATAAGCCAACCTTCTCAATCACACATAAAAATACTGTCCGTATAGCAACAAATCAATATAATATGTATTACAAAATGACACTTTAATCGTATGACAGTAGTTACAATTCGCTAAAATCAGAATTAAGGAATCCAACACCTTATTCAATCTACTATTATAAATAATTAATCAACTTAAATTACAGCAAAGAATTCCATAGATATTTAATGTATCCACTCTTCGCTACTCGAGCAAACTCCACAAACACTCAAGAAAGAATCGCGAAGAAGAGCGAATCGCCAGAGGGAATAATTTCCATTGGTCAGAAAAAGGTCGTATGATCGTGGCCCATGACGCTCTTCATGATTGGTCAATGATAAGTTCTGACGATAATATATGATATAATGATAATATATGGCCAATGCAGATTGCTGTGATGAACAATGGCCTAACGTAGCAACCGTAGCGCCATCTACCTTCAATTATTCACACTAAGTCATCGTTTTTATATCCAGCTACACGTTTCAAACTGTCCCCGTTTTTGTACTCTTTCATACATTTCGTTCATACTAAGTCCATTTTTTGAATAATGCCTTCAGGCCTTATAGTCAACGAACAATAGATAAAATGCCGTTTGATGTTTTTATTTTTGAAAAACAAACACAACCATTGGAACTAAAAGTTTACTCTAACTCGCTATCTCAACTGTGACGCAGTAAGAAGAAACAACGGTAGACTGGTGAAGGCAATAAATAACTGTCACTAAAGTATGTCTTCTTATGGTAGCGTCGGGTTACGGGTCGCTCACTTCCCTCTAATATGGTTGAGGAGGGCGATGGCTGGATCCTCCATTAATTCGTGATCGGGTGCCGTTTGAGGGTGTTAGTCGGTTGGATACTTGGGGGCAAAGACTTGCCGAGCTAACACGCACATAAGAATAATTTTGTATAGACATAAAGCTATTGTTGTTTGAGCCAGCTAAGCGCCGTCAGCGCTAGGCTAAAAAGTCCGGTGAAATTTAAAAGGCCTATGGGCCATAAATAAACTGTCCGTTCGAAAAAAAAAAAGTTGTTTGAGCCATTTATTTTGTTCTTCTTCACGAAGGTTTTTCCTAACTGGTGGTAGAGTCAAGCTTTATTTGACATCAATAAGAACAAGAAATTGTCAATGTTGAAAAATTAATATTTGAATTTGAATATTCAGCTTTAAATATTCGTTACTGATGCGTCCAATACGAATGTTCTTCATTTATTTCGGTGTTAACAAAACACTTCCCGAAGCACTGTTTCGTATTAAGATGCACTATAATTGTTTCTTTTAAGTTTTACAGGTTTATTAATATAGATTTGTAGCTTTTTATTTTATTCGTAATGATATGTGAAATCAAAACAAACACATAACGAACAAAGGTCTTTGTCACTTATAGTGTTAGTACAGGTTTATCTTTTAATAACACTTTCACATAACAATAGTCACGAATAATTTATGATTATTTTTAATTAACACTATTTAAACATCAAAATTTTTGGGTAAAAATGTATTAATTCCCGCAGCTCGATGTTATTTCGAGATGGCGCCACATACTCATTGATTATTATAAATATAATAACTTTTTTGACATAAAAGGTATCCTTTTACTATTTTGTTATATCTGTTACATAGGTAACAATCACGTACAAAGAATAACTAAATAAAACACTTTTTAAACGGATTTTGTGGTTCAATTATATTTTTACGAAACGTCAAGTTAAAATGTAAAAAGGTAATTAAACGCAATAAAATCCGGCTAAAATTATTTTATTGGTACCCATTAATCGTGTGTAAACAGCATAGTTGAACACGTTAACGCAAACATGGGTGAGCTAACAAGATTATTACTCAAATTTCATTGCAAATATCTTTTAAAAGTGCTCCAATTACGAGAACGAATCAAACACAGATAAAATGTCATTCAATAAATTAAACAATCAGATATTCATAAATCGCGTAGATATATTTTTCAACAGAATAACAAAGTGTTTGAAAAACTGAGGTTGGAGAGCTCTTGTATTTATGCCAAAAAGGAATTAAAAAAAGAGCTGTCATTGCTTGTGATTGATAGAAAATGACAATGGATGACTTGACAAATACATAATTCGTTGTTTTCGGGTTGCAACAGGAAAGCAAAAAAGCATCAAGCAAGATTTTTGAAAAGCACTTTTAACAAAAAAACAATTTAGATCTTACAATGGGTGACAAACAGAAGGTAGATCTTGGGCTATTAGAAGAAGATGATGAGTTCGAAGAATTCCCCGCAGAAAGTAAATAAAAACGAAGTTGTTCTGCCGATGATGACTAGGTTTATTTATCTATTAAATGATATTAAAACTCTCCTTGTTGCTTTTTCAGATTGGGGAACAGAGGATGCAGATGACGAAGATGTTTCTGTGTGGGAAGATAACTGGGAAGACGATATAGTACAGGATGATTTTAACCAACAATTGAGGTTAGTATTTGCTTTGGCTTACAGCACTAAATTACTCGTCGAAATCAGATTTAGAACACATCATTAGACACGGTAAATTTTTAGGACAGTGAAATGTGTTTAATTTTGCCCATAGATTTTGACACTTTATTGTCTTATTATTTAGTATATTAATATATTACTTTTTATTTTCAGACAACAACTGGAAAAGCTAAAAGATCAACCGAAGGCCTAAATTAAAATAGTTTTAAGTTTCATAATTTTTTGTACCAATTTCAAGTCTCAAACTAATTGGTTACCGTAAACATCTGAATCTAAACAATTGATGTTTTTAAAAAAGTAATTCCTATTTATAATAAAACAGTTTACTAACGAAAAGTGTGTATTTTTTAACATATTTAGCTATAATAGTGGTTTAGTAGTAATCTAATTATGACAACATTTTTGAATAGGACTTTATAGTTCAAAAGTCAACATATGAAGATGGTGTAGACTGGAGTGATAAATCGAAAAGCTAGTATATTTTCTTTATTCAGTTATAAAATTAGGGTAAAGCAATAAAAGCCTAAACAGCATTACATATCACAAAATTATATCAAAATCGACATTGAAGAATTATTCTGTAAAGATTTCTCCATTATAAATATAATTGCAAAACAATTACAAAGAAGGTTTACACTGAAGGCCCACAAACACTGATGCAGTCTCTTTTCTAGGGATTGTTAGAATGGTTAGGCGACATTTACTCATCACTAACAATATATCTGCAATTTTTTTTGTACCTCTGAATTGGTGTGCAAAATTTTATAATGATCAGTTCAGTTAAACATTAATTTACTTCTTTAATGTTTTGAAATTTTAGCTCTAAACTGAGATTCGTTATTTGCACTGCTTATGCCTGAGGGTTAAAATAGCCTGGAATTACATGTTATAGCTTCAGAAAATTAAGAATACAAAAAGTTACAAGAATCAACAATTATACACTTACATTTATCCTCCGTATGTCACCTGGCTACACTATAGTGCACAATGAAGGCCGAGGATATGACAGAGTACATCCACCCTATGGAGTGTCTTGCTGGTTCTTTGGTAATAGATGACCCTCCCAAACCAGCCATAGTTTCAATATGCGACATTTTAAGTGGAAGTTTGTACCCTCTACTGCGGAAGTCTGCTTCAAATCTGTCGTGGTGAGAGTATCAATAAGCAATCTCTGGACCTTCACTCAGCAGGAATTTGGCTTGAAAGGTATACTGAGACATAAAGTGAGTCAAATATCTTTACAATATTTGAAAATTGTTATTTTTCAAGCCTTTCTTAGAGGTACATTTTGCACTCTTTGGAGGACCCTCAAATGTATTTGAAGTGGCTAAATCCTGTGCTAAAAGATAATCCAAACGCTTGTATCTTTATTCTTTTTATTAGGGACATCCGACCAGTGTCTGGTGAAATCTGTGTCGCAATACTCGCCAACCGATACCAGCCCAAAAGGCAATAGGCGAGTATGGCGGTTCAAGTCAGCAGATTGGGATGAGATGCGTCACTTTTTCGCCTCTTATCCTTGGCGGCAAGCTTGCTTTACTTCTGATGATCCATCATGCTGTGCTGATGCTGTCTCCAGTGTGATATGTCAAGGTATGGAGTACTTTATACCGTTCTCTGATGTATCCTGGAGTCCAGAGCCCGCCCATGGTTTAATGCTGATTGCCTCCTCGCTGAAAAGCGAAAGCATGTAGCATACCAAGCCTGGGCTAGCGCTCGCGGAAGCAAAGCTATGCATCTTCCAGCTAAGAAGCAGGCGTACAATGCTGCTGCCAAGTCCTGCAAAAAGGTGATCAGAAGCGCTCGTTTCGATCACATTGGCCGTATCGGGGACATGTTAGCATCCTATCCCACGGGGAGTAAAGCTTTCTGGTCCCTTGCCAAGTCGGTTGAGATGAACTTCTGTCGCCCATCACTGCCACCACTGCAAAGGCCTGACGGTTCTTTGGCCCACAGCGCAAAAGAGAAGGCAGACTTGTTCGCAAATCTCTTCGCGGAATGTTCACGTCTAGATTCCTAAGGTAAAAGCCCACCCACGTTACCCCCATTCGGCTCCAAGATAGAGGCCGTCCAAATTCACCAGAAAGAGGTACTCAAATGCTTACTAAATCTAGACGTGAATAAGGCCAGTGGTCCGGATGGCATTCCCGCAGTGGTTCTAAAGCACTGTGCCGCCGAGTTGTCTCCTGTTTTGACACGCCAATATCGACTCTCTCTAAGGACTGGAAAAGTTCCAAAATCATGGAAGTTTGCAAACGTACAGCCCGTACCAAAGAAGGGCAGTCGAGCCGACCCAGTCAACTATAGACCTATTGCAATCACTTCCATAATTTGCAAAATTATGGAACGTGTATTGGACCATCGTCTCCTGACGTACCTAGAGACCAATGAGCTCCTCAGTGACAACCAATATGGTTTCCGCGGAGGACGCTCGACAGGAGACCTTCTAGTGTACGTCACGCATCTATGGAGCATGGCCTTGGAAGGGCACGGAGTGGTAATAGCCGTATCCTTAGATATCTCCAAGGCCTTTGACTGGGTATGGCACGAAGCCCCCTTGAGCAAGCTTCCTGCGTAAGGCATTCCATCAAGACTCTGCGACTGGATTTCTGATTTCCTGATGGCTTCTCATCGGACCTAATGGCGATCAACGCCGGCGTACCTCAGGGATCTGTTCTGTCTGCAACATTATTCCTGCTGCACATTAATGACCTTCTTTTATTGGAAGGCATTATTGGTTACGCCGATGACAGCACTGTTGTAGAGAGATAGGGGAAGGTTAGCAACCTTGTATGTATGTATGTGTGTATGGACCACTTAACTTTACGATCTTAAATCTCAAAAAGTAAAAGTGTTAAAATGAAAGCAGTTTATTATTTTTATTTCTTAATCTCTTTATTTCTAATAATCAAACGCACAAACAATTCGGGCTAACACTTTTTTATATAAACGAAGAAAACTAAATATTGAGCTGTTGCCTTCTTTGGACCATGAGCACCTTCATTGAACCACCGAGTTGCCATCAATGGACTTGAGAAATTTGTTCTAGAGGTCCAATCAAGGCACTTATTATAATAATCTATATTACTAAATTTAAACAATCAATACACATACGACAAGCAAACAAACTATAGTTATAGGCTACTTAATTAGTATTTAATTTTACATTTGGCTTCCTTACTGATTCTAAAGCAAGGTTCATACTTGTAAAAAGTTGCTATGATTGAACCGGTCCAATGGTGGAACTCTCTTGAGGTCCATTGATGGCAACAAGGTTCTGGTTAAGAAAAACTAACCTAAAATATACATGGTCATGATAAGACAAAATTTAATAATGCTCATGGAATCTCAAATAAACTGTCCAATATTTCATAGCAGTGCACGCAGACAAACATGAATACAGTGATACTTACGTCACATTGTCTTGAGTCAAATTATAAGATTTTTACCGCCGCAAACGCAACCACGCACCTCACTACTCGCCACGTGCCGCAGCGTCACTGAGGTAAGAGAGGGGTGCGACTAAGTTGCTGCGGACTCGTTTAGACTAGTTTCGGTGTTGCTAACTTGCAGTTTTGGAAATACCTTGGTGGTCCAATGAAAGAGCTGGTCCAATGATCGCAACCTTCCCCTAAGTGTCCAATGCGCGAGCGAGTCCAAACCAGATCCAATTTCAGAGAGAGTCGAAGATCGATCGGGTTGATTTGACTCTATGTAGGGTTTCCGATTGGGGTGAAGCCAATCTTGTCAAGTTCAATCCTTCCAAAACCCAGGTGTGTCTCTTCTCCGGTAAAAAGAGCATATTCAACTTGACGCCCACTTTCCAAGGTGTATCTGTACCGATCACAAACCATCTAGGGCTTCTAGGCATGACCATCACGTCGAAACTTAATTTCGGTCAACAGATTGAAACCTTGGCACAGTCAGCTTCCAAAAAATTGGGAGTCATCGCATAGGTCCGGCGGTACTTCAACTCCGAACAGTTGCTCAACCTGTACACAGCCCAGGTTCGATCCTGTATGGAGTACTGCATCCATCTTTGGCATGATTCCGCTAAGTACCATCTTGAAGCGTTGGATTCTGTCGAATCGATCGAAGGGCCCGTAGACTCATAAGTGACGACAAACTTACTTCTTCGAGACTTTGCAGTCTCGAACATCGTCGAAAAGTTGCTAGTCTATCGGTTTTTTACAGATTGCACTTTGGAGATTGTGCGAATTCTCTTTTTCAGCTGATCGAACCTTCCCCCTTTCTCCACCGGTCAACCAGACGCAGACAGAAGTTTCACCCGTTTGTGGTTACCGTGCCGAAGAGCCGAACTAAACGGTTCGATAGCTCATTTTTGGTTCGTGTTGCCAAAGAGTGGAACGATTGCCTGCGACTGTTTTTCCAGACAAACATAACCTTGGAGTTTTCAAGTGTAGAGTGAATAGGTACCTCTTGGACAGGCGTGTATGATCCTCGTCTTCATCGTCACTTTCCATCAATTGAGATGGAAGACAAACGCCTGCTAATTATCTATAAAAAAAGTATTCAAACTCAAACTAGAGTGGTAAAACATCAGTCCAAACTATTCCCTCATTTAATGGTCAAGGTACATTATCTAGCTACAGAACATTCTACCACACTATAGATTTTATATTATAGATACATACTTTCAAAATATTGTCTAATATTACTGTATTAATTATATGTGTTAAGTATATTTTTATACACATTCCTATGTTTATACATATTGTGGTATCTTAGAAACTAAGTCTTCTATTCAGCATACTCTTATGGCCTGCGCAGACGACGGACTTTTGTCCGCTAAAATAGATAGCTTACAACTGTATCAAGTAACGCAAACGAAGGATTAAAAGAACGGCGTACATAAAATTCCCCTGAAAAACCGAGGACATGCAGGGAGCGGACCGGATAAAAGTACGGGGGAGTCCCCGAAAAAAATAGAACTCTTGTGACTAGGCGAAGCAACGCCCATGGCGGGGTTTAGACCGCGTTTATTTCTACGTTTCCGGGCAATAAATGACCGCACGCCGTGTGCTTTGAGTTCGCGGTAAATTCGCGGCAGACTTGTTATTCGCGGAGCGTACTTTTTTCTCCGCCGCGGAGAAAAGTCCGTCGTCTGCGCAGGCCATTATAGTAATGTTCGGACCAGCTTCGTAGCGTCATCTATCGAGATATCCGGGACTATTTTTATTCCTAATTTGATAGCGGAACATCCCTCATTGAGTGTTTTATTACACTCTAGTACACAGTTTTCTGATGCCAAATCTAAGGTTGTCTGATAGAAATCATTCAATAGCGATAAAACCGCCTTTTGTATTTATCAAAGAATAATAATAATTATTATGAAAATTAATTCCAAAAAAGTTTATGGGATGCACGGGATTATATCGATGATGAAGTACCAATACCTCCTATGTCATTCTTTGTTGATTTTTTTAAAACAAGAATAAATTAGATAGAAGGTATTGATAAATACGTAACTTAGCTCAAGTTGTGTTTGTGTTCTTTAAACAATACCACCATACTCCTGGGATGCATTCGTATACCAGGGGTATGGTAAATTATGAATAATTGATTCATAATTTCTGTAACATAAATGAGTGTGTTTTTGTCTCCTGTAAAATTGCATTTATTCAGATAGAAGGTATTGGTACTTCGTGGTCAAATTAAATGGAGAGCCTCGGGTTGATCAGTAAAGTTACTTTAGCAGATTACACATTTTTGTAATCTGCTTTAGGACAAATAACAAAATTACCAGAAATTCCTGAATTTTGAAAAATAGAATCCGAAAGTTTACCATATTTGCTGCGTTTTGAGGCTGAATCGTGTGCTTATAAGATAATCAAACGCTTTTAACTAGAATAGTAAAACATAGTAACATTATTTTATTACTAAAAATCAATATGCCGAATTAGAAAATACCGAACCATCAAAAACCCGAATTAACAATAATCCGAAATATCATAAATACGAATCCCGAATATCAAAATTCCTAATAATATTAGTTGCAATAACAAATGCTTTGTAAAACTGCATGAGCACATCGATTTATACGTCCGAGCATTCAAGTAGTCAGCTGGAAATGAGAAAGTTTATTTAGTTTCTTGTACCGAGTTATTTCTTGAGTATGTAGGTTATGTGCTGAAATGCAAATCCCTTTTTGGCGCTTCGCTGGCCGCTGCAGCGGCACGCTCGCTTTGCTCGTCGTTGCGCCTAATTTGTATATATAATTTCAAAATGTGCCTTATTAATTTTAATTTGTGTGACAGGAGATTTAGATTATAATTTTTAAAATATACCCGTTTTAGGGTGTTACCACACCATTCGATCGCCCGTCGTCGATCGGTCGACGTCGATCGATGGCCGAACAGAGCAGTCGACGTCGCCGTACGCGTGATGGCCTCTAATTGTCTGATGCCACCCCTGAGTTGGTAATTTAGTAGTAAAATAATCCCATGCACCTATAAATGTATATGAAGGTATCTGTACTCTGCCAACCCGCAGTAGGCGTGATGGCCTACAATTGTCTTACGCCACCCCTAAGTTGGTAATAGTAGTAAAATAATCCCATGCACCTATACATTTATATGAAGGTATGCGTAGTCCGCCAACCCGCAGTAGGGGAGATGGCCTAAAATTGTCCGACACCACCCCTGAGTTGGGAGAGGCTGATGTCCCTCCACTGATTATTAAGGGTATTACCACACCAATCGATCGTCTGTCGATCGACGTCGACGGGTCGACGTTACACCCTTAGATACAAAATCTGAATGTTAGCATGGAATTTTCGGGAAATTAAAATTCGGAATACCATATTTCGGACTAGTAAGACAGCTGGTTTATAATTTTTCGTACTAATGAAAGTCGGAAAATTATAATTTCGGATTTATGAATTTCGGTAAAAATAAGAATCGTGTTTTTGAATAATCGGAATTAAGTTTCTTCGAGATTGTGAAATTCGGAATTTAAAAAATCGGAATTTTTGGGTGATCCCCTCCAAAAGTTCAGCACGTTTACACCCGTTACGCTACGTTCTGAGCGAAAATCAACAAAGTCCTGCATAAGTAGTTTCAAAAACACCAAAGTCGTGTTAAGCCAATGGCATGCCGGTATTTTGGTCATGTGTCACGACAGTTGGTATGTATGGCGGAAATTAACTTTCTCAGTGTTTTGCGGTCGAGAAAAACTACATCTTTTTAATAGTTGACGCTTTACTTTCTTATTAATTGTGCATTAAAAATTGTGCATAATTTATAAAGATGGACAAAACCCCGACAGTGGTAAATAAAAACAATGCCCGGAAACGGCACAGTGACCCGAATAAATGGAAGCGAAACCAACAGAAATTAGACAGGTAGGTAAGTGTGGATGGAATGGTTTTGATCCTTGGCTATTTTTTTGTTGTAATAAAATATCTACTTTACGTTTTACTTTAACAATAAATTTGTTTTATTTGATTTTTGCCTATATGTTGTATATTTCTATAGACGTATACGCCAATTTAAGATAAGGATGATTCCCTATCATAGATACATTTTTTTAATAGTACAAGTATACACTTTTGTTCAGATACTCTGCAAAACGGTTACCTGAAAAACCTAATTGTACGCATAAAAAGAAATACGAGTGTAACACTAACAATGAGGGACTTGAATTCATTTCATTCACGTTTTTATAAAAATTTGGATAAGCGATCGCAAGATGCTTTCATGCTGAAACAATATCAAGGGAGCACCTACTTCCAGACGTCGGCCACGAAAGGCAACACGTAAAGAAAAGGAAATTAGTACTAAATATTACATTTACAGAAGCTCGACCAAAAAAATGGTAAAAGTTTGTCAAAAGACGTTTTTGGATATACTTGGAATTAGAAGATATAGAGTAGAAACTATAGCGAAGAAATTTTTGAATGAAGGCCTTCTTCCAGAAGAGAAACGCGGAGGAGATCGTAAATCTGATAAATATGTTGACCGGAAACAAGCAGTTATAGAATTTATAACGAAGTTTAAATGTTCAGAGCCGCATTACTGCCGGGGAAGTAGCAGCGCAAGACTATACCTACCTGCCGAATTAAGTATAAATAAAGTATATAAAATATATGATAAACAAGCACCTGAAAATTTAAAAGTTAACAAAAGTTGTTTTAGAGATGTGTAATACCAAATTTAATTTGGGATTTGGTTCGCCCCGCACTGACGTCTGCTCTGTATGCTTGCAACTAGGAGAGAAAATTAAGATGGCTAGTGATGAGAAAACAAGGAATGATTTAATGATGATTCCCCGAATGTTTATATATTTTCGTATGATTGCCAAAAGAACATGCCACTGCCCAAAATTCCGGATCAAAGCACTTACTACTCCAGGCAGTTTTATATATACAATTTCACAATGGCTTCGGGTTCGTCAACGTCTCAACTAAATAAAGATAATACTTTTGCGTATGTTTGGACAGAAGAACAATTTTTTAAAGACTCCAACTTAATTGCCTCTGCGATCTTCCATCGATTGAAAGCAACATTATTCCCAACCCAAAATACTATCCGATTAATGGCTGATGGCTGCGCCGGACAAAATAAAAACACTACTGTTGTAGCTATGTGTCAAAAGTGGTTGTCAAAAGCTCCTGAACATATCCAGAAGATGGAAATAATATTTCCTGTCGTGGGTCACTCTTTTCTTGTGGCAGATCGAGTATTCGGAAGAATAGAAAAGGAGTTCCGAAAACGAGACACAATACTGAAGCCGAGTGATTACTCAGACATAATTAAAGAATACTGCAATGTTATTTCAATCGGACCAGAGTGCCCCGTGAGTGATTGGAAAGAAGCAGACAAAAGCATTTTGAAAACTGTTGGCACTTGGCACGTGCCTTTTATGAAGTGCAAACGCTTTATATTAAAACGTTCCAAACAAAGAGCTGCTAATGTATTACTAAAAGGCGAAGTGCATTATGTTGCAAATACGGGAGTATATAAAAATGTCTGCAAAACTGGAAAATTTGCTACTAAAATTAAGGACGTTCAAAAATTGTTGAGCACACATTTCGGTGCTGATTGGAGAAACTACGAGGTATTGTCTTTCTATGACAAAGTAATCCCTAATACGGTACCAGATGGAAACGCATGAGAAAGCAATATTGCTGAAGAAGAAGAACCCTTGTATTGTGAAGAACAAGAAATTTTAGATGACCTGATGATATAATATTTTTCAAATAGTAGGTACTTAATAAAAATGTGAACATGGTTTTCTGCTTTTTTATTTACTTTTGTTTATCTATACTTACTTACATACACACGTCTGATAAAATAAAATAAAAAACATTTTTTTTAAAAAGCTTTTTAAAGTATCAATTTTGTTTGAGTATGAGTAAATACATGGAAGTTGTTGAAACAAAAACGCCAATAGCCACTATTGTCAAATTAAAAACCTGCAATGTCCGAACTTTAGTTTTGAATTCTGCAAAGTCCATCACTTTTTCATCTTTTATGTTTACAGAGAGTATTATTAAGTATCAAATAGCCATTCAATTGAATATAGTGCGAACAATAATTAAAACCTTTCATTAAACGGACTGTGAACACTAATTACCTAAAAATATATCAAAAATTGGCTCCCCTTGAAATTTCAAAACAACTGGACTTTGCGGTGTTTGAAACTATACGCCTCATATATTCCTTTTTATAGAGCTTTTGCATAATATTAATGGAGTCTCTCGCTATTGATACTCGCACAAATACGTACAAACATATCGCTCTGCATTTACTTCTAACTGTATATTTCCTTCCAGGAATCCCTTTCATCTAAGTTTGGAGGGTCTGCTAACTCACGGGAAAATTTCAAACTCTCCCCTATTGTTCATCTTCAGTTTTAATTTACAATGTATATCTAAGATTTACGCGGAGAGATCCATTGTTACAGTGCAACTTATAAACATGTACTAGGACAAAGGCAATTCCAAGTGACGTCAGCGTTAGGCGACGCGCACTAGGTTGAGGCGGTGGCTGGACCCCGCGTTAACTCGTGAACGGGTGCCGTTTGAGGGTGTTCGTCGTTCGGATACTGGGGGGGGGGGGGGAGACTTGCCGAGCTAACAGATGCAGATAAGAATAACTTTGTATAGACATAAAGAGACTCTGTAAATTTATTTTGAAAAAAATATACCCGTGAAGTTTCTTGCCAGTTCTTCTTCACGAAGGTTTTTCCGAACTGGTGGTAGAGTCATGTTTTATTTGACGTCAATAAGAACAAGCAATTGTCAATGTAGAGAAAATAAATATTTCATTTCATTTCAGTAGACATTAGAGCACATTCAATATTGATAAATAAAATACCTATCTACGACTGATGTCGTCCACGAGGTCGCGTGATCGATTCCCGGCCATGAAAGTAGTTAAAAAAAAAGTAGATCGCAAATTCACATAAAAAAAAATAAGATTTTATTATCAAACTTATCTACTATCACATTTTAGTTTAAATTGATTTTCCATTTCTTTCAGTTTTACAGCAATCATTTAAACGATTTCGACAATAACACAAACAGAGCCAAAGAACAACAGTAAAACAGGAGGGAATAAAATAATCTATTACAAAACTTATTTATATAATGATATTTGAAGCCACACTGATTCAAATATTTCTAGGTATTTCTATAAGCTCGGTTATTACCTTTTTTTTTCTTCTAAATAATCAACAGTGGTGGCCCGAACATTGACGCCCAAATAATTTTATTCAACTCACGCAAATTAAATTAAAAAATCTCGAAAAGTTCTTCTTTTAAAAATAAATTTATTTTAAGTTGGTCCAGAAGAAAATTATTAAAAATTTATAACTCGAAGATTACAACATACATGGGGGTGATTCGGATACCCCACGACATGAGGCACCTAAATTTTTCTGGACTTTAATGTTCTAGCCGCTTTGTGTATAATGAAAATAGCGATTTTTAAGCAGATTTGTCTTATTACTTTGTCTATTGTCATCTCTATTTATTATCATACAAATGAAAGGAAATATTTGAATGAATATGGAACCATAAGTCTTGGGAAATTGACATAAACAACTAGGACATTTCAGTCTGTGAACTTACTACGCTTATGCACTCCACGTAACACAAATTATAACTATATACACTTTTCCACTTCATTTTAAACTAAGGCACATTCACTGGATCACTGCAGGTACTCTTCAAGAATCAACATCAGGCAAATGACAATGTTTGATTTTTAACTTCCGCTTGATATTTCCATATTTATACTGCAAATTAACCAACATATTTTTAGCAATAGTTTGAATAGAAAACTTCAAACCTCTTCAATTTAACCAATTAGAACACAAATACATATATATTTCCGGAGTGTGCAGTATAACAAAAATATTACGATATTTTAAGAGTTTGAAAAAAGCATTTAACGCAACAACATAGACAATTGAGAATAACTTTTGACTATCACTGTTCATCAGCACTTTGAAAAGTAACTCCATCCAGACGCCACTGGAAACCACTTAGAAGTGAATGTCGGCGGCGGAGTGCGGGACGGGCGCGAACAAGAACTCCTCGCTGCTCTGCGCGGGCTGCTGCTTGCTGTCCTCGGCCTCGGTGTAGTAGGTCTCGATGATGTGCAGCGCCTTGCGGTAGATCTGTCACCAACCATATTAGTAAGTTGCAGTTTGGCTGCTGCGGGTGCCGGCTGGGGCGATGTAGTGTTGTATCACTTTATAATGCTACTTTAATTTTGGTTAATGTGGCTAACAAATATCGGAGGTTAATAGTTATAAATTCAGTAACATTAGAAACATCTACAAGCCTATGAAATCTCATTATAAAAAATTGTCATTAATAAAAAAAATTATGTAATCAGTAATTATACCCGTGAAGTTTCTTGCCAGTTCTTCTTCACGAAGGTTTTTCCGAACTGGTGGTAGAGTCATGTTTTATTTGACATCAGTAAGAAAAAGTATTTGTCAATGTTGAGAAATAAATATTTCATTTCATTTCAGTTCAACTTTAAGTACTCCACTGAGACGCTAGTATTGTTACATACCTAGAGAGCTAGGAATGTGTATGTATGTATGTATGCACTACTGTATAAGGGGGGTTCTTTGTTCCAATTAAGGTATTAGAGATGATTGTTATCAGAGATTATTGTTTCATTGCGGCCCCCTTCACAATACTACAAATAATAATCTTAGTAGCTCTTTATACTTCTATTTTTAGATCTGTGCCTGTTATTGATAACCAAATATAGTATCTACAGCAAGGAGCCCACCTGCTCGTTCTCGTGCTCCTGCAGCGTCTCGATGTGGTCCAGCGCGCCGAGCTCCTCCAGCTTCAGGCACAGAGCTTCCACCTGCCCGAACTTCTCTGCCGCCTGCAATACAAGTACACTCATACGTGAGGTCGTTGCTGTACGTATAAAGTCAAACGCGCACATGGGAAAGCCTTCTATGGCTTTGTAATCTTTAAAAAAATTAGTAGGCGCAGCTTTACACAACTTTCTCAGAAATATGTTAAAGAATAAACCGAGCGCTCGCCGCGTATTTCAGTATTTCGTGGGTTGTTTCATCCATCCGTCGTCACGGAAGTTTGATTTGTCTATAACTGGGTATTTGACTGAATTGTTTTTGTTACATATTTAAATAGTTTATATAAAAATATGTAAAAAAAGTTGAGGTAGAAGTAGTAGCACAATCAATTTCCAGTGACACAAAGGTTGTCTGGAATAAACCGCTGCCAGTGATAAACCCGCCTTTGCCCACATTCGATTCGAGTGTAATTCAGTGCTTTTTTTGTTTAATGCCCATAATTTCTAAAGAATTTGATAAGAATTTTTTACTGATTTTTCTGATCATGGTTACCATCTATCCTATCGTCCCGTTTCGGCTTGACGTTGAATTTTGGGACACCCTGTATATTAAATTTTTTTTAATATTGTACAATAAGTTTTATGCTTTCTTTATTAATTAATTAATTTCTTGAGTTTTCTAATCTATATAATTTCGATATTAAATACAAAACTTACTTTTCAAAAAATTTTTGGTGCCAAAATAACACATTTTCTAAATAAATGGTAAAAACTTGCATTTTCAAATGTTGTCAAATACCCAATTATTAAAACTACGAAATAGGCTGTGATTGGTCGCGCGAGGAGCACCTGCAGCAGATGCGTCAGGCCGTCCAGCACCACGGTGACGGCGCGCGGCTCGCTGCCGGCCAGCATGCGGCAGTACGGCGCCAGCACGCCGGCGCACAGCATGGCGTCCAGCTGCAGCGCGCTCCCGCCCAGGCACAGGTTGGTGACGGCCCACGCCGCTTCCTTCTGGCATCTGTCAATTGTTAAGTTGTTCATGTAGTACATGCCGAGTAACATTTTATTTAAAAGAAATCAGAGAAATCTACTAGACTATATATATTTTTGTCACTCATTTCTCAACAGATGGCGTTGTACGTATATAATAATAATAATGTTCACTATTCCGGCAACTAGGTCCACTTCTTAACATTACAAAGCTTAAAAATTATGTTAATGTTACAAAAACGTTTACAACTCCTCAATCAGCAAAGGTCACACATATATCACATCAAAAGTCTAAACAGTTATATTAAAAAAAAAAACACAAAAACCTATGTAGGTTTATATCATTACTATTTCAACCAAAATTTGTCAATTAAAGATGATGATCGTTAACGGCAGTAAAGGACTTTAAGGTGAGTATGAGATCGCAAAACAATTTTGAAAGGAAATGAGAGATGAAACACCACATTTACCTGATGTCCTCGTTGGCTAGCACGTAGCAGAGGTTGACCAGAGAGCCTTGGTCTATAGCTCGCTGGATTTGAGTCTGCAAGATAAATGCTTAGTTTTATACACGTTACAAACTTGGTTTAGCGCCGGGTGACGGGTCGCTCACTTCCCTCTAATATGATTGAGGAGGGCGATGGCTGGACCCCGCGTTAACTCGTGAACGGGTGCCGTTTGAGGGTGTTCGTCGTTTGGATACTTGGGGGAGGGAGACTCGCCGAGCTAACAGATGCAGATAAGAATATTGTGTATACACATAAAGAGACTCTGTAAATTTATTTTGAAAAAAAATATGGCCGTAAAGTTTCTTGCCAGTTCTTCTTCACGAAGGTTTTTTCGAACTGGTGGTAGAGTCATGTTTTATTTGACGTCAATAAGAACAAGTAATTGTCAATGTAAAGGAATAAATATTTTAATTTGAATGTATTGTATAAATCCATATTTATTTAGGTTTTATTAATAACATGTTTTCAATAATTATGATGTTATGCTGCCGTAGTACAGTAAGATTATAAGATTCTATTGTTTACACGAACAATGGCGGTAAAGCTTGTTTTGTTTAGGTCTCGTCTTTCTGTTTTGCCCTGCAGACCACGTCACAAGGTTGTGTTCCGGTCCAAGGGAAGGACCACCCGGAGTCAATACTTGGACACTGAATAAGTCGATATAATAATTACATTCAATATCAACAAATAAAAGTCACCTGTTTGTTTGCCGGCTACATATTCCACCTCACCTGGAGGACTGTGATGATAAGAGGACATGTAGCAGTTAAAGAGGGGAATAATGTGTCACATCTGCAGCTTGGTATACTGACCTGCGTCCCGGCCAGGATGTTGCTGACGGCCCACGCGGCCTCCTTGACGAGCGAGGGCTTGCCGCACTTCATCAGCGCGTTGATCTTCTCCAAGCAGCCGGCGTCCAGGCAGCGGTCCGTCTGAGATAGAGCGAGGGAATTCTTTCATTTCGAAATAATAATAATAATAATCTCCAGACACCCACACCAACTGTATGGCCCCTACGTCAGCAGAGCCTGTGTTGTGGATGACCATACAGCGAAGTGAGGGGGGGGGACGATAAATATAAACAAGCATGACCCGAGAACAGACATCTGCGTTCATCACACAAATGAATGCCCCGGCCAGGACTCGAACCTGGGACCTGCGGCGTATGAAGCAGGACTACTAGCCACCACGCTCCTCGGCCGCCACTAAGCGAGATTCCATAAATAACAATATAATTAATCAACAAAATCTACGATTAATGATGTCTATCGGCACGAATGCTTCCCATCAGGTGGATGGCATGTCCGTGTGCCGGCTATGACAAGTAAACAAAAAGTGAAACCAACCTGTTCATCGGAGCCGGTGAGCATGTTGCCGATGGACCTCAAGGCCGGGGTCTTGACGGCCGGGGAGCGGTGCTCCAGCAGCGCCACGAGGCGCGCCAGCAGGTGCGGCGTGGCCTGCACGCCCTCGATGCGGTCGTTGGGCCCGTCGGACAGGTAGGACAGCGCCCAGCACGCGTCCGCTGGGGAAAGCAAAAATACCTATGCATATGGAGGAGGAGGGCGATAGCTGGATCTCAGAACTGAACCTCAGTCTTCGATCACACATCCCGTTTTCATGCATGATCAAAGACCGAATTACCTAATTAAGCATCAACCACCATTGGTAACAAAAATGAAACAAATACAACCACTGAAGCCCTCGCGGCAGTCCCCCGGCTTATACAGGGTGGCCCGCAGTTTACGTTCAAAGCTAAAATTAAGATGCCTTACATCAAGGTGTATCCAAATCACCCCCATGCGTGTTCTACGATTTTAACCCCATAAAATAAACCCCAGTTAACAATTGCTTTTTTTGGCCTTGTTTTATATGAATCCACAGATTTCTCATTTTATTTTTTTGATACATTAAACGTGTGAAATTAGCAAGGTCGGACAGTAATTCTGAACTTGCAACTAAATTTTAAGTAAGTCCCGCAACACGTAGATACGTCGTAGTGTCCAGGGTGGGACTCGTGAGTATTGTTAGTAATTATTACCAAAAAAACGAACTACAAGTGCTCGCGAGGCTAAGAAAAAGTATTTAAAACCAATTATAGGTGAAATTGGGGAAACAATTCGTAGAACACGCATGGGGGTGATTTGGTTACACCTTGATGTAAGGCATTTAAATTTTAGCTTTTAAGGTCAATTCCACGGCCACCCTGTATTGCCGAATGGTTGGCGTAAATGTGCGCGGCCATTTTTTAAACGTTAACATGGGTGTACTAAGCTACTTTTCCGTAGACCTACAAAAGAGGAACACTTTCACTATACATTGTTTTGCTACATCCTAAAGGGATAAGGCAGCCTTTTCGATGAAATCTCCCAAGCGGCTGAGCTTTTTCCGATTCCTTCCATATTTAACACAATATTTCAACCAATTTACAAAAAAACGTTAAGAATTACACACATAAAACCTTCCTCATTAATCACTCTATTAATTGATAAAAACCGCATGAAAATCCGTTCGGGAGCTACGGCGAACGGGGCAGGGACCCACTACGCCACTCGGCCGTGTCGGTGTGACGCAACTAGTGACCCACCCAGCACGTCGGCGTCGGAGCCGGCCAGCAGCTCGGACACGAACGGCAGCGCGGGCGCCACCAGCTCGAACCGCACCATCGGGTTCTTGTTTCTGCAACAGACAGCTTTTGTAAGTTCTGGAGTAAGGACATCCTGGGAGACGAGGACGCTGTAGATGATTCGCATGCAGCCTACACAAAATCTCCAATATGATTTTGCAAATTAAATAATACTCACAATAATTAATAAAATCCCCAGACAAACACAGCAACTGTATGGCCCCAGTAAGCAGAGCTTGTGTTATGGATGACGATAGGCAACTGGAGGGGGACCAGAATAAACATACATATATAAATATCAACACGACTCGAGAGCAAACATCTGATTGCATCACAAATTAGAGCCTCCGCCAGGGCTTGATGTCTATACAAAATTATTCTTATCTGCATCTGTTAGCTCGGCAAGTCCTCCCAAGTATCCAAACGACGAACTCCCTCAAACGGCACCCGTTCACGAGTTAACGCGGGATCCAGCCATCGCGAGGGAAGTGAGCGACCCGTCACCCGGCTGAGCAGCGGTTGCAAGCGACTCATGGTCCCCCACACTTGCCTAAAGTGGGTTGACACATGCAACTTCTGAAGTATGCGAATTTCCCCACGTCTTTTTTTACCATTAGAACGGTCGCCTTATTATGCATAAGCATATAAACTATTCCACTGAACAGTTAAAAATAAACCAAACTTGTTAAAACTCTCAAGTTACTACCAAAAACCAACCTGCACAAATTACTGTAGGTCCACACCGCAGTCCTCAGCTCGCTGCTCTTGTCACTCTGCAGCATCGGCACCAATGCAGCCAACGCTCCGTACGACAGCACACAGTCCCGCGTGTCGGCCCCGTCTCCAGCTATGTTCCCGAGGGCCCAGGCACTCTGTTCTCCGATCACTCCTCCTAATTGTAGGAGGGTTACTAGCTTGGGGACTGCGCCTCCCTGGAAAATGCGATAGAGATTTAGAAGAGGTTTCAATCTTTTTCTTTATGATTTTTTGAACCTGAAGAAGCTTCACTCACTGAAAAAAGATAGAATGCGTGCAGATGAATGGTCGAGAAAAATGCCATCCGGAGAAAGCTATTCGGGTTTTGGTGATACAAGCCCAATGTGAAAGGCAGCATCGGGCTGGTGTTGTCGGCCATCAAATATTGTCACCCCGAACACGTGGATATGTGGGTAGCATCCCCTTAAACATCTTAAGTTACCTAAAAATAACTACATATTGCATAGAAACGAAAATTTCATACAGCAAAAGTTTTTGCCCGTGAGCCTCTCGGGGGCTCATGGTTAAACTAGTTAAATATAAATGAACTTACATCAACAACTGCCATGGTGTGTTCGTGAGTTCCAGACGCTATGTTAGTCAGCGCCCAGGCTGCTTCAAACTGTAGGTCTTGACTGAAAATAATTTGAATTTAAGCTTTAAGTAAAGGCAAGATTTACTAAATAAAGTTAGTTTTTAGCATGTCATTATTTTTTTTTACTATTGTCGCAGTCAACAAGCGAGCATGTGACCCAATATCACCCATGTACATCACAGGTGTTTTATTTATCAATAGTGAATATGATTATTAGATTGACTAGTGCCTCACAGTTTTTGCAGTAATCGCACCGGCTGGCCCTTCCCATAAACCGGAACACAGGCATGTAAACATGATTATTAAAAACATATTAAAAACAGAGAGGACTGCAGTACCGTCCCAGACGAGACTCTAATAAAATAAACTGCACAACCCCTAAGTCTACATATCATTATTGTTAAAACTACATTTCAGCCTGCAAGAATTACATCCAATAATAATCGAAAATCAAGCCCATAAACGTAATTCTTTGGATATGTTTCAATGAATAATACTTGTATATTGTTAATGGGTAAACTTGCAGTAACATTTCATTGAATAAATGTTTAATTGTCAATTTAAATCTTTTCTTTTTTCTCAACTCGCTGTCTCGGCAGATTATGTCAAACTTTTAAAACTTTGACTTTTAGAATGTCGGGTTTTTTCTCATACCTCTGTGCCTTTTGTTTATTTTTATTACTTTCTAGATTTCATTCTTTATTCTTTACAACTACTCGTATATATGTAGGACAAAGAGTCCCATATTTTTTTTTAAATTAATTTAATGGTAATAATATATATTTTTTTGTTATTACAGGTTATCTATATATTCTATACAATTTAAATTTTCGAATTTTGTTCTAGTGTAAGTAAGTGGTTGTACAAATTGTGAGTTATCTATTGTAAGCTTCTATTGACCCACAGATGAATGTTAAGATCTTGGGTAGTTGGAGTTCTGAGATGTGATATGTCAAAGAATGTGACGCACAAATTGTTTTAGGGTATATAAACAATGTGAAGGGATTTTCTTCTCAGCATATGCTGCAATTTCGAACTACTGTTACACCTATTTCTGCTGTATGCAAATGTTTGTTTGTTTTAAATTGTAATTATAAACTAAGTTACTCACAGTTAATGTTAATAATATATCACCTATGGTTAATGATGGGCATGGGTGCGGCTGGCACTTACCAACAAGTGGATCACAGGTTCGTTTGCTGGCTATGCAACTAGTAAAAATAATTTATGTTTGCACAGTTGTTGTGTTTACAGTCATGATTTGTAACCCTATCGAAAGTACAGACAAAAGCTATTAAACAAATAAATGAAACAATCCGGCTCACCAGTCATCTCTGTCCAAGGCAGCAACGAGCGGCGCGACCACGCCAGCCTGCACCATCACGGAGATGGGCGGGTTCTGCTCACGGGACAGCATGCGGCGGGCTGCGCGAGCGGAGGCTGTCATCTTTACTAGGTCTGAGGATTTGAGGCCTGTAACACAAAGTGAAATTATAAAAACAATGATCGGAAACCACTAAAACTCAAATAGTTTTATTTATTTATTCAAACACAAAGCAAAAGGCAGAGTTTGCAAATAACAAATTTAAACTTAGGCTTTTAAAAAGATTGTGTGCACGCTAGGCACTCTTGTGTAAATCTATACAATACCAACTAAGGTGAGCTAAATGACATGCGTTAACTGTTGTTGATGATTTAAAAATCAGTGTTAATAACTGAAACTATCGAAAAATGTCCAGAAAAATAGATGACCCAGAATCTATCAATACCCATAACACAAAATTATTGTTTGACTATCAACACACAGCTTAAACTAATAGTAAGTCTAGAAACTTGAAACTTTCGCGATTAATTTATGACAAATAGCACAATGATTAACAAATGGCTACAGTTAATAATAACATATGAAAACTTCCACTCATAGTCCTCTAAAAGTAGAGAAAGAAATTTATAAAACACTAGTTGAGTTAAAGTCTACTGAGTCTTCCATATTGCAACAGTGTCATCATTTAGTTTCGTAAAGTCGCAAATACCATTTCTCACTTTTTAATTAAAATTTCTTAATACTTTCTTAAGGTAAGGTAAAAAAGCAACCTTTATTCCAAATATTGCCTTTCTGGACTAAATATTTGAGAAAAACCTTTTATAACTACTGCCAAAGCTAAATATGTCTAGGCAGTTTTTTTTTAAATTGCAAGTTTCTACACAATTTCATAAAAAAGGAAGATATAACCCAAGTTAATTACAAAGTATTTGACTTGTCTGTTGCACCACCTACTCAAACAAATCATCAACTGCTTTATTGAATTTTTTCAATACACTTAAAAAGATCTCTATAAAGAATATTAGGCAAAATTAAATTACCAGCCACAATTTCCTGTGGAGATGGCATCTTCTCCGGCTCCCCACCAACATCCTCTGAGCCGTCCGGAGACATGGCTCTGCGCTTGAGAAGCTGCTCATCTCTGGCTTGTTTCCGGAGCGCGACACTGAGCTCAGCGCGTTTGCGTCGGAGTTCCTGAAAGCATTAATTGAAATGATCAATGAATTAAAAAATGAATAGGGATACTTTATTGGAAAACTGTAGTGCCATACATTGATTTTAAAAAATGTGAGTTTGATAAGAATCTCACTACGATTTTACCATGTTAATCGTGGTGAAAAGTATATCTGAAAGCTCATCACTCTTTGACAATATGAATATACCATACTTCCAACTATAAATAAAAAAATATATATATAAAATTCAGTTATAGAAGATAAAAATCTCTAATTTGGCCAAAAATTATACAACGAGGGTAGATTTACACTAATGACACGTAACGAGTTTAATACGAAAATGGATGCGTGTTTTAGGTTAAGCATAAAGCAAAATGATTAGTTATCTACGTAGATAAAAATAATACAGAAGTCCTTATTGCTAAAGATATTACTTAAACCTTTGTCTTATCTACTCTTTCTCTTATTGTAATAATCTTTTGTTAGAAACTTACCGTTGTCCCTTGTGCTGCATTCTTGTAAGAGGCAATCCTTGATGTATGGGTCTTCTCTGCCATTGTAGAAGTAGCTTCCAATTTTAATCTTTAAAAATTAAAATACAAGATGAAAATACTTGATCAGTGTAGAACACAATTTAAAAATTTAAACGACAAATGAACAACGGCCGACTGTGACATCCGACGTTACCAATCAGGTGGAACCTGTGTTGCTAATATTATATGTTGTTCTACTACTTCATTATTAATTGTAATATTTATGACGTTTTTCATTTGAATGTAATAACAACAACAGTAAAAGCAAGAAAATAAAGACAGTAACTTTATTTACACTTTTTACTTTTGTTTGTTATTTATTTAGGACTTTCTTCTGTTAAGTTTTATATGCTTAATTTTTATTTTAATAAATCAAAACTAAACGTTTTTATATAACATGTTGAAAATGTAAACTGCGTGGTATTTGCGTTAAAATTTTATTGTTATATTATTTTTAAACTAATAGTAAGTATAGTATAGTAAAATTAGTAGCATAGCAGGTAGTCTTCATACAAAAAAAAACTAGGAATTATGTCTATGGTTAGAACTTTTTTGATGCTGACAGCTCCGTTGCTACTTTTCGAGCGAACAATTGTCATATGTCACTTCAATGTGAATGTTGAATGATAACACAATGTTCAATCAATGATGTACTATTTTCGGTTATCTTTCAATGACCTTTAATTTGATTCTTTATCTTTCTAATTATGTAAAAACTACTTTTATTATATTAATACTTGAAATTGACAGAAATAGTTATTGTGTAGTAACTAGGTACAGCTAACTGCCATAAAACGCAAAATTTAATTTAATTTTCAATCAATCAGCTCGATCTGCAATTAACATGTAAGGTTTCAATGTTCGACGAGTGAAGAGTACTGAAGAGTTTGCATTGATCAATTTCCGTAACATAACCTCTCAATCCCCAAATATAGTAATTAATTTGGGTATAGTGCTTCACAACGTACAAAAAGTGCTGTGTAGTAAATAGAAAGTAGGCGAAAGGACGTCATTTTCCAAGAACTGAGATCGGACTTAACATTGGTTACCGTGTCTTTGTGCTAATAGTGTTATCTTACAAGGTTTAAGTGTGGTAGAACTTCGTAGGAACTTCGAGAGCAACGGAGCTGTCAGCATCAAAATGTTCTAACCATAGACATAATTCCTAGTTTTTTTTTGTATGAAGACTACCTGATATGCTAGCACCTATCGTGGAAATTATTTATTATTTTTCCGAGCTGTTAAAAAATCTCTCATTAAAGGCAAATCAGTTATCATTTTACATTAATTCTTGTTAGTATTATTATTAGCGTTGGTATTAAACAATGCTGAAATAAAGGTTACGGTAGATTCAAATAAGATCAATCAATAGCGGTTAAAACTTCACTGCAATGTTATTCAACATTTTATCGCGCTAATTCTTTGTCACACAAAATAAAAGGATACTCTATAAGTAGAAAGTAAATAACTTAAACTTGGTATCCCACTACAACAATTTTTTTTTTAAATTATTTCTCCTCAAGTTGAGGAAGGTAAGGCAATGCCATGCAGCCAAAATCCACTACAACAATTGCCATGCTAAAGGTTTTTAAATTTTTTTTGTAAACAAATGTGAATGTTAACTATACTTCTTTATTACTTACTAAAATACTTCATTTTAAATTAATTAACTAAAGTATTGTAGCACAAAATAAGATGAAATTAAAACATAAAACTACTACGATAGATGGCGCTGCCTGTCCATAATCTTGACAATGTTTTCACTCGTTAGTTTTAAAAAAAAGGCGCCTTATAAAATATTTATTAGCAAGTTTTCTTCTTAAAACAAAACAATTTACTATACGAAATAAGTTTGACTCAAACTACCAGAAACGGAAACGAATTGCATACAGCATACTAGCAAAGTGGAACCCTGAAAATAAAAAAAATGATGATATATCAACAAACATCTGCGTTCGTCACAATAATGGGTAGATATGTACTAATTTATGTTAGGCTCTAAATAAGAAAACCTTGATACTGAAGGAAGTGGTATTTGTAGTACTACCATGAGATAACAAAATGCAATAAATATGTAAGTAGCTACATTTAAATATATTGGGATAAATATATCAGTTAATCATTTGACGTAAAATAACACCCTTTTTGCTCCATATACGTATGTGCCTTACACAGTTTTAAACAAAATCCTTGACAAAAGTCAGTTTTGAGTCAATTCATTAACCCAATAACGTATAATGAAGCAATAATAACCTACATACATAAGTTACCAAAGCACCACAAATAATTTATTTGAACTGACATTTAAGAAAGTATCCTCAACCATTGAACCCACATACTTACCTGTACCTACCTACTTTAATTTAAAGACTAATTATTGAGTATAAAATAACATAATCTTGAACTCTCTCGTCTATAAGTATTAATTAAGTGTATAGGTACGCAGGTATACATCTAATTCACCACATTTCTAATACTTTAATAATGAATAAAAACCCTCATACAAACCCTCTAAATACAAGCAACACTTAATTAATTACAGCGAAGAAGCTTAAAATCGTTTCTGTAACAACGATTTTTTCATTCCAAACAGACGAAAGCTAAGCAAAGAAAGAAATGCAAATTGGAGCTTAACTTCATTATTAATCAAACTGCATTGCTACTGCAGTCCGGGGATCGGTTAATACTGCCGAGATGAACATCTGAAAAACTGAATAAAATAAAAAGAAGTAGGAGGTTCTCTTAGGACAGATATTGAGTGGTGGGCCGGGCTTAACATGCGCAAGACGGATGGCTTTCAAATAACTTAACGTTACACTATTATTAACCTATGCCATGACCGACACTTTCTTCGGGCGACCTTACCAACGAAACGATCGTAAATTAACGTTATTAAAACAAGTTTACAACCCATTACCAACGTGCAATTACGCAAAACGTTACGCTGCGGGGCGTGACATCACAGATCAGTCCGGTTGGGCTCAGGCATTTCAGGACAACATGTATATGCGCTGTCCTTGTCTAACGCTAGACGGTAGAAAAAGACGGACGCAGACAGGCCGGTGCGGTGATCGTATTCTGTCGAGGGAGTCGCCATTTTCGTTTTGACGAATATTGACAGCACGGCAGACAGACAGCGGCGCGGCCGTCGACGCAGCGTCTATAAGAAAGACTATTTTTATTTTGATTGTGAATCACAAAATCGTATTGACTGACTTTAATTTAATACAAGGTGTTTATCTGATAGCTTCTATTCATCATTTAGTAAACGTTACCGGATAAGTGATTGTTATTTAGGCGATATCGCCGCTAATTTTGGTGGTATCCTGTTTTTTTGTGGTGTTTTTGAGAGAACTGCAAGACTGTGATCGATAAGTGCAAGATGTACTACAGATGACTTTGCATTGTCACCAACCTCGTGTTGTTTTCTGGTAAGTGTCTTTTGATTTGTTTTGGTTAGTGTTAATCAATTAATTAGTATAAATTCATCTGTCTGGCTTACGGCTTGATGTGTGATGGGTTATTCTAGAATGTTAACACGTCTGTATTGTTGAAATTAGTGCATTATCTTGTCATTCACAGACAAAACTTCTTTGTTGCGGTAGCTCCAGTTTGTTTACGAACTGTCACGGCCAGTACTCGGCCTAAGATATATTGCCTGGGTCGGCGACTATGCGTGGGTAGACTTTTGCGCGGAAATGTGCCTTAATGCTTGAAGGCAACGATGAAAATTGCTTGCACGGTTCGCGATAACGGCCCGTAGAATTAATTTATCACATGCCGCTCTTGACAAGTTGAAAACATAAATTTGACCTTGGCGCTACACGTGGTTTGTCATTTGTGTTTTGTTTTGTGAAATGGAATGAAATTCGAAATTTGCAATTTTGTTTTTTTTCCGGTTTCGGAAACCTTTCTGAATAAAATGAGGCTCACCTAATTTGCAACTTCAAGAAATGTTAAGCTTTGTTTGACGTTTTAAACAAACACACTAAAAATAATCACATTTTTCTGGCAGACATTAAAAACTTCCCCGTAATTACGAGTCTAATAAACGAGTGTAATGATTGGCAAAATACGACAATCAATGTTACTTATAATGTTTCGTAACAGCTACAAGATTAAACAATTGATTTTACACATTATCACAGTATGATTTGTACTAACTATGAACTAAGTGACCATGGACTTCATACAAAAATTTTATAAGTATAAACTTACTGAATGTAGTTTTGATTTAGTAATTTTAGGATCCTCATAATACTGTCTCTTATATTATTATTCTCTTGTTTATTATTATTGTCTTTTATCCCTTGCCATATTTAATTAGTGCTTAATAATTATTAAAAATAGAAGCAAACATATTGAAGTCATGTTTAATCTTAGGGTTGATTGAAGATAAATCTTAAGGTAGGTAATTATAAATGTTTTATAAAAAGGTTGCATCATACTTGAATTGTATTTCAAAGGCTACATTGCGGACAATACTTGCAAAATACTTTTCTGTCAGGATGTATGCTCAATTTATGCATCAGAGCATTAATATAGACTTTTGTAGGCGATCGACCAAACTGCCTCATTTAATTTTTGCTACTTACATTGTGTAGAGATCCAAGTTTGCATGGTTGTGTTCCAGTCAAAAGGAAGAAACAGCCTGTGGAATTACTGGAACAAAGGCAATTCAAGTTATAAAATAATGATTCAATAAAGCATCAATTAGGTTTTAATTATGTCGATAATTATGTATGGAATGTAATATACTTACAGTTCAGTAGATTCTATGCATATTTTTGCAAGTATTTATCGCAAGTATCATGATCCAGCTGCAAGTAAGTTGTATGAATAATCCAGAATAATCAGACTGTGTGACTCAGTTGTAGCTTACATTGAACTTGTTGTGGCTAGTGCAACACTAGTGTTGCAAGCTTTGCGACTAGGGTGTTCAAACTAAATGACTGGAATTGGTATGAGTAGCATATTCAATTACCTTCAAAATATCGTATTTGTATCTCAATACATAAAATAAAGCTGAATTTGTCTAACATCATCTGATGAATTTAATGACATTGTTTATTAGCGATTAACATTTGAAAAATATATATTCATATTAAAGAGAGTTAGTCTCTTCTTAGCCATTATTTATATGTAGATAATTTAACGGCAGAGTAGCGTAGTGGTCAGTAGCCTGTCTAATGCCGGAGGTCCCAGGTTGAAGTCTGGCTGGGATATTCATTTGTGTGATTAACACAGATAGGTCTGGGTTCCCCCCCAGTTTGTTGTATGGTCTTCCATAACACAAGCTCTGCTTACTTTGGGGCTGAACAGTTCATGTGTTTGTCTGGGGATTTATTATAATTTTCCTATAAATTGCTAATACTCAATGACTGATACTGCTTTGCCTGAACCAGTCCATCTACACATGAAACTTTGTGCACGGGTTTCTATGTTGTGTTGGGGAGTACTGAGAATGGTTATTTTTATTGATCTTCTAAAGAGGTGATATCAACTTGTGAAATGATAATACTTATTAAGAATTTTAATCATTTACATTTGGGTTCTCATGTTATGATCCTGTATCATAAATTTTGCTTGCTTTGGAGCACTCCAGTTGGTGTGACTGTCTCAGAATTACAATTTCGCCATTCTAACATAATTTTTCGTCCATATTTCAAGGGTATTATTTGTGGCTTTATACTCACACACACTGCTATGTTAAAATATAATTTTATAAGTTGCACAGATTTAACTCATATGATACTTTTTGTCAGTTTTAACAGCCTAGGTAGCTAATTGTTTTCAGTTGTATTAAGAAATAAATATCTAGAAAGGTAGTAAAAAGTTAAGATATATTCCTTTCATTATTTCGTATTTTAAAATAGTTTCATCCTTTCAATAAGAAATCTATAAACAGGTACTCCATCTGGTTGAATAACCAAGATGTTCAGACTGGTGCCAAACTCTATTGACTGCTAAGGATAAAACGATAAAAACCGCTTTAAACGAGTGTATTCCCCGAATGCTATGTCAACACTGAATTAATATTAAAAGTTATATGTTAATTCTCAATAGTTAGGCACTCAAGTTAAATGCTGATTCTATAGTGTTTGGTTGCAAACCGAACACAGTTGACATGGCATAATAATACAAAAGATGTCAGTACCAATTTAGGACTAGTATTTCCTTTTTAATACATATGTCATACATATATCATTCATACTAATATTATAAATGTGAAAGTGTGTGTGTGCGCTAATTACTCCTTCACACTCAAATGAATGGGTGCATAGAATAGAACTTTTAGTTTCTGACCTTTATACATTCAGTACTTTTATTTCAAAAATTTATTGGTTTATGGTTTATGCAAGAGAAGTAAGTGATTTATGTAAAAGTTAAATAAAACTGACTGATCTATCAACCACTCAAACCAATCTGGCTGAAATTTTGCAAACTGATAGCTTACACTAAGAATGTTTAGATAAACAACATCTAAATCCTAGCTTCTGTCTAATAATAGGCAACAAAACATTATTTCTTCAGGTTTTCATGGTCAGCAATGAGTGCTGTTGTTTGGTTCTGTTTATTCAGAAGCATTAGTTATGGAACTTAAGTATTTTTTTCACTTGTAATATGTACCTACCGCCTATAGAGGTACAATAACTGCTAAAGTGCATGGATAAATGAGCCTAAACAGTCTTAGTTACACTAAACCTATTTTACTTAGTATTTTTTTTTTTTTTGAGGCTTCAGTCTCTCTTGTAGACTATGCCAGCGTCGTAATATTATACAAATATAAACAATTGTTCAATATTTGATACTTACTTTGTATTTAATTTTAAATTACTGTACTGGATTTAATTTGACTTGTATGTACAAGTCAAAGTCACAAACAGTCAAAAACAAGTCACTTCATTGACATCGTTACCGTAGCTAGTTTTAAAACTTTGTCGCGTAATACCTCTTGAAATAACGTGCCACATCTAGTCTTCACCATCGCTTTCCATCAGGTGAAATGGAAGATAAAACTTTGTTAAATACAGTTAAGAAGGTTGCACCTTATTTTATTGCGAATTGATTTGCGTTTTTCTTCCATCGGACCTAATGGAAAGTGATGATGGATCAAGGATGTTACACACCTGTCCAAGAGGTGCCTATTCACTTTACTCTTGAAGGTTCCAAGACTATATGTATCAGGATAAATAGTTTCCGGCAGCTCCTCATGTTGGCGATGCGAGCCAAGCCTTACAAAAAGCGACTGGTTTTTATAATCTTTCGCGTACCCCCTTCCCTGATCGGGTGTCGCTCCGATGAAGGCTGCATAGCTGCACTCACTTGCCACAGCGGTGAAGGTGGTTTTTAGTGGGCAGGTGCCACTCTTTTACCACCTCCCTCTCCGCGGAGGGGCAAAACAAAAAAGATAATCTTTTTGAAACACGTATGGAGTCGCTACCAAAAGCTGCCTACACATAATAGTTAATAAATATTCTACCGCCATCGTCTTTAGCTCTAATACTTTGTAAGCGGTCGATAAATATTCACGTATCTAGTCGGCGTTTAGCTCATTACTTTATTGTGTCGCCAAATTTGACTTGTCAAGTTTAAAATGCTGCGGGCGTTGTGGAGCGCGCCGTGCATCCGTCTGGTGGGGATATTTGGACAATGTTGTGTCTTGTTGCTATGCTGGAAGATTTATTGTGTGATTGATTTGGTTTGGGACTAGCTATTGCATGTGGTTTTGCTCGCGCAATTCAAAGATTTTGAGCTCAGAAATGTTTGAACGTAGAATAGTTCACTAAAGTTTTGTTTCGTTTGGGAACTTAAATTTATTTAATGACAAATAAAGAGTGTTAAACTAGAAACAACAAGTAGAGGAAAATAAACAAAGACGCGTCTTAATTACTTTATACATAGGCAAATTGGCCAAAAGGCTAGCAGAATTATCGCGGTGGATTGCTATCGAAAAACATTGCGCAGAATACGTTCCAGTCTTAGGGTTACGAGTTTCACTTACCAATCGTTAAAAATTCCACTGAGGAGTATGAACACGCTGAACCGGGGACCTCATGGTCTCAACGTCAAAAGCTTAAAAAATATAACCATTGCCAAAATTTTGATATTTCGTTTGCTTCACATTTTCCGCGGCCTACTCATGACCCACGGTATTAGAGTCATATCATCAAGCCGCTTGCCAGCGTCACGCAACAGTCCCAGCGGTTTGAGTGCCGAGGGTGAGTTGGAGATGACGAGCGCCCGGCTGAGATATCGTTCAAACTGGCATGGAGAGACAATCTGCCACCACTACGGGAGAACTACAGTTCGTGACGTCCAAGGTCATCAACCAGTACGCCACGACAGTCAGAAGTGGCACGTAAGCTGCCGTAGTGTGGAGGAACAGCCAGTGCAATTATTGGAACAAGGCAGTTCCGACGGAAGACTACGGTTAGCAGCGCATCATTAGTCGATATAATTATTACATTCAATATTGATAAATGAAACATCTACGACTAATGATGTGCACGAGTACGGCTGACTCTTACCATAGAGGATGAAAATAGTAAAGAAAAGAGTTTTTACAACTCCCTCTGTTCATTTGTTTTTTGTTTAATGTAGTGTTCTCAATCCAAAGAATTTGAAAAGTTCACGTATTCTACTCTATAAGATAATTTTAAAAATTGTGAGCCTATTATTGGCGGTCTGTTTGTGTTCAGACCTCAGTGCTGTTGGCTCTGTAAAAATAAAATAATAATGTCGACCAACGGTGAAGAAACATCTTGAAGAACTATACTGATTTAGGAATATATATAGATAGGTAGGACATTATGTCGAAGGTCTGTGTAAAGTTTGCCAACCCGCAGTCGGTACCTAAGTGGGGTGGCCTCTATTGCCCTAACCACCCCTGCAGTGTTCCTGTTCAGGGAAATATTGATAATGGGAATATTGACCAATTCAAAGAAACTATAAAGCAAAAGTTGTGTGCTAAAGCATATTATAAACTATCAGATTATTTGGATGATAAAAGCCCCTGGGTATAATCCCCTAAATAACAGGATTTTACCAGTATTTGTAATAAAACATGTGTAATGTGTCTGTTTGCTTGTTGAGTGCTTCTTCCCGATGAATATCTAGCGTCATTGTCACTAAAGTACGTCTTCTTATGGTAGCGTCGGGTGACGGGTCGCTCACTTCCCTTTCATGTTGAGTAGGACGATGGCTGGATCCAGCTTTAACTCGTGAACGGGTGCCGTTGAGGATGTTCGAGGGTCGTTCGGATACTTGGGGGAGGGAGACTTGCTGAGCTAACAGATACAGATAAGAATAATTTTGTGTAGACATAAAGAGACTCTGTAAATTTATTTTGAAAAAATATATACCCGAGAAGTTTCTTGCCAGTTTTTATTTACGAAGGCTTTCTCTTGAACCAGCAGTTCGGAAATGCTTTATTTGACGTCAATAAGAACAAGTAATTGTCAATGTTGGGAAATAAATATTTGAATTTGAATTAGGCTGCTGTGGCAGATCAAATCGAGACGCCAGAGTCTCTAAATATCTACTGTTGTTATAAATATCGAATATATTACTCAGATTGAGAAGCTGTAAGTTACTAATAATAAAACCACTGTCCTTTAGCACCGGAACTGTTGCCGTAATGGTTACTTAAATCGCAGATAATTATAGTTCTCAGTGTGTGAGTGTATCATAAATATGTATTTCTTGTTACGTCGTTTGTTTGGAGGTACCGATGGCATAAAGGTTGCTATCGTTTTTCGAAATAAGAATCGGGAAAATATAAAATGGCTCATATATTTATACATATAGGCAGTTTCGAATTTTTAAGCAATAGGTATATCTTAATGGTATAATACAGAACCTACATACATTTAGAAACCATTTTCATCCGGCACTTCTATGCATGATCCGATAGGAGGATTTTACCGAAACAAAAGAAAAAATCAGGCTTCATGAAGGAATTTAGATCGATCGTGTAAATAAATATGTTTCATAATTCGTAATTCCCGCCAGCCGTTTTTCCATTTTGCCATACGTGCAAAGTAAATGAATAGTCGTCGTATTCTATATTTAATACCTTTTCTTTCCTTGTTTTCGTTCGTAAATAAATGCATTTTCGAAATGGACAGTTTATTTATGGACCTTTTAAATTTCACCGGACTTAATGAATGCATTTATTAAAGTATGGATGAATAAAAATATCTTCATGTTTTTACGTTGTCGTTACCTCAAGATTTAGAGGTGTAGGTATTTAATGCTCTAAAATTATTATGATTTTGCCTAATTGATGAAGTGGTGAGATAAGTACGCACGTAATTGTTATACAGAAATACTGTCCTAAGTGTTGATAACGTAAGCCTAAATTGAGATTATGTCTGTGTATCAAACTGCCTACCAGTAGATCTGGCAACAGAATTCTTCGCTCTGTCTTCAAGAGATAAACTTACCACGCGACCAAACAAACTAGACGAACGGGTGGAATACCGCGTCCCTTTGCCATCCTTCACTTTAAACAAAACGAGCGCTGCGAAACAAGTGACGCTCTATACTCTTGTGACTTAGGTAAAAAAATACTGGCAAGAAATACCGAAATACATAATAATGCCCGTATCCGAAGTACATGAAGTTTTATTCTACGAGTAACTTTAAAAATATTTCAGTTGCGTTTCAAGCCACTAAAAAACTTGAAACTGCGATGGTGTTTTGATAAATGCTCATGTTCATTGAATTAATACCAACAGGTTTCATTTTTATTTAAGTAGGAACTTATGTAACATACAGATATTATTACAGCATCGTTTCTAAAAGTAAAAGTGGTCATTTAATTAGTTTAAGTTTAATTATTTAAGGGCTGATCGCCCAATGCTCAGATAACTTCTATCAATCGAACAATCGGCCCCAAAATAAGTTAATATATGAAATGCGAAATAAACTTTAGATGGGCTTAGGCGTTCAATTTGATGCTGCCATTTAACTAATAACCTAGCCCATGTGTTGTATGGGATAAAGTGAAATGTCGACTATATTGGACTATCAGGTCAAGTTCTTAATATAAAATACTTGTTACATCTTACTGAACAGCCGAGTAAAGTAGTGGTTAGTAGCCCTGCCTCATACGCCGGAGGTCCCAGGTTCGAGTCCTGGCCGGGGTATTCATTTGTGTGATGTAAATGTTCTCCGGTCATGGTTGTTTGTATTTAAATATGTATGTTTATTCTGGGTTCCCCCCCAGTTCGCTGCATGGTCATCCATAACGCAGACTCTGCTTACTTTGGGGCCGTACAGTTGGTGTGTTAGTCTGGGGATTTATAATTATTATTATAAATATTCATCAACACTATAAAATGAGTTATCGATTAGAAACTGGCTCAAGGCGTATTTCAATTGCTTATTAGTCATACATTTGAAATAATTTCCTAAATGATTATATGAGCGTAGATTGAAAAGTTCGCGGCCTAACATAGATTGCGTTGTCATATTATTATAAAACTACCCTCATATGAAACCGACTAGGTAGTGTTAATAGTCTCATAGATTTGAATAGAGGCCTACATGATTCTCAAGAGTTAGAATTTGCAATAACTATGTTACATTGTTTTTGTGCTATGAAGGCTATATTCAATTTCTCAGAGTTTCCTCACAGAGTTCTAGCGAACTCCAAAAGCATGTTACAATACTTCTAAAACGTCCCTCTGTACGTATCTCCAGCGGCCACAATTCGTGAAGTAAAAATGAATATTTAAACCGACACGCGTCGGTGTTACAATTTGTGTTAATTACGTCGATGATGACGTCATAACGTGTTTTTACTCTCTAAGGACGAGTTACATACGGTCAGCAGATTACAAGGTGTTGTATATGTGTTAGTTTTTATTACAGTCCATTTAAAAAGACTTTAATTAATTTTATATTTACGATTGGAAGGCGTTGTCTTCCCCCGCTCCTGGTGGAAGATGAAGACGAGGGCGTTACCCGCCTATCTAAGAGCAGTCTATCCTAGAATGTAGTAATCTTCTAAAAAAAAGACGCAGGCTCATCATTTCGTACTTTGATAACGCCAACCAAGAAGGAACTGTCGAAACGGTTCTCTGGATTTTATGATAAATTCGTTTTATTTGGCTATGTGAACTTAGCACCCGACTTTTGCAAAATGGCTCTCCTGACGGTTTTTTTGAAAGATATTGGTTAGTAGTAGATAGAAGTGAAGTTATTTTCGTTTGTAGTAAAGCCAAAAAAATTTTACAGAACAAAAAAAATTCTGCTCAAAAAACAAAATTTTTTTTTTTATTTCTTGTGTCCACATACCACACACTAAATTTACCATATAAGTTCGATTTCAAAGAAAATCAGGTTACTTCAAACGCTGGAAATGGCTGGAATGCATGTGCGGAGGGTAGTAGTAGATTGTAGTGCAATGATTTTTGTTTGTAGTAAAATAATAATGACAGAAAAAATACTTTTATACTTGAAATTTTTCCAATACTAAATTTACCACATAAGTTCGATTTCAAAGAAAATCAGGTTACTACAAACGCTGAAAATGGCTGGAATGTATGTGTGGAGGGTAAAAGTGGATTGTAGTGCAATGTTATGTTTGTAGTAGAACAAAAATGACAGAAAAAATGTTTATTACTTGAAAATTTTCCAATACTATATTCAGCGTTTGTAGTAACCTGATTTTCTTTGAAATCGAACTAATGTGGTAAATTTAGTATTGGAAAATATTCAAGTGAAAAGTAAATTTTTCTGTGAATATTATTTTACTACAAACGAAAAACATTGCAGTACAATCCAAAACTACACTTTTCTTGCATGACACAACAAAAAAAAAATTTTAAATAAAACACTTTTTACCGGATATTATCGCGTATATTTTAGTTAATTTTAAAATTATTTCGACGTTTCGGCATCTTTGCAGTTGCCGTGGTCACGGTCATCAGTCTATCGTGACCACGGCAACTGCAAAGATGCCGAAACGTCGAAATAATTTTAAAATTAACTAAAATATACGCGATAATATCCGGTAAAAAGTGTTTTATTTAAAGTATGAATCGTGAAAATTTAAGAAAATATATAAAAAAAAAATTTGTTTTAGTTTTCGAAAGCTGAATTTTTTTTTTGTTCTGTAAAATTTTTTTGGCTCTACTACAAACGAAAATAACTTCACTACTATCTACTACTAACCAATATCTTTCATAAAAACCATAAGGAGAGCCATTTTGCAAAAGTCGGGTGCTAAGTTCACATAGCCGTTTTATTTATGTATTCATTTCAGGAAGATTTACAGACGCATAGTTATACATGAGTTGACACATAGTCGTATGCTATTAACAAATCTCAAATTTTTTTGTAACAATATTTCTTATTTGTAAGGGAGCATAAACATTATATTTTGCTCGTAGTCTCAATAAACCAAATAAGTAATTAAGTTATAAAATAGATGATGTGAAAATCTAAGAGTAAAATAGACCACTTATTTTTCTTTCTGTGCGGTTTTTGTTTTGGCTGAAAACTCACGGAGATAGAAACGAATTCAGATCCTCATGTTTTTGTAAGAAGGTTCCGTATTATAGAAAAATCTAGGGACACTTAATGAACTTTTACTATAACTTTAGAGCCCTCTATTCCTTTGAACTCGCGGAGCTGTGTATCGTGAATTGTTGTAGGTAGTTGACATTTTCACAGTGGTTATTTGTTTTGACGCTGGAATAATAAAATGGAATTATAAGTTAAACTCTCTCCTTGCATTAATCCTTCTACAAATCAGTCCCGAAGTGTTGTGTGTTGGAGAAGCATTGATTTTATAAAATACATGTTTTTTTTAATTTAAGTCTTTAATTTTATTTAAGTTTTCAAGTGGTGTCTTAGGGGTGCTACCTGCATATTCGGTACAGCTGCCGCACGTACACAAGCAGAGTCGTGTGTATGTAGCTAGATAACCCGTTTGGGAAAAAAGCCGCCTGACGAATGTAGTTCTGCTTTTGGCAATCAGAGGCAAATGTCCTACTCGTTCGGCTCATGCCGTGTATGTGTAGTAGTTAGTTCGGGCTGGGTTTGTTGTTCACAATTACTATGGACACGAAAGAGATTTTTAAAGGTGTCATGATGGTTGATTACTTAGAAAGAGGTCAAACTATAAATTCTGCGTACTACTGCACACTATTACGTCGTTTACGCGAAGAAATAAAGTCTAAAGGACCAGGGTTGTTGACCAAGAAAGTTTTGTTTCATCAGGACAATGCTCGTGTTCACACATCTGTAGAATCGATGGTTTAAATACTGAATTGTGGTTTCGAATTGCTTCTTCATCCCCCTTATTCACCTGACTTGACACCTTCTGACTTCCACCTATTTCCAAAACTAAAAAAACACATAGGTGGAATAAAATTTTCTACTAATGAGGAGGTCAAAGTGGCCGTAGATCCCTTTTTTGAAGACCTTGACGAGACCTTCTATTTAAATGGGATCAAGGCTGTAGAGGACCGCTGGACTAAGTGCTGTGACCTAGGAGGAGAGTGTATAGAAAAATAAACATAAAAAATTGCATTATTCCTGTGTTTTCAAATTTAGGCCGCGAATTTTTCAATCCACCCTCGTCCATCTTTACAGCCATAGATTACGTTTACACTATTTAGGACTATTGTACTTATGTCTCTTTCCATGTTGGGAATTCATACTCTATCAGGGAACCTGTCTGTTTTGGCGGCCTTAACGGATATTTCTTAGAACCTTCACCATCAGATCTTATCATTTTTATCCACGCAACATAATTTTAAAACATAACCTCCACACCGTCTCATCTTAAAAAAAAGCAGCAAACATTGTCTCCAAAGAAATACAAGCCGAAACAACCATAATTCAGTAGAAAACGTTATTAAAATCTGTCCATAGCTGCGACGCGGCAATTACGCAGCCAACCAACTCATCTGTTCAGAGCCACAAAATTGGAACTAAAGCATTGGTTTCGTCAAACTTCATTTGCGCGTAGACCGCAGCGCCACGCTTTACTGAATGGATAAAAATGGTCGGTTGTACCCGCCGTCCAGGCGTCACTTGGCAGTAATTGCCGACGTTCCCGCGCTTTTCGCTGTCAACGCGCTTTTCGGTGGGACGGTGAGGTTTCTGTTCTGGCTGGTGAGCTTTTTCGGGGGTTTTGGATATTTTTTAAAATATTTATGTACCTGCTTTCTAACTTACTGGTTTTGACTATATAAAGAGGTATAGTCGGGGAAGTTGGTTGGTGTGACTCAGATTCGCATTCGTATCCCCTGCAGTTCGAAATGGACAGTTTATTTATGGCCTTACGAACCTTTTAAATTTCACCGGATTTTGATTTGACCGAACTTTTCTCCCGTGCAGTGTTGTCGGCCCTTAGTATGCGAAGTGCCTACAAAACACCGAGCAACGCGCAACTTGGGGTGAAAGAGACTTAGTCTTGTAAGGCCTAATAAAAAGACTAGACAAATTTTTAAATTAGTGTTATTACCCTTTAGTCTTAAAACTACAAACTGACGACTACTTTCAGTTTTTTTTTTTGTTCCCCTCCGCGGGAAGGGCAGGAGGATAAAAATGCTCTGACGCATACTCTGGCGCGATTCCAAAGTTATGGTGCTCAAAACAAATGAAAAGTAAATAATAAACATTAAAAATTGACAATAAAATTAAATTTGCATTAATTCAGATTTACGTTAGAATTAGAATTTACGTTAGAATTAGAATTTGCGGCCTGAAGGGCCTCGAGATCTAAAGTTAATTGCGTACGTTCGCTTGTGTGCGCGTTTCTCGGTCTAGCGACTTTGTATACCGAATCTAAGACAGGAGCAGTATAAGAGACTGAATTTCGAACTAGTGGATTGGGATGGGATTCGGCGCGTTTGAAGAACGATTCTGAGAGTGTTTTTAGGTACTGTTGAACTGTAGGTAGTTCAAGATCTCTGTGCAGGTCCGCATTGCGCACGTACCAAGGTGCGTTTGTGGCCCTGCGACAGAAGAGGTTTTGAACCACCTGCAGCTTGTGCAGGACGGAGGGTTTGGCGTGGGCAAAGACTGGCGAAGCATATGACATGACTGGTCTAACGCAGACCTTGTAAAGCGTACGTTTATTTCTGAAGGACATTTTACTTTTTCTACCTAACATACTGTAAAGCCGGCCTAGGTAAAAACGTGCGAGTTTCGTTACTCTATCGACGTGAGGGTTGAAAGAAAGCGTCTGGTCTAAGATGACGCCTAAGTATTTAGTACTGCGCTTCCAGGGGATGGGAGTGCCTTGCATTCTCAATTGGAGATTGTCGGGGATACGACTGCGTCTGTAGTCGAAGTAAACCGCAGCGCTCTTCTCTGGGTTCACATCGATACGCCATTTTTTGAACCAAGCACCGAGGGTGTTTACAGCCTTTTGAAGTCTGGTAACGAGACCCGAGGCTCTGCGGCCTTTGGTGTAAAGGGCGGTGTCGTCGGCAAAGAGAGCGAGTTCGACGACTTTCGATGGAATGGGAATGTCGTTAGTGTATACGGAATACAAAAGAGGGGCGAGGACTGAGCCTTGAGGGACTCCAGCCTTTATGGGACGAGGCGCGGAGAGCGTGCCTTCATGTTTGAAACGAAACGTGCGGTCTTTGAGAAACGACGCGATAATCCTAACTAGGCGAGCCGGTAAGCCTATTTTATAGAGTTTATAAACGAGACCGCTGTGCCAGACTTTGTCGAAAGCCTTGGCTACGTCAAAGAAAACTGCGATCGTTTTCTTTCGTTTCGGATAGAAGCCGTTGAGTATGTACTCGACGATTCGATGGACTTGCTGAGGGCAGGAGTGCTTAGCGCGAAAGCCGAACTGGTGGGGAATTATGAGAGGATCGCCGTCCGTTGGAAACAGATGGTTCCGCATTCGAGAGAGTATGACTCTCTCGAGAAGTTTAGACATTGCCTTGAGGAGGCTGATGGGTCTGTGATTAGCCGGGATATTAAGAGGTTTACCCGGCTTGGGAATGCCTATGACTGTCGCTTCTTTCCAAGCTTTTGGAAAGTAGCTAAGGTCGAAGCAGGCATTGAAAATGATAGCTAACAAGGTAAGCACCTGTTGAGGCAGGTGCTTAAGTGCGTGGTTGGAAATACCATCCGCACCCGGAGCCTTTCTGGACTTTTGACTTTTGATGAGAAGCGAGATTTCATCATTAGAGACTGTGACGGGGTCGGCGGTGATGGGGAGAGAGTTTCTACGGAGAACTTCGTCCTCCACCGCTTTGATGTGAGTGGGATTCGCGGGTTGCGTGCTGGGCGAGCATTGAGACGCAACGCTGTCAGCGAAGCATTCGGCTTTCTCTTCGTCTTCGAAGGCGATAGAGCCATCGGGACGAGTGAGAGGAGGGACGTGAGAGGCGGCGTCTACGCGTAAGGCTCGGGCCATTCGATAATACGCTTGGTGGGACGGGGAGATATTCGCCATGAGATCGTTCATCTGGGCGTCTCGGAGTTCCGCGAGGCGGGATCTAACTTTGCGTTGTAGCTGATTCGCAGCTGTTCTATAGGCGGGCGTGGGATATTTCTTGGCTCTCCGGAGAGCCGCGTTCTTAGCTTTAATAAGATTGCTAATGGCTAAGGGAAGCGTGGGTTTGCCTTTCTTAGCAACCTTTTCGTTTACACTGATGGCTGAGTTGATAGCATCAGTGAGAGAATTTACTAACGAATCTATTTTATCCGGGCTATCTAATTGATCGGGCGAGATCGCGAGCGGAGAGTTTGTGGCCTCTAAGGCAGAAACTAACGTATTTTTAAAGCCTTTCCAGTCGGTAAAGGTCTTAGGAGAAGTGACGTTAACGTTAGGCGGTCCTAGCACGAGGGAGACGGGGCGGTGGTCAGAACCTAGGTCATCGAGCGGTTCGATAGACCTGAGGTCGAGGTTGATATGCTTGACGATTGCAAAGTCGAGGATGTCCGGAGAGTGGTTCGGGTTGTCGGGATAGTGAGTGGGAGTGATAGGGGAGACGACGTCTAAGTCGAGTAAGTTGGTGATGTCGAGGAGAGCTATACCGCTTTGGTTGGTTGATAGGCACGTCCAGTCAGTATGTTTGGAGTTAAAGTCTCCGAACATAATGACTGAACGGCCGAGGGCGAGAATGGTCTCAAAGTCGCTGCGGATAGGTTTGGTGCCAGAAGGTATATAGACTGAAGCTATGATGATGGTCGGATGACCAGTCATAGCCAATCTACATACGGTGGCTTCCATGTTGAGGAGAGGAGGGGTAGGGAGAGGACAGCAATGGAATCCTCTTTTGTAGTAGATAGCAGTGCCGCCGAAACCGTCGCAGTTAGGCCTATCGTTACGTGTAAACGCGTATTTAGGAATAGCGAATCCCCTGGAGCGATTAGGAGTGAGCCATGTCTCCTGGAGAAGTAAAAGATCTGGGTCGTTGTTCTGAAGGAACAGTTTGAGCTCGGGAAGGTTGGTGCTTAGGCTACGAACGTTAAAAGATATTAGGGATAAGCCCTTGGGTTTGATACGACAGGACGTGGGATTCGCGGGTCTAGACATTATAATTTACTTTTTAACGAATTTATACAAAAATAAAGAATTTTCAACGAACTTAGGAGCGAGTGATGCTCGGCTAACGCGAATAAACGCTCTTGAGGAGAGCGGGCGGCTCGCAGTTTGCGTGCGAGTATGGAAATTTCATTAATGTCTACGTTTTGGATGACGTCGAATACGGTCTTCATGTCCTCAGCCAACGACGACTGAGGTGCAGAAGACGGAGCGGGACGTGGCCCTACGGGAGCTACGGGAGCTGGGATGGGTCGGGAAGGTGCAGGCGGGACTGCCGGACGCTGCCTCCAAGACAGAGCCGGAGTAGGCGTCGGCTGAACGGGCTTTGCTTCCGGGGGACCCCGGTTGCGCAGCGGCGGGAAGTTAGCAGGAGTGAGCGGCTGCGCCGGTTTAGGCGCGACCCTCTTGGTGGTGGAGCGCGGAGCGCGCGGGCAACCCCTGTAGTTAGCTGTGTGGCCGGACTGGCCGCACAGCACACAGGCAGGGGGGGAAGTGGATTCGGGAGTGCGAGTGCACTCCTTAGTGAAGTGAGGATCCAGGCACTTTACGCACCTGGGGGGAGCTGAACAGTTAGCCGCTGCGTGGCCATATAACTGGCAGCGGTGGCACTGCCCAGGGTGACCGCGGGGGTTGGGACGTTCGACGGAGATGTTCGAGAGTCCGCAGATTGTGCGAGCCTCTCTGAAAATCTCTTTCGAGTTTGGAGTGTTGGTAAGGATTACCAGAGCTAAGGGAAAACGCCTACCGCGGTTGGAGTGCATCTTGTGCACTGCTGTGACCGGGAAACCCTGAGACTTAAGGTCATCGAGAATGTCTTCGTTACTGAGTTCGAACGGGACGCCCCGTAGTACAGCGCGGATCTTACGCTCCTCCGGGAGGGCGTAGGTGTGATACGCGATTTTATTTAATGATAGTAGCCTGGTAAACGCGCGGAAGTCGTCGACGGTCGCTACTTGAATTTTGATTGTATCGCCAGCGTTGGCGGCTTTTAAGTAATTAATTTTGTGCTCTTTGCACAAGTTTGAGACCGCGGTCCAGCGCGCTTTTTCACGCAGGAATACGGGCGGAGGGAGCTGAGGCTTCGGCGGGACGGGAGCGCAGCGCGTCGCTGGCTTCGATGTGACCGACGGAGACGCGGTTGCTACGAGCGATTTTAACGGCGCGGGGGCTGGTGTTGAAGACACCGGGGAGGGCTCGGGTATTGAAGATACCGAAGCTTTCTTCGAGCGCTTCTTGGAGCGCTTGGCGACAAGTTGAAACGCGGGCTCAGGAGAGCCGGTTAAGGTGACGGCATCTGACGAAGTATCAGACGCGGGTTCGGAGTCGCTCCCGGGAGCGGTACGCTTACGACGCGACGTGTGAGAGGATGCGACCGATTCGCAGTCCATCTCGGACGAGGCAGGAGACGCGGGAGAGCTGAGGACCTGAGGGGTCTGGACGTCGGAGGCCTGAGGGGCCGGGGTTGAGGCCTGAGGGGCCGGGGACGCGATAGTTGCCTGTAAGGCCTGCGTTAAGATGTCATCTGATATGCTGACGCCGGACGCAACGAGCGCCTGGGCAAACGACCTAGCAAAGTTTACCAAGCTTTGCTGGTCCATTGGGAGGGCTTGGTCCTACGATATATAAAATATATAAATATATAAGAATGCCTAGGTTCCCTAGCAAACCTAGCACCTAAACCTCCCTACCCGCGGTAGGGGGGCTGGGGACGACGCGAAGTGGTGTCCCTAGCTCGGACAGCACTGTACCGTCACCCTGGGAAAGGCCCAAGTGCAATGGAATCGGGTCAGCCGGTTTCTCCTCAGCCTGAAGGGCCTTGGAAGCGCACCGGGGCAACGCTATCAGGCTTAGTTGTCACCGTTAAGTATCCACCTGATCAAACGCGAGTCTACTACGCACTCCGTAGTAGACTCGCGTCGCCAATAATTTGACAACAAAAACCGGCCGTAGACCTGACGGAGTTGGGTTGCACTAAAAGTGCGGGATTGACTACGTTACGACCGGCCTGAGCCGGCCGCAGAGCGAGTCTCTGACTACGTACAGGCGCCAAGCGTCAAGTACGCAGCCAGAAAGACAGCCCGAGTCTTGCAAACCACTATCGAATTTAATCGACCGCGGTAAGCTCAACCCTGTTATTGCTGCACTCACCGAGGTGAGGTTTTTACTTCGAGGGGTGCACAGAGTGCGGGATTGACTACGTGACGACCGGCCTGGGGCCGGCCGCAGAGCGAGTCTCTGACTACGTAGCAAGCGCCAAGCGTCAAGTACGCAGCCAGAAAAACAGCCCGAGCTTCGCGAACCACTATCGAATTTAATCGACCGCGGTAAGCTCAGCTCTGTTGTTGCTGTGCAAGAGACCGACTTACTTGCAGCCGATCGAAACCGACCGCAGAGTAAGCCCTAAAGAGGCTAACAGCGTATGAGTATTGCTACGAGTTGACGTCGTGAGACGACAATCGTGACTCAATTGCTGGAGCGACCGCGAACACGTCCGAGCGGGGCCGGACGCAGAACGGATCTGAGAGTGGCGTTTGAGTATTGATACGAGAGAAGTCGTGAGACAACAATCGTGACTCGGCAGCCGGGAGCGACCGTCAACACGTCCGAACGGGTCCGGACGCAGATCGGGTCTGACTTTCAGTCGTCGTCTTTAATCTTATAACGTAAAGGCTGAAAAGATTAATAGGACTTAAAGCGCTTTATCGCCTTGGGCTGGCGTGTCACAGCCTCATGACATAAGTATTCTGTTGTGGGGGAGTGCTACCGCCATCGATACTCTATTTATTCTGCAGAAAAATGCTGTCCGCGCAATCTGTCAGCTCGGTCCAAGGGTGTCACTTAGAAGTAAATATAAGGAAATAAATATTCTTACTTTCCATTCAAATATTTTAGAAAATTTGATGAATGTAAAAAAAAAATACCGTGTTCAAAAGAAAAAAGATCTGCACAATGTTAACACAAGAGGAAGAAATATGCAGGCAGCTCATAATAGTAGGCAGCTCATAATAGTAGGCTTCATAAAGTCACTAACTCATTCATGGGTCAATGTATACGCTTTTATAATAAGGTTATTGAGGATATCCAAGGTCTTCCTATTGACAAATTCAAAGAAACTATAAAGCAGAAGTTGTGTGCTAAAGCATATTATAAACTATCCGATTATTTGGATGACAAAAGCCCTTGGGTATAATCCCCTCATCAACAGGATTTTACTAGTATTTGTAATAAAACATGTGTATTGTGTCTGTATGTTCGATGAGTGTTTCGTCCCGATGAATATCTAGTGTCATTGTCACTAAAGTACGTCTTGTTACGGTAGCGTTAGGTGACGGGTCGCTCACTTCCCTTTAATGTTGAGTAGGACGATGGCTGGATCCCGCGTTAACTCGTGAACGGGTGCCGTTTGAGGGTGTTCGTCGTTTGGATACTTGGGGGGAGGGAGACTTGCCGAGCTAACAGATACAGATAAGAATAATTTTGTGTAGACATAAAGAGACTGTAAATTTATTTTGAAAAAAATATACCCGTGAAGTTTTTTGCCAGTTTTTCTTTACGAAGGTTTTTCCGAACTGGTGGTAGAGTCGTGCTTTAATAAGAACAAGTAATTGTCAATGTTGAGAAATAAATGTTTTATTTCATTTCACATAGGAAATCGGACGTTTTGATAACTCATGAGTAACATAAAATCGGAAGCAGCAACATTGTTAATTGTATTTTAAATTACGATTGTTGTCTATATTTATGTGTTTTTTTTTAATTTTCTTGTAATAATCTTTTGATAACTAAATCAATCAAAACATATTTATTATTACCTATTCGTTATTATTATAATACAAAATGATTAAATAATTATGAATAAATATTATGTTTTTTTTAAGTCTATCTTTGTGGTTAATAGGACACAATAGATAATAGATGAGTCATGTTCATGTACAATACTCATGCGCGAGTCCTTTTAAGAACAACTTTATTCGTTTTAGTTTTATGAAAACAACTTTAGTCTTTTAAGTTGCTTAGTCTTTTAATACAACGACTAAGTCTCATTAGTAAAAACTCGAACCTTTAATCTTTATTTTAGAGTCGAGTCCTTTAAGATAGAGGCTAGTCTTTTTAGTAGGCTTTCAAAGATAAAGTCTCTTTCATCGCTACGAGCAACCGATTCTCGCCTTACCCTGAGCCTCCGCCGACTTGCCCGACTGTACCTACTTCTCTCAAATTCAAAGGAGGAACGGTCCTTCTAACAATGTCCTCCTACCGAATCAGTGAAACTGAATATAACGGGTGCCATCCACCATAGAACAGAATAGCCCTGGGGCGCGGCTGGCACTCACTATACAGGGCAGGGCTTAGGACTTTAACCAAATTCAGTGCATAGAAAGAACCCCTGCCAACTCGCAGTAGACAACCGCGGGTGACTATGAGTTGCTTTAGTCGCATGAGGCTGCTGGTGTCCCTGGAGTAGGGAGCTACTGTCAGTTCAGAAAAAGCACCCAATGTCACGTGCTGCTGATTTTGTTCCTTTTTGAGTTGGATTTGCGTTTGTGTTCCACTCCACCTTGAAAGTGATGAGGTTAACCTACAACCCTGCAAGGTGCATAAGCTATCGTGCTATTTTGTTACCATATATCAAAATGTCAAATGTACGCGTAGTCATAATTATCAGACACACACATTATTCAAATTGGTCTGAGTTAAAAAAAAATCTTAGCAAAGAGAATATTATTAACAGCGAAATATCAGAGGGAAATATGTTAATTTTTAAAGCAACTATTTCTGGAGTTTTTGGTCAAATAATAAAATTATAAGGTCAAGTAATTAGTTCGCTCCAAGACTATGTTCTTTTTTGAAACCAAGATTCGACATCTTCACTTTAGGTGGCAGTAAGAGTTTCTATGTTAACATCTCGTCTGGCGCGGTTCTATAGCCCGTCCTATTTTGACCACTGTAAATAATTACATTTGTGTTCCGGGGAAAAGGGATGGGACAAGTCCAACTTAAGCTTGAGGTCGGCAACGCATCATTAGTCGATGTAGTAACAATACGGTATTCCTTAGGTGCAAATGCTACTTACCATTACGTGGGTCGCGTGTTCGTTGCCGGCTATAAAAAAATGTTAAAACAGTACCATTGTAGGTGACGTCAGATCCGAAATATGTAAAACCTTGCAAGTCAAGTCAGCTTTCAACTGTGTTCAAAATACTTGAATAAGCTGCGGAATTTGACAAATTGAAAAACCCGACCGCTCAAGTTAAAGTTCAGTAATATCCTACCAGAAGTACAATCAGGGTTTCGTAAACATAGAAGTACCGCTACTGCTCTAATGGACGTTACAAACTACATTCTGGAAGCACAGGAAACAGATCGGGAACTATTTCGGTGCTCTTAGATTTTTCTCGCGCCTTTGACACAATCAATATCGCCTTATTATTCTGTAAACTAAAATATTACGGATTGGACCTTCCTACAACTCGATGGTTCCACAGTTACTTGAGCGAACGTTTCCAATATGTTCATGTAAAAAGTTGTGATTGTATAACATCGTCATCTTCTAAGTCAGCGGTCGCCTGTGACGTGCCACAAGGATCAATACTGGGACCGCTGCTTTTCATTATTTATACTGCGGATATCATTAACTGTATTAAAAACTTCAAGTACCATCTACATGCAGATGATTTACAGCTTTATCTGTCTTGCCACCCTGATAATGTCAGCATGACTGTTAAAAGAATCAATAAGGATTTAGATCGAATCTCGAGATGGTCAAGCGAAAATGCCTTGCTCTCAACCCTTCAAAATCAAAATTTATGATCATCTGTTGAAAGCAACAGATTCGTAAAATGGCTATCAAAAATCCACTTGTTACAATTTAAGGGTGAGCCAGTTAGTCCAAAAAATTGCGCGCGTAACTTGAATCAAGCACATTTCCAAGCTAAACTATGCTGATCTTTATGGCAAAAGACTGTTGGAAAGAACCAAACGTTTGATTCAACGTACACAAAATGCCTGTATTCGGTATTGTTTGAATGTTCCACCGAGCAGTCATATAACACCTCACATCAATCAGACTAAAACATTGAACATGAACTCTCGGAAAAACATTCACTTCGCCACGCTTTTTTTGGTATCGTCAAAAATCGTAAACCAACATATTTATCTGTTCAATAATTGGTCTTGGTCCTCTATAGCAAGACTTGCACGTCTTGAAGTTCCCCATCATAGAACATCTGCGTGTAAAGGTTGTTTTAAATATACCGCTGCCATTATATGGAACACCATTCCTCCACCGTTGCGAGATCCCTCTTTCCTTTCTTTAAGTTTAAAACGTAAAATTAAAAAGTGTTATCTTGATCGCCAACTAAGCGGTATATTGTTAGCATGATTAATTTACCTTATATTTATTTTATTTTTATTGTATTTACTTATTTACTCATTTAGACAATAAGTAAATTATTGTATTTTATTTTCAATTATTTCTTTTTTTTTATTGCTTTTAAATTATATCTCTTATATGAAGAAGTTTAGAAGATCGGTTGTGTTATTGTGTAGCTGAAAATAGATTGTGGTTTATAAATTGTCTATGAATAGTGTAAGTTAAAAAGTGTTAAAAAGTTTTGATAAAAAGAACGATTCTCTTACCTGATTTAAGTCCGCACTCCGCTGCCTTCTATGGTTGCAGATGAAAACCAGCGCCACAGTCAAGGCTGATGGCATTATGCTGAGACCATTTCGGCATAAACAAATGTATATTCCATATTATTTTATAAATGGTGTATGATTATGTGTAACTTGCCGAATAAACTTTTTTTATTTCATTTCAAGTTAAACGCTTTACTGTAGAACGTGCTGAAGAAATATACATACACTCGAAAAACATAATCCTCCTTCTGACAGTCGGCTAAAAAGAAGGGTAAAACAAATTACAAAGTAATAATAGAAAAACACATTAAAATGTCACGGAAATACACAAAGTCTAAATCACACCGTTATACAAAATCATATTAACTCACTTAATTCAAAATATATCTAACATGTGAAACTAAAGCTGTTTAAGATATTCCTTATCTTCCATCGACACCTGTAAAATAAACTAAAACGAAAGCCGACCACGTTAGCGGGTAGCACCTCTTTGCGGAAACGGATACGTTGCGTCGAATTCAAATTTGAAATTGGATCCCCGCTGAGTTACCTTCCTTTAAGGTTCAACTGAGGCGCCTGTTTTGGAAATTTGAGTATAGAAATGTGGGTATTTTGGAATTTCTTCGGGAAAGTAAAATGCGCTTTGTTTATCTCTTAAACTTGAGATCTCTGCATAGTTTCGCCCGAGTAAGTCCGGATCCTGTGGGAATTTCGGGATATGATATAGATAAAATGTAGTTACTTCTGCCTTTCTAAAAGTTTAAGATTTTATAAAATCGATTTAGTACTGTCAGAGTATATATTTTTTTTTATAGAAGATGTATCTCACGAAGCGCCGTTCGCTTTACTTATAGTTGTTAGTGTTCAAGCACGTTAGGGGAGACTGGGGCTGGTTGTGCAAAACTGGAAACACTATAGTGTCGTTATAAACAGGCAAATACTCCCACCATCGCCGGAAAAATATGCGATGGCACACGAAAAGAGCGAGAAAAAGGAATTTAAATCCAAAAAAACACAACAAAGAAACAGGAGAGCTTGCTGTAAAAAGGAAGGTATTCCATGGCACTGACGAAGTATGGTATTTTTGTATGACATGTTCCTATCCTTTTCATCCGAAAAAATTAGAGCTAAGACGTTACAGTAATCAGTATACCCCAGATCATACAAAAAATATACCTAAGAGTAGGTTGGCCTAACGATTCACAGTGTGACTGGTTGGGAATAATTTTGGAAAGGTCCCCCAACATGTCGCATGTGTGACTGGTTGGGAATTATTTTACAAAGTTCTCCCAACGAGTCACAGTGTTACATGTTACAGTGTTACTCGTTGGGAATAAAGGTGTATAAATATATTTGTGGATTTATTTTTATGAGTGTATTAAAGTCATCATATACGTTTTGAGGTTTTATATTGAGGTTTTGTGGAATAGAGAGGTTTATAATCTTAGTCGGAAATTATCTTTATTTTAGTTTCACGATGTATAAGACCAATAAAGGTGTTTGTTATTTCGTTTTATTTTGACACTGCTTAGTAGTCATAACAATTTGATATTTAAGTTTATAAAAGAAAACTGATTGTGATGATTAAAACTCTAACTAAAACTCTTGTAATAAGTTTGCTTTTTGTTGTAACTTTGTAAATATAATTATAATAATATATGTATAAGTAATAATGAATTCCTGAATAGTTACTTAATCAAACAAACCCACACTTTTATAAATAAACCGAGCCAATAAAACAATAATTTTGTAATGAAAATTTCACAATCAGCCCCAATCTCCTCTACTACGTGTGCGGGATCGAACAAATCTCGCGCTCACGCACACATGTATACTTGGTAGGTACATACACTGGTCATTTGATTACTACAAGTAAAGCGAAAGTCGCTTCCTGAGCTTACAGAACTCTACTGCTTTGCTATGTAAAGCTGTGTTCATACTAAACAATTATTGAATCAGATTCGTAGTTTTAGAGTTTATCGATCACAAAGAAACTTACAAATCTCTTTTCTTCATCTATATGTACTCTGCTTATAAAGAGAAAAGATTTGTTTGCTTGTTTGTTAAAAGTTAAACTCGAAAGAATTACCCAGGAATTACATATACTATATTTTAACTATTATTTATTATTTACTGTCGTTACGTGATGCATTGTACAGGAAAGCTATCATTACAGAAGTTATCAAACTGTTATAAAGTTGGTAATCTTTTGAATCCTTGAAAAATTGCTTACATTATTTATCTCGTCTCCTTGGCCTGACTTTAGTAATTTCATAATGTCATTTTGAACAGTTCAGTTTGAACACCTCTTAGTATATCTGCCTGAAGATTTTATTATGATTTAGCAACGTCGTCATTCAGCTCCTCCACCGCACAGCCATTGATTAACTTTTCGTCCTGGTTTGCTTTGGTTCAAGCGTTGAGTACAGGCAGGAGTGCCGCTTGTACTCAATGACATATATTAAAAAAAATTTAGTGTGAAGGTCTTGATATCTTTCTACAGGCTCTTATCTATTGACCACTCAATAACAGAAAATATATACGGTTAATGAGGCCCATGGCTGCGGATGCCACTCACCACCAGGCGGATCGCTTGCTCATTGGACTATGACAAAATGTGTTGTTGCACCACTCTCGCACCAGAGATACCTACTTATTTTAAAGTCCAAAATGTATAATTAAATGTAATTTGTGTTATTAAATTATTTATTGTTACTTTTTTATATCTTCGTATAGCAATTATGCAGTAATTAAGATTTGTTCTTTAGTTGTCAATTAAGTTTCCCATTCTGGAACTATTTTACCGAATTTAACTCTTTTACCAACGGAGAAGAATGTGCGGTAAATATTCGGCATCGCGCCGCCAGCGATCTTGAGTCTGATTTGTTTTTTACAGTCGCGTTATGATCTGTAAACATTATAACTAGTATTGTTATGATGGCGCATGACTTTGTTTGGCTAAAAAAAAATTACTTACTACCACTAATTTATCAAGTGCAGATCGTATGTACCCATTTTATGTTGAGTCTAGAAAGTAACAATAAATAATATTAGGTGCGACGACGAGCGCAGCGAGGAGGAGCGGGTTAGTCAGTAAGTAGGTCATGCCGCGCGAGCCGAGCGAGCGGAGCGAGCGTGCCGTGGCAGCGGTCGCCGAGCGCCAAAAAGCGACTTGCACACACATGCTCATTGAGTTAAAATGAAATAGCCTTAATGGAGAGTAGATAATAGTTGTTAACCGATCAATTACTAAGTTTAATAACCAGAAAAGATCCAATTAGTTATGATGTTTACAGTTCATAACGCGACTGTAAAAAAAAAATCAGACTCAAAATCGCTGGCGGCGCGATGCCGAATATTTACCGAATGTTTTTGAATAGTTATAGGTATAGGGTATATTTGTTAAGAAAAATCTCACATGCTTCTAACACATCCGTTGCACATAAAAGGTCGTTCGCGGTTATACTTTTTGGTTCAATAAATGTGTTATTAATATCTCAAGCTACGTATTATATATACAAAAACAAGCGAAGCCAACATAACGCCAGGCACGAACTCTTCGAACTAACACGATTTAATAAGGTGCAACAGCCGAACTCAAAAACGCTATTACTTATTCCATTCCGTAGGCATACACTTTTCAAAATTAAACTCGTAGAAAATCACAAAAAACACTCAATTTTAAACTCTGCATCACACAAATAAGGTCCAACTTTTTGCTAAGTTTGCTGAAAACTTTCGTGTGTTTTGCCAATGGATTTTGGTCCTTGTGCCTTTCTGGGTAAGGTTTAGTGGTTCTTCGGCGTTTTCCTTGCAAGTCAATATTTGAACAGATGGTGGAGCGGGTAGGCGAAAATGTTATTTTTATGCGACCTACATGGAAATGCCAGTGCCTTTGCTCCAGTAGGGATGGAACTTGTCGATAGAAGTTTGTCGATGTTGTTAGTTATAGCGCAGGTTCTATTAATTTGTGAGATACGTAAACTTGGGGTTGGATAACAGGAACCTGAATCAAATCTTTTTCTCTTGGCCTAAATATAATGTTTCCCTCTACGATGTTTCACCCCGTAGTTGTCCCACACCTGTTAACATGAACTGTATACTAACGCTCTTTAGTTCGTCCTTAACTAATCTTTTATGTAACTGTATCCAGTTTATTAAAATGAAATTATAATGTATAATGTGTATGTTTTTGTGTGTCTATATCTGCGCTTTATTTTCAGACTGTTTGCATTAAATAATTCAATATTTTTGACTGAACATCTCTCCATCTAAGATTTATTTCCTCTTCAACGTGACAATGGCAGAAATATCAACAAATAGTTGCCATTTAATCAATAATAAAATACAATTAGATAACAAAGGCTTAGATATATTTTTTTCGCCTGCCTCAATCTTGTAGTTATTGTAGGCCTTTCTACCGTTTAAATCGGTTTCTAAAAATACTGAACATTTTAAGAGACCTCTTTGATTTTGATGAAATGATTAAGTGTGTTTGGTATTTCTGCATGATGATGGTTTTGGACAAATCAACGACTGATCTATTTGACTTGCTATTACTTATAAGTGAATAAATATCTTATTTTTAAATAATATTATGTTACTTGGGTGTCAGCTGTCAAAGGAACTAATTACATCTAAAACTCGATGTACTTGTTTTTTACATCATAAAATCTTGGTGTCAAATCTACTATCGTAATTTGCTGTGCAGTGATTTCCAATCATTAACAGAACATTATATTTAACTATCTTAACAACCGCTTGATAAATTTGCGACATATCTTTATTAGAGAGCAATGATCTGGAAAAGGGACTGATCGACCTATCAATTGAGAATCGATGATGATAGCTTGTAAGTCGCTATTCGTTGAACTTTTTGTAGGATAACGGAAAAGCTTTAAACTGACAACTGTTTCTTTCTTTCTTATTAGTAATTAAAATCAAGTTATTTAAAAAAAGGTATAGGGCCATCATAATTTGTAAAGGGGAATAACAAAAGTAGTTGAATAATTTTGTTTTTGGGTGTGTTAGTTGGTTTGTTGTCAAATGTCCAATATCATGTGGTTCTAAAAAAACCTGTGATTTTTCACAGATTTTTTAACATTTGTAAATAAAATGGTAATTGGTGTCTAAAGTCTAAAAAAAGTAATTGTTATTCATAGAGCAATATATTTAGCAATATTTCTAACAATCACACCACATTATCTAGTCCGAATTAAGTATCTACTACTAATAAACTTAAGAAATATGTAAACATACATAGATATTTTTTTTATATATAAATATTAGAAATAAACTTACATGAATGTACATACACATCCATGACTAGAAAGCAAATATATTAAAATATCTGCCCCTACCAGGATTCGAACCCGGAACCTCTGGCATGAAAGGCAAGGCTACTTACCTCCACACCAAACAGGCCGTCCTTATACTATTTTTGCTGACCAATATATTATTTTTGCTCTCTGAACACAAAGCTTAATCTTTTGTGCTATATCGACACATCGATAAAAATCACATCCCTAAAACAAAATTTACCCTTTCTTAGGCTAACCGTTGATCCCCCTGCAGACGAAACTAGAATTTGTATCTTAATAGAAGCAGAGCCACTTTATTATTTAACATGTATTTATCATAAATATCAACAAAGGGTTAAATATTGACGATACGTTTCTCATATTGCAGTTACTTTGGAGAGAGCGAGGATCTTTCTGTAAACAAAAAGACAATAAAGTGGCGTAGTTTACGAGATAGGTAATCTGTTTCTTTTCTCGGTAATACCCCAGTAAGACTGATTTTTATTTACAGCAAATTATAATTTGTTTGATTTTAGGGGTTAATCAAACACAATTTATACTGAGTGCATGAATTCGCGCCTCACTCCTTTTTGATTGTCGAGATCGCACATTGCGACGAATAGACTAAAAATAAGTGGGGCGCGCCTTCGTGGGTCGAAATTAATTTCAACATCTTATCTGAATAGATATGTTTTGTATTTGTAATCAATTTATTGTTTATTTTCGTTTTTATCGTTTCGGGGGTTTATTGATTGATTGAGTTTCTTTTTATTGTGTATTTATTACCTAAGCGTTGTAAAACTTGCTAATAAAGCCTAAGACATAGCCAATTTGCCAGCCAAATGAAGACGTCCTTCTACAAACACGTATCACGTGACATGTGCTGACTATTGCTGCGTTCCGTTTGCCGATTACAGAGCTCACAGCGCTAAAAGTGCTCAAAACCGTTCCGATTCGTTTGAGCGCGCTAAAAGTGCTATTAGTGCTATTGCAATCGGAACGGTAAATATCGCGCTAACGTTCTGATTGTTCGTCGCTTAAGTCTAAAGTTACAATATCATTAAGATCTTTGACCCTGAATGGAGCAGGAGCCATTTTTTTTATATTATTACAAAAGAAAATTAATAAGCAAGCTTTTAAAATCTTAAATCGACTAATAAAAATATCAACAAAGTAACGTCATGTGTCAGTTTTGACAGACCGCTCACAGCGACCATGCTCCGTAGCTTGGGCACTGTGAGCGGGAAGATGGCGCCGTCATTGATGACGTATCGATATCGCTGTGAGCGCGCTCACGGGCAATCGGAACGGGTATATGAGCGCTGTGAGCGCTGTAATCGGCAAACGGAACGCAGCATAAGCCAACGAGACAACTGTCAACCGTGACGTTACGGATTTCGGTAATAACCAGCGGCGCTATTATTTTTATATTTTCGTTATTTCATGCCAGTAATTATTTCCATAACTAAATTACCGAGGTGTTGAGTATATACTTCTTGTTTTGTTTATTAGTATTCAATGATTGATTGGGGTAGCCTGTAGTATAGATCGCTTGGTAGATTATATATCTTGGTAGAGTATGTAAAGACATGGCGAAGAATTCCCATGTTAGACCTACAGGTGAGATGGAAGACAAACGGTAAACCCAAATACAATCAAAATCTAACACGTCTTACATCAGTAGACTTCCAAAAATCGAAACATTCCCACTTAGCGCCTACTTAAAAAGCAGAGCAAACATTTAGTGCATGTTTGATTCAATTCACCCCGTTTACTGAATACTCGGTGTGTGATGGTAATGTCTCACTAATGGGTGTTGCGTGTGGTCCTTAGTATGTCATGTGTGGGGTAAACAAGGGGTGGGAGCGGGGTGTTATCAATACGTCTGTTTATCAACGGACTTTATACTCTGGCACCGCAATAAATTAACCCCGTTTCTAATAATAAATATCAAAAAAAAAAAGGAAGTCCCGACGTGGTTTATGACAATGTAATATTCGAACTTCAACCGATTCTAGTCTTATGAAGCTTCAAATGCGTCTGAAGGCGCGAATAAGTCGCCTTTCTAACTTTTCCGCTTCCTTTGCATATTCATACATTTTTCCTAACCCCTGAAGCAAAAATATGGGGGCGTTGTAAGTTTGACTAAAAACGCGTTACTGGCCAAAATTACATACTTATCTGTAACTAGCCCGCACAGTGTAGATGAAGTTGCACTTTGGTGTGCTTTGCACTCAGCTGATATCTGTAAATACTGGTTTACAACATGTGAACTGACATGTACTATCTTATTTACTTTTTCTTACGATGATGAAGCCCCACTAATACTTGTATGCTCGATTCTTTTAATTGATTTATTTATCTATGCTCTATTTAGTTATTTATGGTACTTTAAATAAAATAAAAAAAACATGGTTTTTGGAGAACATTTCCTGCCAAAGTCTCTTAATTGCGCCACGCTCTTAGTTGTAACAATTATCGCCATCAGAGCCTGCTTCTAATTGTTTTTCGATCATAAGAAATGTGGCTTGTTCATTATCGCGTCTGAAGGATGTTTGCCAATGGTTAGCTGGTCTGTCGAACACTTTAACCAGAGACAAGTTATAACGTTCTACATTTGTAAATTAATCAATTAACAGAGTTTAAATTCAAATACTTTTTGTCCCAGCACTTGTTTATAATCAAGTCACAGATCTTTGTGACAGATAACTGATAATCTTTAAAAATATTTTATAAATGTACTACACATAATGTGGCCAATGATAAGTACACCAAGGAGATTCGTTGTGAAATTCAAAAGAGTTTCAGGGGAAAAGAGGATATGTTATATTGTCTCTGTGGGTAACAAGTATCGGACTAACCGTAATTAATAATAGTAGTAATAAATAATTATTACTAGAATTAGTTGGTGTATGAAATCACAAAATATATTGGACATGATGCCACAAATCATACTTATGTTCAGTCTAGATATACATTTGAAATATGTAGTTACCAAAAATACGTTAATCAATAAAGCTACCTATGCAAACGACCCACAATTTTAGAATGTCAATGTTTCATAATGCCATCGACATGGTGACTTCACGTAATCCAGTCACGATCACCATTTTGTCAACGATTGACTGACAGTCAAATGTTATAGTTGGACCTAGTTATCTGGTCCGTAGCAAAAACTGGAACTAAAGCGCCTGAATGCCGCTTTGCAGTTATGTGTAGAATGCAGCGCCACCCCTTACTGAAATAATAAGTTGGTAGGGCTGTACACGAATGTATTATGATAAATAGACGATTTGTTAGCGAAATTCAACAGTTTAAGCTGAATTGTGAGCATTTGTCTTAAATAAATAATGTGGTAGATTTAAGACTCCTCTCCTCTACACGAGGAACTCTTGTACAAAGTTCTAGGTGCACTGGTTTAGGCAGTGTGTTGTCTGTCAGCAACGTTACTGGTTTATTAAGTAGATTAGGTCTTATAGTACTGTCATATCACGAAGCGACTGTCTACTTTTAGTAAACCAAATCCACGTGAACAAACAAGGTGTGCGTGACGCGAGAGTCGTCCGACGCACACATCCATAGCGTGTTCAGACACTAACAACTACAAGTAAACCGAACGTCGCTTCCTGAAAGATCACTACTATAATATGCGTACATAGTTAAGCAGGTTCGCGTGGTTTTACTCGCATAGCTTGTCCCGTGGGATAATATATAGCCTTTGTTTCTTCCGAAAAAAAAATAGATTTCTAATGGCGAAGAAATCTTAAAATTGATTAAATCTGTATCTTTTACAAATAATCAAACAAAGATTTGCAATGAATGTAAGTAGTATGAGCTATAATGGATAAGAAACAAGCTGTTGAATTTGACAACTGCTAAAGTTATTTCCCCGTGTAATTCATGTTCCCATTGGATTTCCGGGAAATAATATTCCCTGCCACTCGCACGAGACGAATTTTATTGCTTACAACTCTTATTTGAAATCCGTCAAACGGTTTACGCTGTACAGCGTGTCAAAGAAAAACACATGTACATAACACACAACTTACATTTATTTATTTATTATAATTTGGAAGAGAAAGTTACAATATTTCTTACATCTACATAAACATTTCAAAGAATAATAATTATCATAAATACACACACTCGAAAATCGTAACCCTCCAGACAGTCGGGTAAAAAAACTTAACATTGTTACAAAAGGTAGATACATCCTGACAAAGTTTATCACACATCTCCAACAAAAGTCACATCAAAACAGACAATTTATCCAAAACCATCCCTTACGTTACAAACAATAAGGTCCTTGAACTTTCGAGCCATTGAAAAGGGCATCCTCCTATAGGGCACAGCTAAAGGGCACTTGAATTACTACGAAAAGCTAGAAAACAATTAAATGGAAAAGTCTAGAGTGTGCTCTGTCGGTACTTAAAAACGCGCCAATTAGTTTAATTTTCGAACGTTGCAACGTTTCTGATGTTCGGATTGGTGATTGGTCCATTTTTTGGGAGAGCAAAGGTAGTTAGCTGTACTGTTTGATGTTTTAAAGTAGGAGCCATTTGTTTATTTGTAAGCGATTAATTTCGAATTTTAAAAAACGACTTAAATAATAATGTCTTAATTATAAAAGTATATTATTTATTGGCACTGATATAGGCTATGCTTTTATTTATTTATTTAGTACTTGGCACAGCTACAGATTTTCGACTTATAAACTAAATAAAACTATACACAGATACGCACATACGCAGATACATACTACGCACAGCATTCGCAGGTACTCGTATTATTATAACAATAATATAGTATACATTCTTCAGAAAATATATATCTTTTATGTAGGTTAATACAAAATTATAATTACAATAACATGTAAATCACGACAATAGATTATTATTTAATACAACTTTCAGGTAAGCATGTAAATGTTGATAAAATATATCTAAATCATTGTATTTTTCATTGTAAGCTCTACGCATACGAAACAACGGAACATTATAAGTGACATTGTTACTACCAAATGGTAAATCAAACCATTTTGTCAACCTTTGACTACCCCCAACTCTCAGCGAAACATGGCTTTTAAAAGACTGACTTGGTTTCATAAATATGTAAGTAAAAAACCAACTTGTAAAAGCATAAAATCTTTCTCGAAATGGCTAAACTTCTATCTATAATGAACATTACCCAAGAATACAAGAAAATCATTGTGATTTTCTGGGTCTTTAGTTATTTATTTATAACCAAAAAAGAATAAAACAATGTTAATGAATAAAAAGGATTAAAAAGACTTAAATCTAAATTTAAATCTATCTTAAGATTAGTAAATTTTTTAGAACAATACAGTAGAATTAATTTAATTCCAGTTTAATATTGCAAAATATTCCGTTAAGTTAACAGTTAGGCTGTTTTAATATTGTTTTAAAGATATCTAATGCCACTGCAGCTTTGTTGTTTCTCAAACTTCAAACATATTTAAAACAAATAAATATGTCATTATTCAGTTTCTCAGTTGAGCAGAACATTTCTGTTTTACTCGTCTAAGAAATCGTCCCGTTCTAAAAAAATGATGAGCCTATTGTGACTTGCTAAAAACGCTCACTTGAAGCGACTAGTGCATTACTAACTTACTGTGCATACGGACGAGTGGCGTTCGTGGCAGTGGCCCTGCCTCATACGCCTGAGGTCCCGGGTCGAGTCCTGGTCGGGTCATTTGTTTGATTTGTTTGATGTTCTCGGGTCAAGGTTGTTTGTATTTATCTGTTACGGTTTCGGGATTCTATGGTCATCCACAACACAAGCTCTGATACTTTGGAGCCATCAACTTGGTATGTTTGGGAATTTTATTTATTTATTTATCTCTTATACAAGCCGATTTCCCCTCATTAGGGGTTGTATTTTCAAAAACCTTCTTACCGCTCCTCTACACTACATGCAGAACACCCTGTGCGAAGATCCATGTGTTTTGGTGCATTGGTCTAGGCTGTAGGTTGTCTGTCACTGTGGCGGCGGCGGTTATTTAACCAGATACCAAATCAATAAATAGTTTTATTACATTTGTATAATTTAACTTGAGCCACCTTTAAAATACATGAAATCCTTCGTTAACACGTCGGCTGTATTATTTATTATCTATACAAGATTTAGCTAAGCTACATTATTCACGCAGCGGCGGCGGAAAGTAGCTACGCTTGTGTTTTGCAGACGGTACGTCCTTACTGTACTAGAGATGGGAGGGCTTGTCGATATTTTTGATGCATTGGTGCCTAAAGAAATGGACTGCAGGCATAAATATGGTTCAAATCGTTAGTGTGCGCGGTCCTATGTGTGCGCAACTTAATTTTGTGTGGCAGCCGTCATCTTGTCAAACCGTGTCCTCGAAGCTTTGGTGTGCGTGTACACTCAGTAAATTTCTAACAGGAACACACAGTTGCTGTAGACATACAAATCTTGATGCAAATATAAGGCGCACAAATAACTTGAACCATCTATCTACACCAGCTTAAAGATATTGCAACCAAGTCGTCAATAGGACCCTGCTGACTGCAGCTGGAGACTTTATGTGCTAAATTGTTGTAAACTATAATCGGCAGTTATGTAATAAATTACAAATGATTATAATTGAAATGTTCTAATTTAAATAAATTTTTTATATACGCATTATATACATACAGTGAGACACTGTTTTTTCCCCATATCCATTTGTTTTTTTAGACACAGAACCTAGCCCGTAGGCAACATCGAGGCAGCGATCCTTTTGTCGATCCTATGTTAAATGTTTATTTTATTGTCACGATTAGTAACCCTTAAGCATGATTGTGTAAAAAGTTATTGAACCTTAGAATTAAATTGAACAATTCAAGGTCTAAGTTTCGGGTCAACTATGAACTTTAATCTTTACTGGAATAATGACAAGTTTCACACGTTTATTTCTCTAAGTATTATTACAAAATGGGTTAGAATTGCATTTGTTTATTGCACACATGCATTTGATCACATGGTTTGTCGAAAGACTTTTGTGATCTATGTGCATAAGAGGCAAAATATTGACTTGTTACTTGTTTATTTGTAATCGATAACCTGCATATCTACGGGGATTTACTACGCGAAAATGCTAGGTTCTGAAACCATCGATACACCTCTATCGATAATCAACGTCCATCACTATGAAACCGAGACAGAGCTCAGCAAAGCTAGATAAAATAGCTATTTAGATGCCGCCCGCACACGACCCGCCGCTTTCCGCCAATGTTTCTACACACGTACCCAATACGAGCGTATTCGAACGCACCCGTTGAAAAGTAACCGATATCTATTGGGATGACGCGCGGTTTTTGAAGTTAGAAACAATATGGCGCTTTTTTGTTGTTTTTGTAGTTTTTGGTAGCTTGGAAGCGTGATGTTCGATTAAATGTATTTTCTGTATTGTTGTTTTGTTATATGAAATGGCTTGTAGAGATACTATTTTAATAGATTTTGTTAAGGTTCCGAATCCAAAGGGCGCCGAAAGTATCCTGTGACTGAACATTCTGTATATTCTGTAAACCAAAAAGAACTCGCTTTATTTTTAATGTTAAAAGCTCATCTACCGATTTTAATAAATAAGGTCAGCAGGTACCGGCACTGGCAACAAAACGAAGAATACCTGTTTTATTTTATTTTAAGATAGCAAATTCACGAACAGGCTATCACACCACCGGCGAGAAAACGAGTAGCCATCGACTATTTTCTCGGTCAAGAAACGTACAATAGTTGAAAATCCCGTGTTGGAGAAAAAACCGATACACATGATATTAATAGTTGTGAGTTATTCTGCCTGCGAGAACTCTCTCCACTAGATTTGTCGCAGCGACAACAGCTATTAAAGAATTGCTTACCTGGCGGACAGATCAGTCGCTGAGAGATCACCCAGCGGTCATTCTACTCTATGCGCGATTGGCGCGAGAATTCGCCAGCCGCACTCTATCGGACTTTAGCGACAGAACTATCGGAGCTTCACACTCGCTGCTCGATGCTCGCCAACTCGTGCCTAACTTTTAGCTGTATGTTCTCGCTACTATTGGGCGGTGGGAATAGACCGTGTGCTCGGGCGGCGGGACCGGCTGCAGTATTACCTAATGGAATCAGTCATCACCGCGCAAATATCGCTATCATCGCTGAATGTCAAAAAAACTTCGTACAATTTGTTTGCTGTCGCTGGTACGTCAAACGAGTAGTTTTGAGAACGTGTTTAGCTTTCAAATGGATCTTCTTTATTTCGTTTATTTAAAAATTAAAGTACTCTTAGGGTACTCGACGGAGGTTCAGGTTAAAGCGAGAATCGCTTGCGCGTTGTTGGGTCTTGTGTAAGCGCTCCGCATACTAAGGGGAGACCGCATTGCAGGGGATTCCACCCACAAAATACAATTAAGGAATTACAGATAGATCGAAATTGTTCTTGTACAAAGGTCTTTATTTGAATGTTCCTTGTCTTTTGAAAATGGGGTTTCGGCGTACGCTCGCGCTCGTTCACCAGGGTTCCTTATTAGGGATTATAAAGTGACCTGTGACGTCAATAAGAATAAGTAATTGTCAATGTTGAGAAATAAATATTTGTATTGTATTTGTGTGACAGATTTAGAGTGGAAATAGGGAAACGGCCTTACGTTTTATATTTGACAACATATTTAGAACTATACCTCTACATTATAACTATAACATATATTACCTATGTTACTTTTGTATAATGTATGCAATGATGCAAAATTCGGTAAATCATCACGAAAGCCTATTCTACTGCGGGGATCCATCCCCGCACAGCTATGGGGCGGTTTCAGGCTGTTTACAGTTAAAACTAATTGGTTCCTTCGGCTGCTTCGACTGCGCCACCGCCGCTGTTTTTAGCAAAATCGGTACAGTGATTTTTATCATGAAAATATAATGCTTCTCACATTTCACCCCTGTTTTAAAATACTATTTGGGTTACACATTGTTAAAGAAAAAGCGAATAAAGTCACCAACAAAACTTTTATAAAATAAAACATGTGAAAAGTTTACTGCCATCTTCTCGTTTGTAACAAGAGAAAAACTACGGTAGGAAATTAGTCTAGCATAAATGAAACAATTCAACTGAAGCACAAACTAAACCGAAAAGGAAATTCAAATTTCTACCACAAAAGAACAGCGACTCTTAAATCTTTTACAGTCCGACAAGTTTACCTGTGCTGTAAAGGGTGGCGTGGCGTTCTACGTGTAAATGAAGTTTGATGTGTAGTCGCTTAATTCCGGTCAAGTTATATGTCCGTCCGGCGACAGTTGGATGTGAACGTTTTGTATGGCCGCCCCATTGGAAACGTGGTTATCACATAGAGAGTAGCGCCAATCTGAACTGCTTAGAATAGTTGGTTGCACTGTAACTAAAGCATTAGTTCCAACTTTTGCTACTGAATTGATAACTTGGTGGCGCTGTACAAACAAAATCCACTCCATTTCTTTAGAACACGCAAAGTGATGCTGAACTTTGACCCTATTGCGTTGAGATAGAGTTGACATTTATAAGACAATGTCAATTTTGCCCTGCAGGTCAAAGTACTTGGTGTAGGGTTGTCGAATTTAAGTAAATACGTGGTTGTTAAACATAGTGACGCGTGACCAGTTTTCATTTGTCATTGTGCGAGTTATTTAGTCAAACCCTACGTAAATGCACCATAAAAGATTCCTATGGTTAACTGAGAAGGCAGCTACACTTGATTGCAGCTAACTTGATCGGTGTGCCGACTTGTGACGACCTGCCACTTAAACCGGTTGGCGGTTACGGTGGCGATAGATTTGTTTTCCCTTTCTGTGTTGGTAATTTTCCGTAAAGAAGAATGTTCTTCCTCGGACACTTTCTGCACCTATACTATTAACACTGAATACGAAGTCTATGGCTGCTAAGATGGTTTAATAAGGATTTTTTTAGCTGTCGGTGTCTTTACTGTCATAATAGTACCTAACTTGTGACTAGAGGAGTCTCTGTCTGGTTTCACTCGCGCAGCTCCGGATCCCGCGGGAATGTCGAGATAAAACAGCCTATGTTACTGCTAGATAATGTAGCTTGCTGACAAATAAACGGATCTCAAAGATGTATGTCTGTAATCGATAAACTCTGGAACTAGTTCTCGATAGTAATAATGGCATGCCGTGAGGATGCTGCGTTATTTCGTGTCATACCTGATTCTCTTTTATTAAAATAATATAGATGAATAGCTGACGTTCATGCATAATATACCTGTAAAATGGCCCAGCTACTACTTGCCACTCATACATTTACTCCAATCAACTTACTCTCTGACAGACATAAAAGAAAGAGAGTGATGCAACACAAGGGCTGGCGAGCGAGACAACATAATATGTCGTGTTCGTAAAAGTTCGTTTGTATTCGTGTCGAATCGTACATTGTCGGTCCGTTTTTGAGGTGCGTGTCACCTATCTTCTATAATAACTCTGATTTAACCAAACAGCTAGCCGTTTAGCTGAACAAACCCATTTAATATATATTAAATGGCCAATAACCTGCGACATACCAACGTCTATTTGTAACTCAATTCTATTTTAGTGAAATCTACAGCGATTCTTCAAGAGTCACCCCTGCACAAAAGTCACCTTGTTAGCAGACGAGCGTCACTGGAGCCGGGGGTGATCTACACATTAAGGGGTTGTCTCGTCGGCGTTGTTCGTGAATTACCTACAGATACGTCTAGGATTAAGAAAACATCGCATTAGGTTTTTGTTGTGGAGTTTAGATAATCAGTGACGTCACAACATCCTTGGTCATCCCACTGCAGGATCATCCCACGTCAGAGCCTTCTTTGAATTGTTTTTGTGGCGTTATAGTGTAAATGTTCTGTTTTTGATTTTGCATGCGGGCCCTTAATTTTTTTTTGGTTTAACCTACTTAATTCTTAATAAATTTATTGTTTAAAAGAAACTATTGAGTTTTTAAGTTTTTCTTTTATCAATAGTTTTGTGAAAACAGTACACTTTAATTTTTTAAATTATTTTCATAAGGACATGGATTGGCAACACCTAGCGTCGGAGTTGACCAATCCGCTTCTGGAATTGAGATTTGCTTCTGGCGTGGCTTCAAGACGTCGTCGTCGTCGCCACAACTGGTGTCGTGGGTTTTGAACGAAAGCCAAATATGAGTAAAAGTATTTCTTTCGTCCACACGCAGCCATGGAAGTTATTTGTTATAATTCTGTAAATTGATCAACTAGCATGTTGTGATAGCCTGTAAGTGTGTTGTAATATGTAAAGACAACTCTAAACAGTTCTCTTAAGCTTTTAATTTTCCGTGTCATCGTCGAGAGATGAGACGGTAGGCAGTCAGGAACAAATTAATATGAAAGACGAAGATTATTGTAATTTATTTCTATGTATATTTTACTAAAAAAGACACCTGAAATAACCGCTTTGGCTGTAGTTTCTTTCGTTTTGAGGATGACACAGATTGTTTTGTTGATTTAATGTTTTGAAGTTATACTAAATAAAAACTTTTGTTATTACAGAGAAACGCAATTAAGCTTTTATTTCCAAGCTAAGAAAAATCCCAGTATATTAAGATTGTTATAAATGTATATGTAAATGTATTGTAACGCTGGCTGTCCTAAATAAAAACAACAAAAGTGTATGTGATACAAAGACCACACTCACAGGCATCGTATCGGTACTCAAGGCGCTCTGAATTATAGATTTTGCCAAGCAAATATAGACTTAGATGAAATATAGGTAAAGCATCCGCTAAGTTAAACTATACTTAGAAGCGTCTTAAGTAACCATTGATTTGATGTCTGTGTGCAGCCGTTTGCTATAAAGTAAATGTTAAATTGACAGCTTAATTTGTCTTATGTTTTACGTTTATCAGTTGCTAGTTTGTATCAAACCCTGCCTAGAACTCGAGACGCTGTAACTTACACCACCATCTCCCAAAACCATCTAAACAATCCACTTTTAATATCCCAAAACAAAATAGACAACAGCCTGACCCCTATCCATCATGTCCATTAAAAAAAAACAATGCCGAAATTAATTTCTTTTCCCCCCAAAAACCGCAGATACAAAGAAAAGTGCGGGTTTCTCCAAATCTGGTGGAATCTTATATCAATCGTGGTAACAAGTGTGATGAATGGGTCTGCGGCGCGTTCCGTTTTAATATCATGTTTTTATTGCTGGCCCAGGATGCGTTAGAAATGTAGATGTACAATTATTTTGTTGAGTAGGGTTAGTTCTTTTTGTGTTCGAATTCGGTTTAGAGACTGTATTGAAACGGGGTTGGGGGTACTTTGGATTTTAAGTCTTAAGCTGGGGGGATTTGAGAGATGAGTCTGTGCTTCTGATGTGGGAAACGCTACTTAACCAGGTGCTGCGTGCTGTTTATAATGTACGCTTCAACGTAAGCGTGTTTTATGTAATGATAATTAATTTTTTTTTTCAAATCATCGACTTAAATAGTGAAAGCTTCACGATGTGGTATCGTTGTTGTTGTTCCACGATTCGATTATCGATGATTGGCTATATTGTGAAATTCTCTTCTTATATCCTAGTTTAAAAAACCTGCGCTTCTTGCGAGCCGAGCGAACGGAGTGATCGTGGTGCGGCAGCACCTGGCGTCGCGCCATTATAATAACTAAATTTATAAGGAGTACAAAACGGGCAAAAAAAAACGACATGTTGTACGATAAATCAGCTAATTATATACCATCCACGAGGGACATTAATAAATAAACAAAGCGTCCGCAGCAGCTCTGTTTGTATATAATATAGCTATACATACTAAAAACTTGAATGTAAAAAAAGCTTTAGTAGATTGAATTCAAACCTTGAATTATGAAGAAACGGAATATCTACTACTGAAAACTAGATAAATCTCCCTTTTTTTTTTTTTTTTTTTTGTTCCCCTCCGCGGGAAGGGCAGGAGGATAAAAATGCCCTGACGCATACTCTGGCGCGATTCCAAAGTTATGTGGGACTCGTCCCGACGCCTACCAGGACCATAACGGCCAATTGGAGAAAGAGGCCGCGCTAGCGGGGCCCAGAAGGGGTCACCCGCTGGGATTACATAGCACTGAAGGTGCTCAAAAATTAAAAGTAAAATAAAAACATTAAAAATGAAAAGTAAATAATGAAAACATTAAAAATTGAAAAATTAAATATGCATTAATTCGGATTTACGTTAGAATTAGAATTTGCGGCCAGAAGGGCCTCGAGATCGCGTGACAGTCTGGTGGATGAGTACGTTTGCGCATTTCTAGGCCTAGCGACTTTGAACTTCGAGTCTAACACAGGAGCAGCATATGAGACAGAATCACGAACTAGAGGATTGGGATGGGTTTCGGAGCGTTTGAAGAACGCTTCAGAGAGTGTTTTGAGATATTGTTGTACTGTAGGCAGTTCAAGATCTCTATGCAAGTCCGCGTTACGCACGTACCACGGTGCGCCTGTGGCCCGGCGGCAAAAGAGGTTTTGAACTACCTGCAGTTTGTGCAGGAGGGAGGGTTTGGCGTGGGCAAAGATTGGCGAGGCATACGTCATGACGGGTCTAACGCAGACCTTGTAAAGTGTACGTTTGTTTCTGAAGGACATTTTACTTTTTCTACCTAACATGCTATTTAGGCGGACTAAATAGTGACGAGCGAGTTTCGAAACTCTTTCAACGTGTGGCTTGAAAGAAAGCGTCGGATCTAATGTGACGCCTAAGTATTTAGTACTGCGCTTCCAGGGGATGGGAATGCCTAACATTCGAACGTGGGGATCGCCATCGGGACGACGGCGTTTGTGGTCGAAGCGCATCGCAGAACTCTTTTCAGGGTTCACATCGATGCGCCATTTTTGAAACCATGCACCAAGGGCGTTTACGGCCTTTTGGAGTCTGGTTACAAGGCGCCGAACACCGTGGCCTTTGGTATAGAGTGCGGTGTCGTCAGCGAAGAGGGCGAGTTCGACGCCTTTCGGCGGGATGGGAATGTCGTTGGTGTACACGGTGTACAGCAGAGGGGCGAGGACTGAGCCTTGAGGGACTCCAGCCTTTATGGGACGAGGTGCAGAAAGCGTGCCTTCGTGTTTAAATCGAAACGTACGGTCTTTGAGAAACGACGCTATTAACCTGACTAGGCGATCCGGTAAGCCTATCTTGTAGAGTTTATAAACGAGACCGCTGTGCCAGACTTTATCGAAAGCCTTGGCTACGTCAAAGAAAACCGCGACTGATTTATAACGACGCGGATAGAAACCGTCAAGTATATACTCGACGATTCGGTGGACTTGTTGAGGGCAGGAGTGTTTAGCGCGAAAGCCGAACTGATGGGGAATAATGAGAGGATCGCCATCCGTTGGAAACAGATGGTTCCGCATTCGAGAGAGTATGACTCTCTCGAGAAGTTTAGACATTGCCTTGAGGAGGCTGATGGGTCTGTGATTAGCCGGGACGTTCAGAGGTTTGCCCGGCTTGGGAATGCCTATGACTGTCGCTTCTTTCCAAGCTTTTGGAAAGTAGCTATGGTCGAAGCAGGCATTGAAAATGATAGCTAATAAGGTAAGCATCTGTTGAGGTAGGTGCTTAAGTGCGTGGTTGGAAATTCCATCCGCACCCGGAGCCTTTTTGGACTTTTGATTTCTAATGAGAAGCAAGATTTCATCATTAGAGACTGTGACAGGGTCGGCGGTGATGGGAAGAGAGTCTCTGCGAAGGACTTCGTCCTCCACCGCCTGGATGTGTGAGGGATCAGCAGGTTGCGTGCTGGGCGAGCATTGTGCGGCAATGCTGTCGGCGAAGCATTCGGCTTTCTCTTCGACTTCGAAGGCAGTAGTGCCGTCGGGACGAGTGAGAGGAGGAACGTGAGAAACGGTGTCTACGCGTAAGGCTCGGGCCATGCTATAGTACGCTTGGTGGGACGGAGAGATATTCGCCATGAGATCGTTCATCTGAGCGTCTCGGAGTTCCGCGAGGCAAGACCTAACTTTACGTTGAAGCTGATTCGCAGCTGTTCTATAGGCGGGCGTGGGATACTTCTTGGCTCTCCGGAGAGCCGCGTTTTTAGCTTTAATAAGATTGCTAACGGCTAAGGGAAGCGTGGGTTTGCCTTGCTTAGCAACCTTTTCGTTGTCACTGATGGCTGAGTTGATAGCATCAGTGAGAGAATTTACTAATGAATCGATTTTATCCGGGCTATCTAATTGTTCGGGAGAGATCGCGAGTGGAGAGTTCGGAGCCTCTAAGGCTGAAACTAACGTATTTTTAAAACCTTTCCAGTTCGTAAAGGTCTTAGGAGATGAGGCGTTATCGTTCGGCGGTCCTAGCACGAGGGAAACGGGGCGATGGTCGGAGCCTAGGTCATCGAGCGGTTCGATAGACCTTAGGTCAAGATTGATTCGCTTGATAATTGCAAAGTCGAGGATGTCAGGAGAGTAGGACGGGTTGTTGGGATAGTGAGTGGGAGTGATGGGGGATATGACATCTAGGTCAAGGGAGTTAGTGATGTCGAGGAGAGCGATACCGCTGGTGTTAGTCGATAGGCACGTCCAGTCAGTATGTTTGGAGTTAAAGTCTCCGAACATAATGACTGAATGGCCGAGGGCGAGAATGGCCTCAAAGTCGCTGCGGATTGGTCTGGTACCACTAGGTATGTAGATTGAAGCTATGATGATGGTCGGATGACCAGTCATAGCCAATCTACACACAGTGGCTTCCATGTTGAGGAGAGGAGGGGTAGGGAGAGGACAGCAATGGAAACCTCTTTTGTAATATATAGCGGTGCCGCCGAATCCGTCGGAGTTGGGCCTATCGTTACGAATAAACGCGTACTCCGGTATAGCGAATCCCCTGGAGCGGTTTGGAGTAAGCCATGTCTCCTGGAGAAGGAATAAGTCAGGTTCTTTGTTCTGAAGGAACAGTTTAATCTCGGGAAGGTTGGTGTTCAGGCTACGAGCGTTAAAAGATATAAGGGATAAGCCCTTGGGTTTGATACGACAGGACGCGGGATTCGCGGGTCTAGACATTATAATTTATTATATACGAATTTATACAAATATAAAAGAATTTACAACGAACTTAGGAGCGAGTGATGCTCGGCTAAAGCAAATAAACGCTCTTGAGGAGAGCGGGCGGCTCGCAGTTTGCGTGCGAGCACGGAAATTTCGTTAATATCGACGTTTTGGATAACGTCGAACACGGTCTTCATGTCCTCAGCCAACGACGACTGAGGTGCGGATGACGGAGAAGGACGCGGCCCTACGGAAGCTACGGGAGCTGGGATGGGTCGGGAAGGTGCAGGCGGAACGGCCGGACGCTGCCTCCAAGACAGAGCCGGAGTAGGCGTCGGCTGAACGGGCTTTGCTTCCGGGGGACCCCGGTTGCGCAGCGGCGGGAAGTTACCGTGAGTGAGCGGCGGCGCCGGTTTAGGCGCGACCCTCTTGGCGGTGGAACGCGGTGCACGCGGGCAGCCCCTGTAGTTAGCTGTGTGACCAGACTGGCCGCACAGCACACAGGCAGGGGGGGAAGTGGATTCGGGAGTGCGAGTGCACTCCTTTGTGAAATGTGGATCCAGGCACTTAACGCACCTGGGGGGAGCTGAGCAGTTAGCCGCTGCGTGGCCGTAGAGCTGGCAGCGGTGGCACTGCCCAGGGTGACCGCGGGGGTTGGGACGCTCGACGGAGATATTTGAGAGTCCGCAAATTGTGCGAGCCTCTCTAAAGATCTCCCTCGAGTTGGGAGTATTCGACAAGATAACCAACGCTAAGGGAAAACGCCTACCGCGGTTGGAGTGCATCTTGTGCACTGCTGTGACCGGGAAACCCTGAGACTTAAGGTCATCGAGAATGTCCTCGTTACTGAGTTCGAACGGGATCTCCCATTTCATATCAAAAATAAATATTTTCTCTCAAACACACCATGGACACACACATACTCAAATCACACAAACACTTCAAATGCTAATAACAAATTGCACTAAGTACTTTAAAGCTTTTCTATACTTGCATTTTTCTTTCTTTTACTATTTTTGTTATGCAATCAGTTGTACTAACCTACATTTTAAAATTTCATTAGTTAGGACTTTTGAATAATAAATTTGTAATATAGCCAGTAAACATTTTGTATTGTAATAATATAAACATTTGGAGACTTCCTGGAATAAGCTTCAAAAACCTTACAGGGAAATCTCCTTATGTGTAAAATTTTTTGTTGCTCAATAAAGATTAATTATTATTATTATTATTGATAGTTAAAGGAACCATTTTACCATATGATCAATTAAACTTGGCCATTTTATGAAGTAGCCACGCGTGGACCACATCGACAAATGATAATTTACCATTGATCTGGCCAACCCACATCGATATGGCAACATTTACATTTTATTTATAAAAGAATATGTCAATAAATTCTCTCACTTTTGATAAACAATGTTTTATACTTTATACTTTTATTTATCAACAAAACAATTTTTAACAATATTGTGGGACACCCTTGTTAGCACGCAGACCTGTATTAAGGGTGTCCACTCTTCCAATCGTTATGCAATTCAAGCAGTTATACACTGAAAAAAACAATTATCAGACGTCTTTGTCGTAAAAAATTGTAAGTATACACATTTATTTTATCTATTATTTTTTGTAGGGTAGATATAATACAAGACAAATATTAAATACCGCGACTAGTGACAAACTGTGGGTAACATTATCAAAAAAGGACAGGAACCAAAGTATTATTTGAGTTTAATTCTTATTACAATAAATTTCAGGTTAGTTTGGCGTCACGCAGTATGATACGGTCCTATTATTAAGGAATGTACACGTTATAAGCTTATGGCGTTTTGTATTTTAATTTTAATGATTATTTAGACAAGTAAGTATGTTAATGAAACAAAAGCGACTTTGGTTCCATTTGGTTCAATCATCACGTCTGTCCCTTCAGAAGTTGTTATTGTGAGAAGTTGGCATTATGCGAATTTGGCATTGTGAAAAATTGGCTTTCTGAGAAGTTGTCATTTTTTTTGCGAGCGGTTGGATTTTTGCGAAGTTGGTATTATGATATAGGAGGCAGGTTAGTCAGTATGTAGGTCATGCCAAAAAGCGACTTGCACGTGGATATTAGATAATAATATTTGAACAGGATTATTTAAGAAATGAATTGTAAATAATCATCTCTCTCTCATTTTCTGTCCCACCCTAGAGTGTTTTTATAAACCCCGATGCGCGGAGGGAGGGCAGCCCTGGCCCGCTGTAACGAAGTGTAGACACCGTGTGAGCCGTAGTGGCTGAGGCTGGTCCAGCAAGCCGAAGCTGCGAAGGTGAGCACGAGTGCCTGCGCTTTGTTACGGAAGGGCGAAAGGGCGAAAGAAACATCCCGTAGCACCGGAGATGTCACATGGCTATCAGTAATTTTCTAAACGGGTTATTAATTTTAAAGTCCATTTATTTTTGGCAGATGCTGGTATTCTATACGTATCACTTGTAAACTTTATGCCATAGTGTGAGATGCCAATAAATGTTATGATTAGTAATCGTTATTGTAAAACCATTTATGCATGAACATTTTATGCTAATATATTATTATTATAAATGAAGTTATGGGGAAATAAAGTATGCTTATGATTTATTCTGTATGAACGTTATGCGAAAAAAAAATGGTTTCCCAAAAAACGTTATGCGGCCTTATAATATGACAATTAAATTTATGCATCCCAATACGGACCCCTTTCCTAATTAGTTAAGTTGTATCGTTTTCGTACAAAACCATAGGAAATATTTAAACAGACCGGTATGATGCTAAATCCTAAGATCAAAAACCTTGCATTCATTTTTATTTTTGTTGTTGTCCTTATAGACGCGTGCTCATAGATGTAGGCGGTATAAGTAGTGAAAAAAAAAGTTGTAAACTAATTGGTCAATTTGGTGCTTTGCAGATGGTGTAGCAACGACGCGCGGGCATGCAAGGCGGCGCCCCGCTTCCCCACGCCGAGCAGGCGCAGTTCGAGGCTGACAAGCGCGCTGTTTACAAGTGAGTGTCCACGGAGACCAGCCAGTGGAATGTAGGGCCTGTGGGGCAATCCTCTTTTAGTGACATTTTGAGGCCGAGTGGCGTCCCCTGCAGCAACACGCCAGAGGTCCTAGGGCCGAGACCTGGTCGGGGCATTCATTAGTAATGAACACAGATGTTTATTGTCGAATCATGATTTTGTAAACTTGTATCGGTATTTTATGCTGGGTTACTCTCCAGTTAGCTTAGCTGTATGGGACATCCATAACACAGGCACTTTGGGGATATACAGTTGGTGTGTTTGTCTGGGGATTTATTATTTATTTATAATTATTACATCCTGAATTTGTATCCCTACCGTTTACAAGCACTCGCTAAACTTAATATAACGAGTTTGACATCCCCAGAATATCAAATTTAGAATATCCATCGTTTCTAAATTCTGACTACGACCTAATCTCGAAAAATAAGAAAATTGCCAAGTGTAATCCTGACCAAACTTACTAAAAAATAAAAAATCGTCTAATTGTATTTTTTTTGTTCACACTATGTAATGTACGTACCAGTTGTGTTAACAACTAAGGCGGTAACTTGTGTTCCAATGTTTTCCAACTTAGTAGAATTGTTGTTTATAGTTTGAAGGGACTCTGAGGGTGTTACCACACCAATCGATTAGTTTGGTAGCTTTGGCTGATCGACGGGTACACTAATCGATCGATACCACTTGGTCTAGTAGAAACTATCGATCCACGTCGACTATTTCATTCTACCATCGATCGATTGGTGTGGTAACGCCCTGACATCGCCGGGTTAGGTTGATAGATACGTGAATAGCAGTGATACAGTTTATACCAATGCTGCTATTTATTGATCATAAAAGTTTTTGCACAATGTTTATTTAAATAAACGTATTATTATTAAACCTATTAATATAAATAAATAGCTTACTCGGTGCGCGATAGGTGCGGAATAAAACTCTTAAGTCTGAAACTGTATGCTATTTACAGACGTGAGTCCAGTTCTTCGCGCTTCTTTCTTCTTTCTTTCACACGTCAGTTCTTCCGTCGCCAAATACTTAAGTCTTGTACAACGCCACCGTATTCTCTTCGGGGAATAGTTTTTGTATCTGATTCGTTCGTGTCGGAGTTCGTCGATCCGACCAAGTCTTGTCTATTATAATAAGAAGGGCTGGTTTACACGAATTAAGTAGTAAAGTTGCTAACTCAATTTTAACTTAATTTTTAGTTAAAATTACGTGCAAACATTCAATCAATAATATTAATAATAAATCCCCAGACAATCACACCAACTGTATGGCCCCAAAGTAAGCGGAGCTTGTGTTATGGATGACCATACAGCGAACTGGGGGAACCCAGAGTAAACGTACATAAATAAATGTCAACAACCATGACCCGAGAACAAACATTTCTGTTCATCACACAAATGAATGCCCTGGCCAGGACTCGAACCCGGGACCTCCGGCGTATTAGACTGGGTTACTGACTACTACGCGACTCGGCCGCAATTAAGTGACAAGGGGTAAGATGAAATTTAGTACGCCAGTGAATAATTAGATTAGGGTTCGTTAGATATTATTTCTGATATTATAAGTACATTGGCGGGTCTTCTCACTTAACGCGATTGGTCATGACTTTTTAGTTAAGTGCTTAAGTTGACAAAGCGGTTGGCGGCAAGAGCTCGGGTATATTTTGGACTTTCTCCTTTTTTTTTTCAAAGTGTCGGAGTGAAGTTTATACTCTACTTAAAAATTTGTTGAAGAATATTGAAAATAACTATGATTGTGGAATATACAAAGCAATACTGAAGAAAAAAAAACATGGCCTTTTAGGAAAATTTTATTCCGGACTACTTCTTCTCCGAATTTGTCAAAAATCCCGTTTATTGAACTTATGAGCATAACAACTTAATACGTGTAAACCGCGCATTACGGTCCGTATTGGAACAGGCAATTTAAAGCGTTGCTAAATCAAACGAATTCGCTTAACCTGTCCAACAGTCTTCAAACCGGTAAACCATATGCGTCAATTACATAATTTTAAGTTAAAACCTTCCACCAAAAAATAAAAAAACTTTGTCCATCTCTTTCGTTGTTCAATTAGTTTCATACAAACGAAAGAGAAAACATTACTTCTTTCATAAATTCCGCACAGTTATAACCCCGAAGTTGAATAGTTATTTTCAAATTATTTTTAATTACTACCCTTGCATTGAATCGGAACCTGTATGGTCAGTTTGAAGCCAAGTTTTTGCCGAGCCAAATGAGTTGAAATTTTTATTAAATGAAGTCTTTATGTCATCATTAAAATTATTTATTTCAAGTATTGTTCGGGTTTTTTGCTAACTCTAACTGTGCGCCTGGTTCTTAGTTCTGATTATGAAGATTAATGAAGTTAACATGGATGCCTGAGACTAGCTCTAAATATCTATTTGCATGTTGTTGTAAATGTTACTTTGTATTTAAGTGAAGAATAAATTAATGCTTAACAAACACACCAACTGTACGGCCCCAAAGTAAGCAGAGCTTGTGTTATGAATCACTACACAGCGAACTGGGGGGAACTCAGACTACACATACATATATAAATAACGCGAACCTGGGACCTCCGACGCATGAGGTATGTTTGCGCCACTTATGTTACCGTGTTATTCTGTTACTCTCTGGAGCTCGTCTTTTATTAGCAACACTGCAATGCTTCTTACTGTAACCGCCATTTATACCCATTCTTTAAATATCAATTTTAATATTTAAACTGTGCTCTCTCTTCCCACAGACACCCCCTCTTCCCCCTGCTGGCTCTGCTGCTGGAGCGATGCGAGCAGGCCACGGCAGGCGCCGAGCCGCCCGCGGCAGACGCCTTCGGAGCAGACCTCCAGGCCTTCGTGTTGCACCAGCGGCGAGACAGGAAGCCGTTCCTGGTAGACGACCCGGAGATCGATGAGCTCATGATCAAGAGCATTCAGGTGAGAGGGAGGCGTTCATGCATTTAGTATGATTATTTCAATGATGTCGCATACCTGTAGGTCTAGCCTGAGAATCACGCACTATGTCTTCTCTGTAAGAAAATACTACTCGACCTAGTGACCTAGACGAATGGTCGTAATGCTGCGAAGGAAGAGCTTTGGTAATTTAGATATGTAAAAAATTACTGGCATCAAATGCCGAAAATACAATAACAATAGTGCTGCCGTCCGTAACCGAAATCCGTGACGTCACGGTTGACAGTTGTCTCGTTGGCTTAGTCAGCACATGTCTCGTGATCCGTGCTTGTAGAGAGACGTCTTCGTTTGGCTGGCAAATTGGCTATGTCTTCGGCTTTATGCCTAGGGCGTTATGCTAGACTAGCTGAGTTGAACAGTCTTTTTGCTTCATGGTGCTTAAGCATATTACACAGACCACACCTTAAAACTAAGCATACGATTTATTAAAAATTACGCCTTAGACCATCGGCAACTTAACATTTTGACGGGTGTATACAGTTAATAATGCTTAAACTGATCAAATTTTCCAAAGAAACACAGCGTCAAAAATGCATAAAAAATCATTTTAATTCAACAAGCTCAATGCATATAATGTATTGTAATGCATTCTCGACGCGTGAGGCGAGAACGCTCGCGCTACCGAAGTTCATATCAGCCAGTCGCTGCGCTAGCGCTGCAGCTGACGGGATTTTTGAGAAAAATCGTTCTTCCTTTTTTATGTGTTTGTTGAGACTTAGACATTCTAAATGCCAAAAAAGCAAAAATATATATTTTTTAAATTCACGAGTTCAATCTAAGTTCGTTGGACAACGTGGTTCACTTAAAGCAGCTTTAACTTCTTTCAAGATGAACAGTACTTTGTTACACCCTGTATAATAATCGAAACCGAGAAATAAATCGAATTCTGCAACGATTGGGTATTTGAAACCTTTTGAAAATGCAAGTTTTTGTTATTTATTTAGAAAATATGTTATTTTGCCCAAACCATTTTTTGAAAAATGAAGTTTTAAATTTAATATCGAAATAACATAGATTAGAAAACTTAGAAAACCAGCAAATTATAAATATTTATTAAAAAGCTTGTTATAAATCATTTTACATTTTTTTAATATGATGAACGTACTGACATTAAATATAACAAACAATGTTTATTATAACAGTGTACATGTAAACGCATTATCTACGTGGCTATTATATGTTGTATTCAAACGCTCGTACAATGCTTAGTATGTTTATACACGTTGTGACGTCACAACTCGGTGCCGTGTAGTATGGAGCGTGTTTCGGCGCCTCGGAGCAGCTCCTCAAACACATCGCTGTATCTAGACAACTATTGATTGTAAACACACTGTTACTTCCGACACGTGACGTCACAACTCGCTGCCGTGTAGTATGGAGCGTGTTTCGGTGACTCGCAGCAGCTCCTCAAACACATCGCTGTATCTAGACAACTATTGATTGTAAACATACTGTTACTTCCGACACGTTGTGACGTCACAACTCGGTACCGTGTTGTACGGAGCGTGTTTCGGCGACTCGCAGCAGCTCCTCAAACACATCGCTGTATCTACACAACTATTGATTGTAAACATATTGTTACTTCCGACACGTTGTGACGTCACAACTCGGTACCGTGTTGTACGGAGCGTGTTTCGGCGACTCGCAGCAGCTCCTCAAACAGATCGCTTTATCTAGACAACTATTGATTGTAAACATACTGTTACTTCCGACACGTTGTGACGTCACAACTCGGTACCGTGTTGTACGGAGCGTGTTTCGGCGACTCGCAGCAGCTCCTCAAACACATCGCTGTATCTACACAACTATTGATTGTAAACATACTGTTACTTCCGACACGTTGTGACGTCACAACTCGGTACCGTGTTGTACGGAGCGTGTTTCGGCGACTCGCAGCAGCTCCTCAAACACATCGCTGTATCTAGACCACTGTTGATTGTAAACATACTGTTACTTCGACACGTTGTGACGTCACAACTCGGTACCGTGTTGTACGGAGCGTGTTTCGGTGACTCGCAGCAGCTCCTCAAACACATCGCTGTATCTAGACAACTATTGATTGCAAACATACTGTTACTTCTGCAATGTTTCTTTAAAAAATTATTTCTCATTTTATTTCTAAACTAAAATAAACTATTTCAGTATGTAATTAAATAAATAGTCTAATTGTAAACGTTTGTTCTGAGCTGTTGCTTATTTAGAATAGATTTTTTTTGTGGTCAGTTTCACATCGATACGGTAAACTGTTGTTCTAAATTGAGAGTAATTAAATATTGCTACAGCTGCTAAAGATCTTGTTTCTTAAATATTCTTAAATATTTTCTCTAACTAATATAACAGTTATATTATTTTTAACAATCTATAAAGAGTCTGTATTATAGTACTGTCATATCACGAAGCGACTTTCGCTTTACTTGTAGTAAACCATGTCCACGTGTACAAACAAGGTGTATATGTGTGCGTGACGCAAGAGTCGTTCGACCGCCCGGTCACGCACACATTCGTGGCCTGTTTGGACACTAACAACTACAAGTAAAGCGAACGTCTCTTCGTGAGATAAAAGTATTGTAACAAAGTTAAAAACTCCTGCACGCTCAACTCAACTTCACATCATTCTCTCATCAGAGGATTTTTTTCCGCCGGCTTCTTCTCCTCTCAGTCCCACCTTTTAAAAGCCGAAGTAATTATATAATTAACATCCTCGATGAACATGAAGCAAAAGAAGACACACCAAGTGTAAAATTTTCTTTACCTATGATGAAATAAATTATTTTGAATTTTGAATTTTCCTACTCATTTAAATCCATCTCCGGCATCGTCCAGGTGCTGCGAATCCACCTGCTAGAGCTGGAGAAGGTGCAGGAGCTGTGCCGCGACTTCTGCGGCAGATACATCGCCTGTCTCAAGACGAAGATGCAGAGTGAGAACCTATTGAGGACAGATTATGGCGCAGGTATTTCGTTTCTTTCATGTGATGTATACCTAGAGCCCCAGCCAAATAAGTTATTATTAAGAACAAAAATAAAAACAAAATCGAATCTCTTAAAACATGGTGACACACTCCATTTTGATTACCGATTAACCGATTTTAACCTCGCTTTGACTCATAAGAATCATGTAGTAAGAAAGGTGGCCGCAAATCTTGATTCATTCATGCTCCACAAGCATCTATGATAGCATTTACCTACAAACATAGAACCGCGAAGAAAAAAGAGCGGTGTTTTATAACACGGTGTTTTATGTTACGTTTGATCTGTGCAGTCGTATCTTTCATACGAATGAACCGATTTCGATGCGTTTTTTTCTTTGAAAGCTGAATTGTTTTTACTCAAGTCTTGCTTGTGCTTCTCTTCTCAAGCCTGTGGCAGGTCATGTCGCTGCCGCGTCGGTCTATTCAGTCAAGTAAAGCGATGTCTCACAGATACTGCACCGTACATAGTCTGCTCTGTGAGTCGGTCAATACCTCAATGTAGAATACCTGGGACTGTCAATTTTTCGTTTGCGGTGTACACACGGTTTTCGTTATTTGTCGGTTATTTTGGTGATTTTGTTATCATCATTGAGTTATTTTAAGTGTTTCTGTTTTTCCCTTCCTCGCCTGGTAAGTGGTTGTACGAATTATCTAGCTCTTAATGAATATGGATTGTGTTCCAATCCCTCCTAAGCCCCCAGACCCAATCCCGTTTTCTGATGTCAACAACTCCCCTGACCCTTTCTCTCAACATGTGCAAACAAGAAAACGTCCAAGTATAAATCGGGATTCGTCCCCTACTCCTAAAAAATCTGTTTCGAATGCTCTTCCATCTCAAACCAATAACCTTATTTACACTCATCCAATTCTTTTAGAAGAAAAATCTTACCATCCTTCTGACAAAGGTCCTTTCATTGTTCATGTGTCCATGTCAGAAACTCACCCTAAGTCAGGCAGTACATTTAATCATTTAAATTTTGGAAAATTTTTATTTACATCAAACATTAAAAATATTAAAAATGATGGTATAAAGAGTGTTGGCAGAAATCGGGTCTCTGTGGAATTCTCATCTGCATGTGCAGCAAACGAGTTTCTCAGAAACCCGAGTCTTAAATCTCATAACTATATAGCTTTAATTCCTACATATAATATACAAGAATGGGGCTGATCCGCGGGATCCCAACTTCATGGTCTATGGAGGAAGTTGTATCAACAATCTCCACAAGCCAAGGTGATATAACAATTTTGAAGGCGCGTCGCTTAAACAGTAAAGTGTTCATGGAGTCTGGTTCCACTTGGACCCCCACAGGTTCTGTAGTGATCACTTTCTCTGGACAATGCTTACCTGATAAAGTGTTTATTTTTAACTCATCATTAACCGTTGATCCATACATTTTGCCTTCCATACAATGCTTAAACTGTTGTAGATTTGGCCATGTGAAAGCTCAATGCCGATCCAGTGCTCGTTGCTTCAGATGTGCACAAACTCACTCAGGTGACTCTTGTCCTGCATCCTCTGAAGTTTCCTGCCTGCAATGCTCAGGCCCTCATTTAGCAACTGACAAATCTTGCCCAGAACATTCCCGGCAAAAGAATATTAAAATCACCATGTCCCAAAAGAACATATCATTCAAGGAAGCATCATCCCTCTTCCCTTCAGTAAGAAAATCGTACGCAGATGCTTCTAAAAGTTCTCCTTCACTGAATCTTTCTTACAAAAAAACAATATACCAACCATCAAAACCCAGTCCGTCTTTATCTCCAGGCTATGACAAAATTGCCCATAATGCTATTATTGCTAACCCTCCATCTACTAAATCTGATAATGCCTCCCCCCCTACTTCTTCCTGCTCCTCTAATGACAATTTTTTAGAACACCTGATTTCCCTAGTTTTGAACATTCTTTCAAAATTTGAAGACATCCCACTACCGTTCCTCAAAAGTTATCCATATTGCTAATCTTCTTCTTAACAATGGCCAGACGCCTTTATAAATTATACTCTTCTATGTTAAAAATATCTGTAAAAACTTATTTCATCCCCCTGTTTTTGTATTGTTCAAGATAACTCAATGCTCGAGATACTGCAAGTTCTACTCAACTGATCGCTACAAAATTATTAACCTCGTGTAGTACGTGTGTATAATAATACTTGAAATTGGCAGAAATAGTTATTGTGTCGTAACAACAGCTGATTGCCATAAAACAAAATAATAATAATAGTTTGCTCTAGACGTCAAGGCCGTTTGTATTTACTTATGTTTGTTTACTCATTCGGGTGACGGGTCGCTCACTTCCCTCCAATATGGTTGAGGAGGGCGATGGCTGGATCCCGCGTTAACTCGTCAAGGGTGCCGTTTGAGGGTGTTCGTCGTCTGGGTACTTGGAGGGAGGGAGACTTGCCGAGCTAACAGTTGCAGATAAGAATTTCTTTTTTTGATAAAATTATATCCGTAAAGTTATGGTGATAGAATCGTTTTATTTGACTTCAATAAGAACAAGTAATTTTCAATGGTGAGAAATAAATATTTGAATTTGAATTTATTTGAATAAAACTAATTATTTCGATCAGAAGTTATGCATACTTTGTTTCCTCAGTCTGAGGTATTTTTTAAAATTGTCTTTGCAAAATACTTGTATACTAACGCGTTTTATAATATTTGAATTTTACATTGTAATGTCTTTATCAATGGGCGTCTGAAATAAATGTTAAAAACAATAATATATATATATATAAATATATATATTTGTTTGCTGATTCCAGGTGGTGTAGAAAGCAATAACAATCTGTCGGGCTCGTTAGAGGATCACTCCAGTACTTCGAATTCACCGCAGTATCAGGTTATTATCAGCATTATTTTTTTTTAAATATTTTCACAGCCGGCCAACGAGTACACAGTCTCAGGTAATTTATCAATATGGTTATTATATCGACTACTGCGTACCGACCGTAGGCTGCTGCGGCCGAAGCAGGAAGGACTGGAGCCGCGCCGGACGAGAGTCTGCTGTGATTGGTTTAACATTCTTCTTAATCCTGTGTTGAAACAATGGCGTAGGAATAAACATCAATTAATGGTTGTTCGTTTTTAGTTAAGATGAATCTCACAGTTCTATTGAGATAATGTCATGAAAAACATTTGCAGTTGATTATTCTAATTGTGTCCTACTTTGCAGTCACGGTATAAATACATAAATATAAATTCTTATGCAGGTGTCTAGTGAATAACACGCTGGCTGCCTGCTCAAGACCTACTGGCCGATGGCTCGCCGGCGGCCCGTAGCGAGTAGATTAGCGCGTTTCCGTTTAAGTATATATACCCCAAAGTAAGCAGAGCTCGTCTTATGGAAGACCTTGCAGCGAACTCGGAGGCATCCAGGATCATAATACATATATAAATACAAACAACCACGACCCGAGAGCGAACATCTGTGTTCACCACACAAATGAATGCCGGGACCTCCGGCGTCTGACTGCGCTGCTCGACAGGCGCCAGCGCGCGGAGAGAGTAGGGTTAGTTAAAAAGGCGGGAACGCCATTCTTTACATCTGTTACTAAGTAAATCTGTAGACGAAACTAATGTGACTAGACACATAAAATGAAGCTCTGTACAGGGGGTTCCTTATGCAGTGTGGAAACGATTTTTTTAATTTCGTCAGATGACGGACAACTGTCTATTTAAAAATTTAAAAAAATGTAAACGAAATGCGGGGTTCTCTTTTAGCAACCCCCGCCCGTACCGCCCGCGCTGGCCACCCCGACGTTCACAGCCACGAACTACCCCCCGATAGAGCACTTCCCTCCCCGGGACACACGTGAGTACCTGATTTTATTCTAACTAGATGTAATTGCTTTATATCAGCTGTAGTAAAGCCGAATCAGGATGAACTCGTTATCATCAAATCAAATCATTTTTTATATATTATTATTATTACCCTATATATTATTAATATTAGTAATAATTTTATTATCGTAAGATGTGCTGTGTTAGTAAAGTATTTTATTATTGTTTGTGTTGTATGGCAATCAGCTGTTGTTATTACACAGTAACTATGTCTGCCAATTTCAAGTATTAGGATAATAAGAGTTTGAATAAAATTAAAGCGGTGCTTTTAAGACATAAGTGTTTTTGGACACTTTGTGAGCATTTTTTTACCATTCTTTTGTATTCTGACGTAAATGTGTTTGACGTTCAAAAGGATGTAAAAGTAGAGTAACATAAAACACAAATTAAAACATATGTCCCAGCAAATTATTAAATAGAATTAAACCTACAAGTAAAATCAATTTTATATAAAAGTTAAAATGTCCCAAGGACGCACAATTAAAATAGTTTAAAAAACTATTCAGGAAGTTAAATGAAAGAACATTTTTCTGTAATAATATATATTTAGAATGAACAATTCCAATCCTTAGATAATTTCCATACAACAAAACAATCTTTTAAAAATCTAATTACAAGTAATATACAGTTTCAACTGAGCAGTGGAAATTAGGTTTATATTTACTTATCGGTGTAATTCTTGAATACCACACACTATTATATAATTGTTTACATATTATATCACTTGCTAGTCACATTCATTGGACACACACGTACACACACACACTCACGAGTCGACTACCACACCGCGCGTATTGTTATTAATAATAATTGGTATTTTGTATTACATTATTAAATTAGTTTTATAACCCTTCATTATTTTATTTTATGTTTTTTGTGTGCCTTTGTTTTATCTTAAAGCTAATTGTGAACCTGTTACTGGCAATATTTGAATAACCTAATTATTTCCATTGTAATAGTTATAAGTGCTGTTGGTTCTGTGAAAATTCAATAAATAATATAAATAAATAAGTACAAGTATATGATTTGTAATCAAGGTAAATGAAACAATTATAAACCTACAGGGTTACAGGTTAAGTTGAGCTAGATCCGTTAAGGAGAGGTAGTTTCCATCATGTCAGACAGACCTCACTATGAAACACCCTATCCTAAACTTAACCGTATTCAAAATATTGAATTTTTAAAGTTTTTTTACAAAAACTTACTTATTTTTTGTGTATTGGCAATTTTATTCGAACTTTGTAGGTCTAATGTATTTGTTATTTATTTCTTTGTGCAGTAAATGAGTTACTTTAACATTATCAACAACTTAAATGCAAATTACTGAACAAACTGGTTCGGCACAGACGACTGATAGTTAGTAAAAGAAAAAAAATCCTAAGAAAATGAACAAAACATTTTTTCCCCTTAAGAATATTGAAAAAAAAATTTTTGGAAGTTAAGCGGCAGATGAGCTTAAACATATCAACGTTTCATCAACTTTTCAAATACGTGTAACAATCTAGGGTTACTATAAGAACTCGCAGAAAAACTTATATGGAGCGCTACCAGTAGTAAAGTGCTTATGTGGCACAATTTATCATTTTGGTCAAAAACCAAAATAAAACGACACAGAATCGTACGTAGACATGTATTACAGTTAACCTACGCTTAGAATTCGTTTTCTGCATATCCACCTCTATTCCGCACACATGGTCCAGTTCATTTTTTTTTATAACACTAGCAGTTAAATTTCTTCTTATTTATTTCACTTGCTCCATATACTATTTCTAGGATTAAAAACTATGTATGTATTATTATAATTCGTAGAAAAAAAACTTAAATGGGCCCCCCAAGTAGTATTAACAAAATGAGGAAAACAAAAACCAAATTACCCGCTGCGCCTATGGTTCTCCCTCATCGTGCTTACGAATGCGGGGCGTCCGAGCTGGATAGGCATACAAAGTAAGCATGTGTGAGCAAGAATGCAATAATCGCTTTTTTACGAATTTATTTTATTATTTTTTTTTTACCACCAAACCATTTTATTTGTTTAGCAAGTTAGTCTGCTCATGCGATTCGTCCTTGGTAGATGCGTGACTTTGTGCTCTCTGTTTCTAACTCTAACTCGACTTGGCTTACGATACTGTACTTGATTCTTCTTCTGATCGGTGACTATGTGCTTGTAAAATGGACTTTGATTTGTGCCGCTGATTTGGAACCGTTCTTCAAGATGGCGAACTTTTCGAACGAGGAATATGCTGATATGTTAATTTGTTACGGATACTGCATTTGTGTATCCCGACCGCCGAGAGCCGGATGTTAGAGTGTTTGACGGAGTTTATCGACGACTTAGGAGACTCGTCAAAAGATTGTAAAGGCGACAATCGGATCTGGGCAGGCCGCGTGTCAATGATGAAGACGACGACGGCGTCGAGGAAGATAATTTGAAACTTCAAAAGTTTACATTGGATCCCACCACTTCTGATAATATTGTTGCCCGAGAACTTGGACTCTCTTGGTACCGTTAATACTGCCGGCCTACAGCCCTATCACTATAAGCCAGTACATGTCATTGAAGAAGGAGATCCTGTCAGGAGGTTGGATTTTTGCAGATTCATGTTGAATTGTGATTTAGAAAATCCACAGTTTCTTGAAAATATCTTGTGGACAGATGAGTCCAAATTCAACCAAGATGGTATAACCAAATATGACAATGCTCATTATTGGGCCACAAAAGAGCAGGGAAATCTTAATAAAAAGGGAATAAGGGGATCGCAAAGACGCTGCAGTGTAAATGTGCGGATGGGCATAATATCGAACCATTTGATGGGACCTCATTAGGAATATAAGGATAGGAAACTTCCTCTCCTTAACGGGTCTAGGTCGACTTAACCTGTAACCCTGCAGATTTGCAGTATTTTGTTTGAGTATTCGCATATTACTTTCGAACCTATGTTTGAAATTAAAGTATGTTAGAATTACTTTGCCATGCCTTCGTACAGACGTGCAGCGTGTAAGTGTGTGTTGGCTTTCAGCGGCGCTGGTGGTGCAGGGCTCCACGCCCATCAGTCAGATCGGAGCGGGGCTGCTGTCTACTGACTCCTTTACCGGTAAATTATATATTTTTATATGTAGTGTAGAATTGTGTTGTAGTCCGAATGGCTTAGTGAGTAGTAGCTCAGCTGCATACGCCGGAGGTCCCAGGTTCGAGTCTTGGCCGAGGCATTCATTTGTGTGGTGAACACAGATGTTTTTTCTCGAATCATGTTTTTTTTTATGCATACACATATATGCATACATTATATGTGTATGCTTATTCGCCCCTTACCCTCCAGTTCGCTTTGTGGTCATCAATAACACGAGCTCTGCTTACTTTGGGGCCATACAGTTGGAGTGTTTGTCTGGGGATTTATTTATTTATTTTATTATATAATAACATATATCTCTTTATCCACTTTCCCAGGGACAAACTCTAACAATTCGTGCTCCTCCGTGTCGAACTCCCCCCCTCCGGACGAGGAGACGGAGGACGGCTCCAAGCGCGGGGTGCTCCCGCGACACGCCACGCAAGTCATGCGAGCCTGGCTGTTCCAACATTTGGTCGTGAGTTTACTCCTACTCTATTGAAAACTCCGGTCCTACAGTATACTTTATATTTGTGTGCAGTCTACTTTTTTCCCACAAATGTTTTACTTTAGGGAACTTAACCACGCGTTCCCACCGATGGAAAACGGTCAGCAGGCTGCGGCCCACGACCTGACAGTCTTTTTTTGATCAGACTCAAAGGGATGTTCCATTAAAGTCTCGACCGGCTTAACTCTTTCCGACAACTTCAAGCATCATGGTCATATTTCAACCAATTTACGCAAAACGTTAATGATAAACCTTCCTCATGAATCACTCTGTCTAGTGGTCTATGAAACTCCGTTCGGTCGCTTTGGAGGTACATTATTTTTGAGTGAAATACTGATATTTCAAAACAGGAGGAAATTGACCCTTATGAGGTGCTAAAGTACTTGAATAATTGCAATTTAACACCAAAACGGGTTTATATTACTTATAAGCAAGGAAGGGGATATGGACTTCGTATGCTCCTGTAAAGAAGTGGGTGGCAGAGTTCAAATGTGGTCAAGAAAGTGTTGAAGATGAACCAGATTGCTGAATGAATGTTTTCCTAAATATTGATCTGGCGGGAGATTGCCTGTTAAAGACAGCTGACATATTGGCATCTCCTCTGAAGATACGCACCACATGATAACTGCAATTTGCAACGTTGACTGCGTTGAAAAAAGGTCTTAATTAATTAAGGTCTTTATGTGGCAGCGGGGTGCACCGTCACTCTCCTGAACAAAAATCAATGTAAACAATAGAAAAGACCTAGCCATGTCGCAATCTACTATCGCTAACGCTATCGAAAACGCGTAAACATGTGATATACTTGCTGGGTTGGTGAAGTGTACAAAACTTGCAGTAGAATATGTTGCAACATAAATGCTCTATAAATAAATCAAATAAAACAAACAATCCGAAACACTAAGTATGAAAATCAAACTGCACTAAAAACTATAGTATAGGTAGGTACTTAACAAATAATAGCATGGCGGTCTTTACTCTTAATGCGATTTGAAAACTCAAAGAGAAAAATTTCCTGTTGCCGATATAAACAATATTACGTGAGCCAATAATGCTCACTCAGTATCGAGATTGCGATATCGGATCTCGCTTTCGTAACAATATCAAATTCAATCTCAAACAAGTTAGTTATTTGTAATTGTTGTCCGCCATTAACACAAACCGAACTTGATCGAGAACGTCAAAATGGCGTCGAGAGTACCGTAAAAAACTTAAACTCGATTTCATGTAGTTCCGTTAAGTTCCACGAAATACAATCACAATTAGCGCTAGGATTCAAGAGTACCAAACAACAAGTTTTGACTCCAATCTCAAATTCAGTTGGGAATCGTGTTTCAAGAGTAACCTGTCATTACGCAAAACCTAAACTCCAATCGCAGTGTAGCCCTGGCTGACACCTTGACACACCCTAGTAATGATAATTATAGTTTTAAATAATCATAGAAAGGTTTGATAGTATTCAGTGATTGAATATTTCTCAATATGAACGTGGACAAATAAGTTTAGGCTTACAAAAGCATTTTTTTTAACAGTGTTTAACCTAATTGGGTATTTCCTTCCAGCATCCGTACCCCACGGAGGAGGAGAAGCGCACGCTGGCCGCTCAGACGCGCCTCACTCTGCTGCAGGTGAACAATTGGTTCATTAACGCGCGACGCCGCATCTTGCAGCCCATGCTGGATGCTGCTGACAAGCCAGGTCAGTTATTTTTTAATTATAATATTTTAGAAGTTAAATTAGGACCCAAGATTTTTTTTTGAATTGAGTATGTTCTTGCTTATAAAGCATGGCTCGAAAAGACCCTCGTGAAAAACTACTGGCAAGTAATTTTATAATGTCGTTTTTTAAATGAATTTACAATGTATCTTTTATGTCGTTACAAAGTTATTCTTATCTGCATCTGTTAGCTCGGCAAGTCTCCCCCTCCCAAGTATCCAAACGAAGAACACCCTCAAACGGCACCCGTGCGCGGGCTTACCGCTGTATAAACGCGCATTTGCTATTTGGTCAATTAGCTAATTCAAACATTTCTAATAGAAGAGCTTTTTGTAAAAATTAAAGAAAAATAAAACCAGATCCTCGTACAACGTATATCTACCGGACAGCTTTCATGATCCTAACCAAACCAATGATCATTGTTAAACATTGCCTGAGCCAGAGAACACGGCGGTCTTCCAGGTTCAAAATAAATATAATTCCGTTGTGACTTTGTTTATGTACGAGGGTCATACTGAAAGTTCTTAGAACTGGCCACTTGTAAACAATATAATAAAATATAATTTTAAATTTTGAAAATGGAACTCTGCCAATATTATTGAGTATTATTTCATTAATTTGTCATTTTTTTTACGATTTGGCGGCAAATTGAAAATTCGGTGTCATTTAAGTCAACAAGAAAGTTATGATAGACTGCGATTGGCATTTCACGATAAAGCTCCATCTCGTGCCACTGTTTACAACTGGTGTAATGAGTTTAAACGAGGTCGCCCTCATCTCACCGATGATCTGCGCGAGGGACGGCCTGCTACGGCGACGACTGAGGATAACGTCTGTGTTGTGCGGCGAATGATAGACACTGACAAAAGAGTGACCTAGCTTAGGCATCGGTATGAGTCAAGTGCACAAAATCCTCCATGAAAATTTGGCGGTCAGGAAGCTTTGTGCCCGGTGGATATCTCATAATTTGACCGAGGGCCAAAACTCCGTCATGTTGATTGGTGCCGTGAAATAGTTGGAAGATTTAACGGAGGTGACTCAAATGCTTTTTTCGACAGCAGTTTACTGACGGGTGACCAAAGCTGGATTTACTGTTATGATCCCGAATCCAAAAGACAGTCTGCTCAGTGGGTGTTTCCTTCCGAGGAGTTGCCAACTAAAGTGAAGAGAGGTCGAAGCGTGGGAAAAAAGATGGTGGCCTCGTTCTTCGGAAGGGCAGGTCATTTCGCGACAATTGTTGTAGAGGATTGAAACACAGTTTCTGTGGAGTGGTACACTAACATTATATAAGCCGTATAGCCTCAACCTTGCACCTTGCGATTTTTATTTATTCCCGAAAATAAAAGAATAACTTCAAGGAAAACGTTTTATGGACGCCGCGGGAGCTGTGGCTGCGTTTCAAATGGCCGTCGAAGAGACTCCTAGGACGAGTGCTTTTCTTAGTGGTTCCATCGGATGCAGCGATGTATTGACGTGAATGGACACTATTTTTAAAAGATTTAATAAAACTAATAACTAGCTAGTTTAATCAGTTTAATAAATAAATAAATATTTCTAACTAATACACCACATTATAATATGTATATATATAGTTGATAACACATTAAGTTTAATTAAAATTGCAGGCGGCAAAAAGAGTAAAAACGGGTCTTCAGTCAGCAAGCGGTACTGGCCCGACGTGCTCACCAACCCGCAGTTCACCGCCGGTACGTACGTTACTTGTCGACGTGGCGTAGTCCTGTGGTCCTCGGCCAGATACAGAGCATCTTGGATGTAAAGTGTATCGCTGGCTAAGGTAACATGAGTAGATAAACGGAACGGAGACAAAGCTTCTTAAGAACGTGAAAAATTGTTACCTATTTCGGTAGGGTTGTCACAATAGGTTAAGACAAATTAAACAAAAAATTTGTTAAATAGTTTCATTATTCAGTATGATAGAATACTTTACAAATTACTTACTCTAATAATTTTCTTTTGTTATTTTTGTGTTTTGATTTGTGCACGAACATCCGCCACTGCCAGTACCATATGTACGCCGATGACACCCAGTTGTATCTTTCTTTTGATCCAAAAGAGACGACAGCGGCGGTGGACGAAATTAATGAGGATTTAGCGAGGATCTCGTCCTGGTCGGAAGCGAATACCCTTGTCATAAACCCAAATAAGAGCAAACTAATGATCTTAGGCTCTCCAAGGCAGATCCTCGCTATATCTGCTCATGATCCCAACGTGTTTGTTATGGGTGAACGAGTAGCTAGGGTGACAGAGGCTCGTAATCTGGGGGTGATGATTGATGAGCGACTGCGCTTTGAGAATCACGTGATGAATGCAGTTAAGATGTGCTTCTACAAGCTTAGCTTTTTGTATCGTGTACGTGACTTTCTGAGCGTAGATTTGCGTATTTAATTGTGCGATGCGCTTATTCTCTCCAGAATGTCTTACGGCAGCTTGGTTTACGGACCGAGGTTGCTTGCGCGTACGGATCGCATTGTACAGCGGGTGCAGAATGCGTGTGCGCGGTTTTGTTTTAAGATCCCTCCCCGCACTCATGTCACCCCATATATCAACGCCGAAGGTATGTTGAAGATGGCGCTGCGTCGAGAACTCCACCTAGCCAATTTGTTGTTTGGCATCACAAAAACCGGTTGCCCGAAATACCTGCTTCAAAAACTGGAGTGGCGCGCTAAATCCCGTGGCTGTAGAGCAATGAGCCGACCACTTAACATGCCTTGGCATCGCACGATGGCCTTCCGTGGCAGTTTTAGGTACTCGGCGACCAAATGCTGGAACAACATACCGCCTCCAATTCGGATTTTTTGAAGGAGCATAATGAGTCTATCATTATGCTCCTTCAAAAAATCTTTTAAAAATTTTCTTATGAAGTATCAGTCTGGTTTGCCGAGTGGGGTGCGTGTTGTTCCGACATATGCGTCGAGTGTATAAATATACGTTTTATTTATTTATTTATTATGCCATATTATCCACCTCTACTCGTTTGTAAATCTATGTTTATTGTATGTAAAAATGTAAAAATTTAATAGTTAAATATCAACTTTTAGTAGTTTAATTTGTTATATTTTTATAGTTAACTATGTATGTGTGTGTATGTGTATATGTATGGGTGTATGTATGTATATATATGCGCTTGTATGTATATATGTGTGTGTACATATGCAAGTGTATGTATGTGTATATATTCTGTTGGTTTATTTGTGTTGTGTTTATTCACTGATAATTGTTAGTAGCTGCGTTAGCGCGCAAACACACTGAGGGCACTTGGGCACATCAGCGCTGTAGCTATGGCTGCAGCATCATGCTGAGATGTACCCTACCCGGCAAGCATGCTGCGGCGCAATGTTTTTATATATGTAGTTGTCTGTTTTTTGTTGTTTAATAATTTTACTTTATTTCTTTTAATTCTTTTCTTTTGTTTTGTGTTGCAATGCACTTCAAATTCAAATTCAAATATTTATTTCTCAACATTGACAATTACTTGTTCTTATTGACGTCAAATAAAACATGATTCTACCACCAGTTCGAAAAAAAACCTTCGTGAAGAAGAACTGGCAAGAAACTTCACGGGTATATTTTTTTTTTCAAAATAAATTTACAGAGTCTCTTTATGTCTATACAAAATTATTCTTTTCTGCATCTGTTAGCTCGGCAAGTCTCCCTCCCCCCAAGTATCCAAACGACGAACACCCTCAAACGGCACCCGTTCACGAGTTAACGCGGGATCCAGCCATCGCCCTCCTCAACCATATTAGAGGGAAGTGAGCGACCCGTTTGTTTGTTTGTTTAATGCTTTTGTTTTATTTTTGTCTACTATCTGTTGTATTTGTGTTTTGTTAACTGTTGTGTTGTACTGAGCTGTAGCGGTTTGGCGAATAAATGTTTTGAGTTTGAGTTTTAATAATTTATTGTTTCTTTTGATGGTGTGGTAAATTCTGAATGAAACATATAGATTTTTCAAGTAATGTAAAGGGAAACACTCACATAGCATATCAAATTTACAATCTTTAATACGCTTAAGTATTTCATTGTAAATATTGACAATATTTACTTCAAGATCGAAAAATTCGCTAAACTTTTGCTCGAGCAATTCAATTTTATATTTTCTAGTATTATTCATACACACAGTACAGTAAACAACCATTATAAATAATAAAATACCACGTTTTTACAAAACAAACAAAGTGCGTCGCAATGACCCTGAGATTGTCAACTGGCTGTGCCTTTTGACAATGTCTTTTGCCAGTGGTCACGCACACATGCCCCGCGTGCTTGTGTGCAGTAGTGCAACCGATTCGTGCGGTCGTATGGAGCTTTGTCTCTGTTCCGTTTATCTACTCACGTGCTAAGGTGGCTGTAATCCATATAGTTTATGGAAAATGGAAGACGTTGAACGCCTCCATGTATGTATAGAGACAATACTCAACCCACTTTGCACATCAACCTACGAATCTGGGCTATAAATAGACTAACTTTCGACAACCATCTCACATTGTTTCGTGGCGTCTGTATTTATAGTATTTCTTTTAAAAAACACGAATCACAAAGTACACTGATTATTTAAGCTGTTTAAACAATTGCTTCGGCAATACGGTATCGAGACTGGCCTGTGACGTCAGGCCGTGGCGGCAACACACGGTATGCATTGACATAAACGAGATTTTGACTAGCATGTGACGTCATTTAGAACTAAGCCAACCAAAACCGTTGTATGTGTTGTTATTCAAACTCAAAATAGTCAATTTGATTTGTGGAAATATACATTCTTTTTTATTGAAAAAATATGAGACGTTTGTGTTCTATCTCACCTGATGGAAAGTGACGATGAAGACGAAGGTACGAGATACCTATTCACTCGACGCTTGAAAGAACTGGGACTATAGTTTCCTGGGATATAAACAGACGCAGGCAGTTCATTTGACACCTCGGTACCAAAAAGGAACAATGGAAGCGTCTGGTTCGACTTCTTGGGATATATAAGACGTATGAATTATCGTTCATGTCTGTTAACGCGAATAACTTTTAAAATACATTATCTTTTATTATATTTCATTATTTTTATACATCCAAATAGCCTAGATACGAAACAGGTATATATTATTATAAACCGCAAGAGTTTTGACAGTGCAAATGCAAATGTCGTGCTAAAAACAAATTTATTAAAAGAACATTCTTTTTAATGCAAAGAAAGACGTTTTTCATATTTTACTTATAAATCTTTTGTAGAGACGAAGTTAAAAGCTTTAGTTAAGAAATCATAAATACATTTAGTGTCACTTATTACCCAAAATAAATAGTCATATTTTATTAAGTATTTAAGTCTATATTAACTTTTCTCCAGGCCTCCTCTCATCCTCGGAGGACGAGGACCAAGAGGCCGAGCAGTCCGCCGACGAGGACCACAAGGACGAGCAGACGCGAGACCACGCGAACTTCCCTCCCATACAGCAGACTATGCATTGAGAAATAACTAAGAACCTGACACCCCTCCCCCTCCATGTTGATTCACACATGACATAATTATGTTATGAAAGTTATTTTGAAATCGTTTTTGCATATATGAGCAGACCATCTTTTTGGTATATGTAATTCGTTGAAATATCAAAATTATTTGACAATCTTGAAATAAAGCAAATGAGTTTTTAAACTTCTATTGGGCTAGTGACCACTTAGGAATCATAGCATACAAAATAATACAGAATGAACAAGATACGTTTTGTCGCGGTGCGATTGAAATCAAAAACCTTATTTCTGTAATTAACAAAAAATGTATTTGTCTTTGATTACTCGTTCTTTATAAATCTTACCTTATATTTGCAAACTGATTTGCCTGTCCCGAAATTATTATCTAAAAAAAATAACTAACAAATAATTCCTCTCTAAAAGTTCAAGTTTGCATATTCCTCTAGTATTACTAGACTTAGCTAGAAAGAAAACAAAGACATTCATAGAAAACATTACTTCTAATCGTTATCTTCCTAAATTGTCTGCCATTCAATTTATAAATACCACATCTGGTTAAAAAACGCAAAAAGACTTTAAATTGTAAATTTCTGACGAGAATACCAGAAGTCGATATCAATTTCTCATTTAATTTATAAGAGTCTAAAGAGTCATATATAATACTCGACTTGTATACCAGTACATAGTATACCAGAAATCGTTATAATATATAAGTTATACATCATTTATATAAGTTTATACACTAGTTTTAGCGACACGTATACGTAATTTATACCTCAGTGTGTGTATGTCTTCTTTATTTTAATTTTGAATGTTTTTTTCCGTCAAATTCCTTCGTTTAGTAACTTTTGGTCAAAATATAATTTTTGTTTAAATATTTAGTAGAGTATATAAAATTAAATACGACTAGGATCGCCTATTGTGAAATGCCAAGATTTATTTACAAAGCATCCCTACCGACAATAGTAATAAATAAATAATGTAAATATCTTCGAGTTCTCAGTTCATATTTTGATCAAAAGTTGCGAGTAAATTTAAAATAATATGTTTGCAATAAAAACCTTAACACTTTAACCGCCGGTTGTGAAACTTTTCGTTTATCCTCCATGTTTGCTGACTGAAAGAAATAGCAAAAATAATAGTATTTAAGGATATTTTTTACCACACTAAAACCTAGATAAAACCGTCCATACACAAAACAGAAAGTGTATTTATTTAATTAATTAATTAAATTATATAATGAAATAAGTTTAAATATACTCTTTGTACATTATTGTTTTCTTTTTCAATTATTTTTGTATTTTTTTTATTGTAAGTGAATCAGCCATATTAGTTTAATGTAAAAATAAATAAAACTGTCGTAATTATGAAATGAAACACTTGAGAAGAAGAAAAAAAGATAAAAACAAACTATTTCGCCACAAGGGTATACAATAATATACTTATCAATTATGTATAAACACACATATTTTCAAAAGTTATACGATAAAAATATACGATTCAAAATAATGTATACTCAGTAAATTCTATCTTGTATACGCAACAAAGTTAAATATTCGAAATTTAATTAAAATATTGTTAGGTACTTCATTTAGGATCATGAATTAGAAACGAGGAATCAAATTAATTTGCTTACAAAGTTGGATTACCAAAAATAAGAACCCTACAATTATGGAATTCTAGTTCGACACTTCGCCAAGTAACTGGTTTCATCTTGTGTCCGCTTGGAGAACGCACCTTGAGACATTTGACTTTTAGATTTAAACTGAGTAGTTCGATTATATTGTCTTCCGAATATGTGTAGTTTTTATATTTGACACTGTCATGACAATAATAGTAATGTCAAATCCCCAGACAAACACACCAACCTGTGGCCCCGAAGTAACCAGAGCTTGTGTTGTGGAGAACCCAGATTAATTATACATATATAAATATTAACAACCATGATCCGAGAACAAACATCTGCGTTCATCACACAAATGAATGCCCTGGGACGGGCAGGTCAAACCAAAATCGCCTGACGCATGATTGTATTACATACCTCATGGAAAGACTTAGAATAACGATATCACGAGGGTTCTTATTTTGATGGTGTCATTTATAACGTGTCACTGAATGCAGTATCGATGACATGAGAAGGACGAGAAGCAACTTGCCCTTTGTTTAATGTTTCTGTTTAAGTCATATGCATTTTTTAATATTTTCTCAATATGTTGTTCTTAATGCTGTACAGATTATAGACTCATGAGAGAAATTTCAAATATTGAACAACGGTTGAAGCATCTACCGTCGATACTTAATGTACATGTAACATTAATATTTATTTTGAATGTCTTTAACTATGGCTTCCAGTTCTTTGTTAACTATACAATAAAGGGTTATTGTAACTACCGGTATTTTATACATTACAGGTTTTCATAATATTGTAATGGGTTAAATCATAACCACATTAAGTATTTTATACAGCATTTTGTATAAAGCGGCTGTTTTGCAGAACGCACTTTGAACTGTTCATATACAAGTAACACATCAAGTTGCTGCGTGCCTGTAACATGAGCTCTGTCCGATGAAAGTCCTGTCCCAGTCCGGCACGCTCGGGAATGTATACAGGGTGTCACATAAAGGAAGCATAATACTTGAGGGTCAGTAAATATACCATTGTTAGAATACACTGTAAAAGAATTGGACTTATTGGGACTGGTTAAGACTTTCACACATTTACATTTTTTTGCTTCAACGTCTTTTTTCAGAACGGCCATAAGTTGTACTATTAGACATTTCAAGGTTATCCATTCATTACCGGACACCCTGTATATGGGCGCGGATGTGACTTAACAACGGGTGGGGAGCGACCTTGCCTGCCGGCTATGTGAAAATGAAGCATAACAATATTAGTCTCGTAAAAATAGTTCTAGTGTTTTCCAATGAACAAATAAGCCGGTGGAGGGTGAAAGGAACCTGCCATGTCTTAAAAAATACCTTTAGTTAACAAGAACCCAATAGATTATTAATAAATATTAGTATTAAACTAATGATTCCATTATAAAGTCAGCTATACGATATGAAACGGAAATACGTAATTAATCAGTGATTATTTTTATTATATTATATAGTTGATAGTTAACTATATAAATTATGTAGTAGGTACTATTAAAAATTTGTATTTTAAAGTATTTTAACATTTGACAAAATGTGACATCAGAGGAAACTTCGCTTCTAGGGTGGCTTGGATGGTTTCAAGTGATACGTAAATTTTATGTCAATACATTTTAGCTGTTTTAAAAATTACTATTTTCTTCAAGAGTCCATATGTTATATCAACTTTTGTCTTTTATCGTGTCAGAGTTACAAATAGGTATAAAGTGGATAGGCAGAATGATACGTTGACCTGAATAAAGAGTTCCATTCACTGGGACTAATTATTTCATATTGACTATATAACACAGAAGATGTTTTATATTTGTACCTAATGCCACCAGCTCGGATGATCCGTCCGTATGGAAGCAGTGGCGTGATGCTGGTCCATTTATAAACAACTTCGAAAAAAAGGGGGTGTTATCAATTCGTATATATTTTTTAACTCTGTGTCGAATAACAGCCAAATAGAAATGTCTCCTAGTTCTATTAATACCAAGCCGGCAGACGCATTCTGAAATATAAATAACCTAAAGCGTAACATTTTACGTAGACCTAAGTCCACAACGCCTTCGGAATCTACAGAATATAAATAAGATATGAATATAAATAATTATTGTTCATATTCATATGTTATTATAAGTTATTTTTTGGGTTTCTTATGGGTATAAAGTTTTTTAAACACAAAGAGTCAACATCCTTGTTCTCTGACTCAATGACCGCGATATCCGTATAATAGTTAAATAATATCGTTTGTTTGAGTTCACAATAATTAAGTTTCGTCTGAATCAAATGTTTTCAAATTACACTTAAAACGTTTTAAACTTTTCAACGTAACTATTTATCACTTTTTATTTCTTATCATCGGCGGAGTTAACAGGAGCATCGCCGTTTATAGATCTGATGTCTGCTGAATGAATAAAATGCAAACCATTCGAGCCGCTCCTACAACAAGCCTTTACTGTAAAACTTTAGATTTTAATGTAAATATATTTTATTCCAATACATATGGCATTAGGTTACACGGGTCATCCAACATGAAAGGCACAATCCATGAATGTCGTTGATCTGTTTCGACAAAACAGTTACGTTCCAAATGTTTAAGTTAAGTTTTCATGTTTTTCGTTATATAATTCGAGGAGCCAATATTATATTATTGAATAAAAATTAAAACTAAGTATGATCTTACAGTATTAAAATTCCAAAATCTTAACATACATTACATTACAATACACATCAATCCATCATACATTGGCTCCAATCATGAAAGACAAACTATCTGTCCTTTTCTACCATTAGATTTAAAGTTACAATTAGAAAGAGATGGCAACTAAACTAAGTTTCAACCAGCAAGGATGTATCCTATGAAATATGTTTCTTATTTGGACAACGCGCTAAGTTATCTTCCTGTTAAAGTTTCGGAATAGAAGTTTGCGGACGTACGTGTTACTTCAGGAGTTATTTCGTCTTGTATACCTACTGTAGTATACTGTACTATGTTTGCTCACGGCTTGGTTTGCGTTATATCCCATAACAGTCGAAACATCTTGAGGTTGTTCAAGTCCTTTTGGATTGTATTTCGAAACGTCCTTCCGAATTCCATGAATAAATATAAAAGGGAACCTACTTGATAAAATGTCAGCTTTTATGGTCCAACGTTAATGTTTGAATGTGGCGAATGATCTATTCATGGCTTTAATTTTGGCGTTTACGTATATTGAATATATTTTCTAGCGTACGTCCTTGCCAAAGCCCATGTATAAATTTGTATCTGTCCAAAACTCCAGTATACTACTATACATACTGTTATTAGTGTATAAGAAAATGCTTGTTTAAGTTGCATTAAGGTTAAAAACGTATTATATAGCATAATATTTTGCTAGTCAATAAAAATAATTTCTACGCTCATTTTGTTGTTTTATTTTTATTTTAGTCTTTAACCCTTTTCAGTCCTGGGTTTAGAAACAGTTGAGGGGTCGATACGAAATTTACCAAAAATGTATCCGGATTCACCACATTTGCATGAGTAATACAGATCTGTGATATTTATCACAGGTCATGAAAGTAATTCTCAAATAAATCCATAAAGGCCATTTCGAGTGAGTATCCGTTTGTACATTTTAAGCGTAAAAAATTCACTTGCAAACAAATGGACTCCGGTTCTAGGTTTCTGAGATTTTTGTAGCGTCCGAGCAAAAATGGAATGAAATTGCAAAAGGGTAAGCATATCACGCCAGTTGCAGGTGATTAAGTTGACAAATTGTGGCAAGCAATAAACAGATGTATTACAATGAAACATGGTTTAAAGTTAGATTCTGTACATGTGACAATGTATTTTCAGTGTTTTTTTTATTGAAAAAGGATTAACGTTTTCTTCTATCTCACCTGCTGGCAAGTGACGATGAAGACGAAGGTGTTACACGTCTATCCACGAGATACCTATTCACTTGACGCTTGAAAGAACTGGGACTATAGTTTTCTGGAATCCCAGACGCAGGCAGTTCATTCCACACCTTGGCGACCCGCACCAAAAAAGGAACTATCGAAGCGTTTGGTTCGACTTCTTGGGATATCTACTATAAAGGGATGGAAGGTCTGCCTGCGTCTAGTAGTCCGATGCAAGACTGTACAAGACTGCTAAACTGGCAACTCCGAACATGGTCTAGGCCCTGTAGTTTGTCGGTGGTGAGGTCAAAGTTGTTTATAAAGTTCAGGGTTCAGGGCTGAAGTACCGCCGCGCCTTCGAGATGATTCCCAACTTCTTTGAAGCAGTTTGAGCCATGGCCACAATTTGATGCCCGAAGTTCAGTTGGGACGATATAGTTAGGGATATATAGACGATAAAGGGCTATGCTCAGTATTTCGCTTCAAGATCGAATCAGAAATGAGGACGTCCGTAGACGAACTAAACTTACCGACATAGCGCAAAGGATTAGTAAGCTGAAGTGGCAGTGGGCGGGGTAGGTGGCGCGTCTTTCGAGTTCTGGACTGGAGACCACGTACCGGAAAACGCAGCACGGGACGGCCCCTGGCTAGATAGACGGACGAAATGATAAAGGACGCAGGAAGTCGTTGGATGCAGAGCGCGTGCAACCGGTCGCTCTGGAAGTCTTTGGGGGAGGCCTATGTTCAGCAGTGGACGTCATGTGGCTAATATGATGATATAGTTACGCCCAGAAGCCCTAGGTGGTCGGTTAAGTGTACAGAAACATTTTAGAAAGTAGGCGTTAGGTTGAAACGGCTCTTTTTGGCGGAGAATAAACACGCTTGTGTTTTTGACGGGTTAAATTTGACCAAATTGGACTTGCCCCAATCAGTCACTTTCTTTAAGGCCAAATCCACCCGCTCAATTATGGACTCTCTCAAAGCCCGGATTTCTTGAGGACTCGCTCGCGCATTGGACATGTATCTCTCTACAACGGTGGTGTCATCAGCGTAACCAATAATGCCTGGCAACCCCGGCATTAATTGCCATTAGGTCAGAAGAGCAGCCGTCTAAGACTATGATGGAAGCTTACTCAAGAGACCATCATGTCAGACCCTATCAAAAGCCTTGGAAATATCTAAGGATACAGCTGTTGCTTCACCGTGACCCTCCAAGGCTTCGCTCCATAAGTGAGTGGCATACACAAGAAGATCTCCAGTCAAGCGTCCACTGTGAAAACCTTATTGGTAATCACTAAGGAGCTCGTTGGATTCAAGGTAGGTATACTAGGAGGCGATTGTTCAATACACGCTCCATAACTTTGCAAAGTATGGAGGTGATTGCAATAGGTCAATAGTGGATAGGATCCGCACGGCTTCCCTTCTTTGGTACTGATTGCACGTTGGCCAGCTTCCACGATTTAGGGACTTTTCCGAATTCCAGAGAGAGTCGATACAGGCGCATTAGAATAGGAGACAACTCGGCTGCGCAGTGTTTTAACACAACTGCAGGTATGCCATCGGGGCCGCTGGCCTTGTGCACGTCTAAATTCTGCACGCATTCAAGAACCTCCTTTTGGTGAATATGAACGGTACCCATTTTGAGTCCGAACTGAGGTATGGGAGTGGGACTTTACCTTGACTATTTAGACGCGAATAATCTGCAAAAAGATTAGCAAAAAGGTCTGCTTTCTCTTTTGCGGTGTGGGCCAGTGGTGAACCAGGCTTCCTCAGAGGTGGCAGCGATGGGCGACAGAAGTTCGACTGAACCGACTTGGCCAGAGACCAGAAAGCTTTGCTTCCTGAAGGATATGACGCTATCTTGTCTCCGATGTGGCCAATGTGGTCAAGCGAGCTTTCCTGATCACCTTTTTGCAAGACTTGGCGGCAGCATTGTATCTTTTTTTCAGTTCATACGAATCCACGGCTTTGCTTCTGCGAGCGACAGCCCAGGCTTTGTACGCTTCTTGCTTAAGCTTTTCAGCTGTGAGGCAAGCAGCATTAAACCATAGGCAACCTTTGGTTTCAATGGATAGGTCAGCGTAAGGGATGAAATACTCCATTGCTTGGCCCATCGCACTTGATACAGCATCAGCGCAGCACGATGGATCGGTTGATGTAAAACAAGTCTGCCGTCAAAGATAAGACGCGAAAAAATGCCGCATGTCATCCCAATCTGCTGATTGTATCGCCATACTCGCCTAGCGCCTTTTGGGCGGGTGTCAGGCGGCGAGTACTGCGACACACATTTCACCACGCAGTGGTCGGCTGTCCCTAAAAGTGCAGTTACGGACACCAAGCACCTGTCAGGATCAGTTGTCAGCAGAAGGTCTAAGCAATATGCAGTGTGGCCAGCAACGTCGGGAATGCGCGTGGGCTCGTGCTGTGACAGGCCTTGAGTCACGGAAAACTTAAAAGCCTCTTTTCCAGCGTGGTCAGTGTCCTGATACGGGTATAGCCATTGCCCGTGATGAGCGTTAAAATACCCCAGGAACACCAACTGCTCTGAGGGAAAACGTTGCCGAACCTTATCTGCTGCACCGCTGAGATACTCCATGAGCCTCGTTGTCTTCCGATCTCCGCTATGTGACCGGTACATACTAGCATAGACCTATTGATCAAGGCCGGTATCAATGTGAACCCACATGACGGAAAAGTCCAGATCTTCCAAGTAACGGAGACGCTGACAACAGATCTCGTCACTGGCGTACATGCACCCCGGTGTTCGCATTTCGCATTACTAGACATAAACAATAATTAATATTTCCTCCAAATATACACAAACAAACTTTATTGTTTTGAGTTCGAACATCGACACATTAAATAATTTGATTGGCCATGTTTTTAAATTAGGTCACACACAAGCAAGTAAAAATCTCGTTTCTGTCAATGCATGCCGTTTTTTTTTCGAAGTCACAGGCCAATCTCGTATTGCTGGAGCAAGCGTTTTAGCAGCTTAAATAATCAGTGTACTTTGCAATTGCTTTTTTTTAATGAAATACTTATAATAAACAAAAATATATACTTATTATTTCAATTAGTCCTTAGTCCTTTGTACCTGCAAGTAAAAATCAGTTACCAACAAGATATCGCGTAATTCTAGGTCATTATTATTATTATATATAATTTTTTTATTTTTTAAGCGGATCTCAAATTTTTTACTTATAGTTTTACTTTTGTTCTTGATTTTTGTTATAACGTATTGCTATTTCTGTTTATTTCTAATGATGGGTCGCAGCGTCTTTGTTTTACCATGAGAATTCCTGGCTAAAGAATTACCACTTTTTATTCACATATTTTGTCAGTGGAGCAGTGGTCTTGAGGTCCCGGATTTGATTTAACAGACAGTGCAATAGATTGGCAAATTTCTGATCGAATGAGTTTAGATAAATTGTTCTGAAAAAGGGGAAAGATGGCGCTGACAAATAGTGCAGCCAGCGACCAATCAAAATACAATAAGAATGAAAAGTGACGATGTCAAATAAATGTGACCATGAACTGGCACGTAGGGTTTGTTTCACTGCACTGTTTGTTCACGCCGTAAAGTGGGCTTGTACACTTGTCAAAAGTTTACCCTTCCGAACGAGTGGTAGTTTCAATATACGACGTCCTAAGCCGAGGTGCGTGCCCTCTCGGGTGCCCTTTGGCGTATCGTAGGTATGTAGCAGTAGTTTAAGTTCCGGCTAAGCGCCCTCAGCGCTAGGCCACAAAGTCCGGTGAAATTTAAAAGTCCTAAGTAATAAGTAAACTGTCCATATCGAAAAAAAAAGTTAGTAATTATTACGAACGTCCCTATTGAATTACGAGCATAAGGAGCTATTTAAATAAAACACAAATATCCATTACAAATTTTATCATAAACGAAACTTTTATTAAAAATATACGTTACAAATTACTATGTACAATTGTTCAAAAAATATTATCAAAATATTATACTTAAGACCCCTAAAAATGGAATGTACTTGACGACAATTCCAAATGGATTTACAATTTTTTTGAAAGTGTTAGGCTGAGACGAGATAAATTATGTATTCAATATTTCAGTTAAATCTCTCTTATTAAATGTTGACAGTTTTCGTTTACTACTGGGTGCGTTCCGATTGACGCGAACAGCGCTATCAGCGCCAAAACTGCTCAAAATCGTGATATTGTTGCTCAAATTCTAATTGATCCCCTCTTGTAGTTAAAGTTTTATCTTCATTAAGATTTGCCACCCTGATTGTATCCATTTTTTTTATATTATTACAAAAGAAAATCAATAAGCAAGCTTCTAGAATCTTTAATCGCCTAATATAAACAGAGAAAGACACGTCATGAGTTTGTTTCACAGCTCGCTCACAGCGCCCGTGCTCCGCGGCTTGGGCACTCGGGGTGTTTGTGACGTCATTGATGGCGTTGTCGTATCGATAACCATCTTGAACGCACTCTCAGGTATATGAGCGATCTGAGCGATATAATTGGCAGTCGAAAGGAGAGATAAAGACAGATATAATAATCCCTCGCTGTCGCTATATCACTCAGTAACGGTCAGTTTTGGCATCGATTTTAGCCAAAAACAAAAAAAGTACATTTAATCAGATGGCTTCTTAAATCGAAATTACAATAATAATCAATACGTAAAACAGCATTTACGCTTTGAGTTACAAAAAATTGTAAACCCATTAAAAGAATTACACTTAAAATACTTATTTATTATTATTAACTAGGTTTCGATTAAAAAGTAAAAATCAGAAAAGTCTTGTTCATTAAAGCTTTTCATGAGCTTGCCAGCTTTCGTCACTACTGTTATATTATTATAGAAGTAGCATTGTTGTTGCCAGACCAGAAAATACAATCATTATGAAATAAAGCGCTCCCAAAAATGTTATAAGACTTAAATACCTGCGCAGACCTGTGTTAAAGATTTTACTCGGAGGATTGAAAGAGTATTTTTTTTTAAATAATGTAAACAAAGTACCTAACAATACGTGCTAACATTTACTGAATTGAATTTTAAGATTTACTTTCTTATTATATTTTAAAATCGATTCATAAATTTTTTATTAATTTTCTGGGCTGGAACATCCTGTGTAGTAAAATACCAAAACGAACTATTGACACAAATCTGTCAGTTTCCTGTAATAAATATACTGTTCAGATTGCTAATCATTGCACCAAATACAACTGCAATTCACTCAGCAATCTCTAAAGATTCAAGTTTGTTAAAAATAAATCGATACACAAATCAAAGTCATTTTTGTAGAAATCCCTCCCATTTTGACGTTTTGGCGGGATACAGCTGCAAGAAACCATATAAGGAGATAGAGCTTTACGAAATTTAAGCGTAATTGCATAAGTCGGAAGAATAAAACGTGGTATAAAATAGTAACAACTCATTTTAAAGTAATATTCTTTTGTATTCATAAAATACATAGTAAAATTTAATTCTGGAAGTAAAATACGAACGTACGATAAATTTTTAACAAACTATAAATATTTTGGGAATTGTATTTTCCTTTCAGTATTTCAATACAACAATTTTCAATAATTTCAATATTGCCTACACAAATATACCATTTTATTAAACTATGGTTTTTACAAAATAACCTTAAACATACTATATTGAGCAAGGCACGTAATATTGCATTAATGTACTTATCACACTTTTTGTACCCCTCCGTTTTCGTATTTATATAAAAAAAAAAACAAGATTTTATCAAAATTATTGTATTAAAAGTGGAATGTTTGATCTTCAAAATGGTCTTTATGATAAACTATCACCTAAGAACGAAAGAAAATGAAAAAGAAAAAAATACACTATTTTTCCGAACATTGTAACAGTAAGAAAAAACCTAGCCAATTTAGGCTTTTTTTGATGTTGCTTTTAAAGGAATAAAGAAATCCAAAAGACATGGTATAAATTTGAATAAGACCATGTTTCACAGAATAAAGTTTTACAGTCACCATCATTGTGTCTCAACATAAGTTTTCTTCAAAATATATTTTTGAAATTCTACGACTAGGTTTTAATTATCTATATAAAAAGATGGTGTAAACAAAAAGTGTACTTTTGCATAAATACGACGTCCAAAGAAAAATAAATTAATATGATAGTTTTTATAATCAATAAATGGTCTCTAAAATTTTATGTAAAATAATCTTACCACGTAAAAAATAATCTCAAAAATAATACCAAATGGTACCTACTTTTTCTTTAGACGTCTTTGATTAAACAGTGAATATGCTAATAAAATAAAATAAAGATATCATTAGAACATGTACCCAGCCAAGAAGCCCATTAAATCCCAAATACATGTTAAGAACTAGAAAGTAATAAAAATTACAGATTCACAAAAATGTGTGATTATAACATTTGTTCTCTTGTTTTTACCTCGGTAACTTCTTTACTGAATAATAAAAACGACCATCAAAAATGTAGCTGTGTAACCTAAGTAATACTTTCAAATTTTGCGATTTACACACCTCCTCTTTTCATTAGAGATTCCGCATGCAACATTATAAAAAAGGTATGATTTTATTGACCTATTTCGTTGTTTCTCAAGTGTCGTTTATTATGAAGCTTTATACTGCCTGGTAAACTAATATAATTCTGCTTGACTCTACATCTTGAACTAACAAGGCACAACATGGTATTCGATCAAAGCGGTCATTACACTGCCTAAGATCCAGTAAACAACGCAAAAAAATAAGGCAAAAAATGTTTTTTGCCAGAAAAAAAAGCCAGTTTGCAACAATATGAAAGAAATTGGTTTAGTTTAGATGGTTCTCCACACTCTGTTTATCAAACGAGAAACTCTGCGCTGGGTTCCTGAAATAACTGGATATAACGAGATTTGACAGCAGCAGCAAATACGGCTGTCAAATAATTATCAGAAGACAGCCAGTAGCTTTAACGGTGGAAAACTTTGGATATACAAAGAGATTCGAATACGCTTTGATGCAGATGAAAAGTATGTCCTCTGCCTGTAAAATTATACAATCTACCAAAATATGGTTTTATGTCGAGGTAATCCAATTTAGTACTAAGTTTTATCATTCATCAGTATGTGTCTAGTTGCAATAATTTGTTTGTTCCTAATTACGAAGTAAATTTTACGCCAAAATTTGCTTAAACCCAATCGACTAAATTTTGCTTTCAATGCTTAAATTTTGAGCTTTTTCGACTAGTAAAGAAAGTAGAAATTCCATTGCTTTACACCCCTGTCATGATTTCACACAATAGGTCACAATATTATTATACACTTAAAGAATTTTTTTCAAGAAATACGCCTAAATATTGACTATATTGTTATTTTTTTAAAGATATCTAAGTAATTTTGCAATATACACTTATGTTTCTAAAGAATGGGTTGAAGAAACATCTTTAAATTACTGTCCTTTTTATGAAAAAGGGCACTTTTTTAAATACAGTCTTTTCCAATTCCAGGCTTTATGAGACTTTTTCATAAAAATTAAGTACGAAGGCACTTAAAAGAGATTAAAGTACAAATCGAGTAATTTGGCCTCAAGTTACACCTATTAATGAGCAAATTTTCACCATTTCCTAAATAAAAACGTAAGTCAAGACTAAATAACCTAACTAATTTATATACAAGTTCATAAAGACTACCGTTATATATTTTTAAAATAATTACCTTATTTAGTTCGGAATTTCATAATGCGTTTGATTTGTTCCACACAACCGTTTTTTGAGACTGACTTGAAAATTGTTCAATTAAAAATCCAAAAGAATTTGTTAATTTGAAGGCACTTAAATCATACTTCATAAAAAGATAGTCTATAAGAATAGCTAGAAGAAACGACTGGCGTACCTCAAGGCTTGCACTAAGTCCAATCACCATAAATATAACCTCAATTAAATTCATCGGAAAATCTAAATATCCTACACCGCCTGTGTTCAGACTTAATAAACGAATTATCTGAATTTATTAAAGTCTCCCTTTCCATTTCACGAAAATGTGTTTTCACGAAATCGGATCTAAAAATGCCTTTCAACTCATCTAAACTTTGACTTAGTTTATCAGCTTGTATTTGATGCAAGTTGATATTCATTAAATCTTCTTTATTGTCTGCTTTGTTGCTGCTTTCAGATAAGGGTTGATATATAGCTTCTTTATTATGCAGCAACTTATGAGAGCCATTGACTATCAACGTTGATCCCCGTCGTAAAGTTTCTCTTCCGATCTCCATGATCTCCATGGAGTTTTGTCCGATGACGACGCTCTTGTAGGCGCGGACGAAGACGGCGATGAGCGTGAGGAGACCGAAGATGATCATGGAGTAGGTGAGGATGGGCCCGGCAACGGGGCCCACCGTGGTTGCCAGGTAGATCCAACGCCAGATCGGAGTTGTTACCTCGTGGATACCCTGATGGGGAAACAGTTGAGTTTGATTAAAGGGTTTTGTTGCGTTTTGAACAGTTTATAGATGTACAACAACAATTGTTGCTAAGTTTTTCTTTCATTTAATAGTATAGTTTCGTTTTATTAGTCCTAATCAGGATTAAAGCACCCTAAAATCATTATAAGTTTTCGGCTTTGCGCTACATCTGACCCGGATACGCTCCGAAGTTGTTATAGAAATATTCTTATGAGTATCTCACATGCTCGACACACACTGTATAGAACGGGGGCAGCCTCATGTAAGCTAATTAAAAAGCTCCGCGTTTGTTTTAAGTTTTAAATTTCAGTATTTTCATGGATTCAGATCTAATGCAGCGCGGAGCTGTGGAACCGCTCTGTATAACTAGGTGTGATATACTTTATAAACCCTTTTTTTAAAGGCCATTCAGCCATATATAAACAGGGTGTCCCAAAAAATAGTGTCAAGCAGAAATCCATGGACAGAGCACCCTTTGGGGCACCCGAAACACCCCCATGTATGTTCTACGATTTTTGTAGTTTTCGAGTTATGAATTTTTTTCTGAATTTTGGAGTATTCTCTATCTCGACAACTTAAATATTTTCAAAAAAAAACTAAAACATTTTTGGGACACCCTGTATATATATATTAACTCACCTCCTCAACCCACATGATGGGGAACACGGTATCAGGGAACTTGTGTATATTGTTGACGCGGATGTTGGCCGCTTGCTCCACCTTGAGGTTGAGCTGCACTCGCACGAACCCTTCGAGAGGAACGCCCAGTTTCTGTGGAGGAGATAGTTGGTGAGATGGTTAATTCCACTGTTGTATATTTTTTTTTACACTGCGTTGACCTCCAAGTTCACTAAACTGGTGTGAATACACAAAAAAGGTATGAAGATGAAGGTGGTGGTTTTATTGCTACTCGAAGCTACAAAGGGTAAAAAACTGTTTTCACCAAAAAATCCATACGGTTCAAATCCAAATTTTGAATAAAAACAAATTACTTGGGTCACTTTTAAATATTGTATTAGACCAGGCGTCTATTTGTTAAACTCACAGGCTGTATCATGAAGTACGTCTCGTGCTTCTTCTTGTTGGGGCTGAGTCCTTCGTACTGATCGAGCAGGCTCTCGTCTGCGTCGTAGAAATGCGGGTAGGACAGGTACACCGGGGCGTCTGGGAGGTAAGTAATTTTTTGATAAAATACTTCAATAAAATGGATTGAAACGGCTGGTCGTTTTAGAATCTTATAAATCTAATAAACTCTTACTTGTCAATTAAATATACCAAAAAAGTACAAATATTTTCGTGCGCATGTGCTATTTTCTGTAACCTTAAAATTCAAATATTTATTTCTCAACATTGACAATTAATTGTTCTTATTGACGTCAAATAAAGCATGACTCTACCATCAGTTCGGAAAAACCTTCGTGAAGAACAACTGGCTAGAAACCATTGAAAACCTGAAAACCCTGGTGTTCAACATCACTCTCCGACTTGATTCAGTAGTCCATAGCTTGTCAATTGTATATGAAAAATATAACTGGAAAACTCTGAAATAACTGAGCCTATTATTTATAAATAATCTTGTTTTTCTGTACTTTTGCAACAGTAACGCCGTAATATCGTATTCCTGGAGGAGGGCGTTAACGCAGTCTTCACTAATGGGGCTGTTTTCTAATCGTGTTGAAATATCAAATAAATTATTATTATTATAATACCCCAGTGCCTTGGTTCTCGTGTTTATTAAAAAAACATTGCACCATTTCTGGCAATATAATTTATGCCGCAGGCTTGTCGCCAATTATTATTATTTCATAATTGCAAAACTACATTATCCAGACGTATTATACCTATTGGTTATGTTTTACCATCAGGACCTATATCAATCAGGACACCGCTATTGTTATAAATAATTACTATTATCTATTTCAAACGTATACATCCATATGTGTTAGTATTATTTGTCCAACAACCCTCAAGAAGGCGTTGTTTGTGTACGGCAACTCTTATGACAGGCTAGCAAACAACAACTTACTATACTGGCAGGGGCTGATATTCTGCAGGCCCCGGGGGGGGCACTTCTCGTTCTGGCAGTAGCACTTGTTGTCCTGGTTCCTGTCGGCGCATTCGAAGGTGGAGGCGGGGGGCGTGTACAGGCCTGTCTGGATGCCTGGAAGGTACGGGTAACGGTTACAAACACTGAAGAAATGAGACCTCATTTTGCGGCAGTTTTTGAGAAACGGAAGAAGCTATACAATGACTGAGGAAGGGGGCGGCTCCTGTAGGCTACATTTTCGTGATCTTTAAGGGCTACCCCATAGAATGGTTTGTACGTGGACCTTAAGATGTACAGTAGCATCAATTACCAAATACAATGCATTTCTTTGTTAGTCAAGGAGACCGGTGCCTAAACTAGACCTAGGGTCGGTGTTTCGGGACACCAGGACTCCACCCCTATTACAATTTTTAATTCGGGAAGTTATATAACTTTAATTTAATTAATGTGTAGTACTTATAAGGATAATTCGAGATGAAAACCAAGTCTACAAAAACATTAAAAACATAAATAACGGAGAATATTAAAAACTTTCGCAATCATTGGTGTACAGCGTGATGATTGACAACTTTGAAAACAAATAGTTCAATTATTGTGGCTTTTAAATATGGTCAATGTCAGCTTATTGATCAGGAATGTCAGAAGATAAAAATTATGTTAAATGTTTGGTAATGTTAGTTAAGTTGGTAAAGATGAAGTAAAGAAAAATTATAAAATCGATCAGCAAAGTCGATACCTGCGAGCGTCTCAAATAACCATCCGTGAGTGTGCTCATCAGAGAGTTGATTAAGCTCGATACCCTTTTAACAAACTTTTCCTTGTTAGAATTATATCAGAAAATAAATACTACCATTATTACAGTAACTCACCGTCTTTGTAAACATCCTCGCGGTACTGCAGCGGCAGCGTGCGGCAGAGGTCCTTGTCGTACACGTGCACTACGTCCTCCGCAGTCACCGACCGGGGCGGGAAGAAGGAGCCTTCCGAGGCCCTGCGGACGAGAGAGGAAGTGTTATTAGTTGTTATGTATATTATAACTACAAAGAGGAAAGATTTGTTTGTTCGTATGTCATCTACTACTCGGTAAACTACTCGCTACGGTAAACTCGAACTACTGAATCACATTTGGAAATTATTTTTCCGTTGGCTAGTTAGCCAGGAGTGACATAGGATATATAATGTCCCAGACTGTTCACACGGGTGAAACAGAGACTGCTCCTGAAATATAGTATCTATACAACCACACAGGCGGAAGGTAAATGAGTACGAGATTCATTAAGTAAAGGGCTAAATTAAGAGAGGACTTAATTTACGCTATATTCAAGAGAAAAGGACGGGGTGAGTGAAAGTGGGCCGATGACGATAAAAACATGCAAAATTTGTGTGAAAATCTTTGATTAAAAAAGGGAGGAGTCAAAACAAACGGTCACAAAACAAATGTTTTACAATTATTCTATTATTAAAGGCCTCTTGTTACATAAACTTGCAACTTACTTCCCACTTCTGTTCAAATGTGCACGCATTATGAACTTAGTCCAGTAATGGATTTCAAAATAAAGTACAAAAAAAACATTTCGCGTTGAAGTCTTTTGTTAAAGATTTGTGGACGCTTTCCCGCCGTTATGCAATAATGCTTCTTGCAATTACGATACTTACAATAAACCTTTATTTAATGAACGTAGACGCCATCGTGATGGCTGTATCGCGAAGTTCATTAAACAATCTAAGCTGTACGCTTATAAGAGATTGTGGGACATATTAGCGATGTAATGCAGTTCACGACTTAAATTCAATCACAGTAACACATTCTGGTTATTGCCATGTAGATAATAATTTTCAGGAGTAGCAGAGTTATCTTTTGATAGTGTGAGACGGTATTAAAGCCTTTTCTTTTTTTTAACTGTCATATATCTACGTTTGTGCCGGTGTTATACAGGAAGTTCACGATCTCATAGTCACTTCCTTCTGATACAGTTGAGGAGGGCGATGGCTGGATCCCGCGTTAACTCGTGAACGGGTGCCGTTTGAGGGTGTTCTTCGTTTGGATATTTGGGGGGAAGGAGACTTGCCGAGCTAACAGATGCAGATAAGAAAAATATTTGAGTCATTTATTTTGAAAAATCGTCATCCGTGAAGTTTCTTGCCAGTTCTTCTTCGCGAAGGTTTTTCCGAACTGGCGGTAGTCATGTTTTATTTGACGTCAATAAGAACAAGTAATTGTCAATGTTGAGAAATATATATTTGAATTTGAAGCGAAACCAAACCAAACCAACTTTGATCACACAATATTGCTGACGCTACGTTTTAGTTGGGTATTTGACACCAGTGAAAATGATTTTATCATCTAGAGGAAGGTAGCCTAAAACGGGTGACCCGCCTAAGACGGGTAAGCACTCGTACACCGCTATGTGAAGCATTGGTGTGAATGTGTGCGTGTGCCGAGCATTCTCGAATATTGACGAGTTTCAATCAGTTTCACTCCGGCGCTGGAGTCGCATAATCGCGAAGGTGTGTGTGACAAACGTTTTGAAGTGGTTTTATTAAAAAATAAAAAGGTAAGGGTTTTATGATTAGTGGGATTTCTTTATAGCTGACATGTTGTTTGTGTTACAGTTTTATAAAAGTACTATCTAACTTTAAATTGGAATAAAAATATTTGTTTGCTTTGCTTTCATTTTGAGGTTATTATTACTTTGCGATAAAATGTGTCAAGGGGCAAAACAGGTAGGGCAAAACGGGTAGGTACCCGTTATGCCCGGAATTAACTGTTCTTCTAAAATCTACGTCTTTTTCTAGATGGTGAATAAATATAAGCGAAAAACAAATCGTGCGTCCTGGAGTGAAACTAGGATGCAACAAGCAATGGAAGAAGCGATAACTACGTCGGTTTCTGCTGCTGCAAAAAAGTATGGCCTTACGTTGTCTACTTTACAACGGCATATAAAAAAAGGAACATCCGAAAAGAAATTGGGAAGGTATCAGCCGGTATTTAATAAGTCACAAGAAAAAGAATTACTTGAGTATGTGTTTCAGATGGACGATATTTTTTATGGATTAACCAAAAACGAATTTTTAGAGCTCGTTTACCAGTATGCCGTAAAAAATAAGATAACTAATCCTTTCAAAAATAACTGTGCCGGGAACGATTGGTACCTTGGTTTTAAAAAGCGTCACCCTGAACTTTCCATTCGACAGCCAGAACCAACATCTGTGGCACGTGCCCGAGGGTTCAATAAACCACAAGTTTTGCGGTTCTACGACCTCTTAGAAGCTGAGATAGACAAACATGGCATCGATGCTACGCGCATCTATAACGTCGATGAAACCGGGATACAAACTACCAGTAATAAGCCACCCAAAATTTTATCCAGAACTGGAAAAAAACAGGTCGGCGTAATTTCAAGCGTTGAGAGAGGGAAATTAACTACGGTTGTCTGCTGCTGTAATGCAGCTGGATCTTTTGTTCCTCCATTCATCATTTTTGGTAGGAAGAGGATGGTTGCCAGATTGTTGGATGGAGCTCCACCTAGCACCAACGCTACTTGCACAGACAATGGCTGGATAACGGGACCTACGTTTTTGGAATGGCTTCGACATTTTGTTGAAGTAATTCGTCCAACACCAGAAAGAAAAGTTATTCTGGTGATGGACAGCCACGAATCACACAAATACCTCGGTGCTTTGGAGTACGCCTCAAAAAATAATGTCATTTTCGTTTCACTCCCTCCTCACACGACACATCGTATGCAGCCCTTAGATCGGTGTGTATACGGTCCTTTAAAGACGTATTTTGAGCAAGCAGTTGGTGCCTTTCAAAAAAGCCATGTGGACGAATAATTTCCCAATACGAGGTATCAAGACTATTTGGCGAATCATATATGAGAGCAGCTAGTGCACAAAATGCCATTAATGGCTTTAAAACTACTGGGATTTGGCCAACAAATCGTCATATTTTTGATGAGTCTGATTTTTTGCCTTCTTCTTTGACGGACCGCCCCGAACCATTGGAATCAGGAGCTTTAATTTCAACAACAACTGATTTATCCCAGTGTGCTCTAATAAATGGTGAAATATCTTCAAGTATTCGTCCATCTCTTGACTCAGACCGCACTGTTTCTCCGTCAGTGCTAGAAAATGATGAGTGTTTGATCTCTATTTTAGTGGCTGATGTGCAAGAGAACAACCCCATTCCATCTGAAGTTTTTAATAATCTTGAAAACAGAATTTCATGTTCTACACCAGTTGATTGTATTTCCCTTCGGCCAGTGTCTTCTCCATCGCCACCTTTGATTCATATGAAACCCATTGACATAGGACCTATGCCAAAACTGAGCCCAAATAAAACAAATCGTAAACGAAAGATCCAAAGAGCTGAAGTGTTAACAAGCACACCGATTAAAGAACAACAAAAAGAGAAAGAAGAAAAGAAGAAACGCGTGAAGCCAGTTGAAAAGAAAAAAAAAACAAATATAAAGAATATGCCCTCCACTAGCAAAACAAAGAAAATTATAACTAAGCGTATTAAAAAAGCAAAATATTTTTGCTTGGTTTGTAGTGACCCGTATGTGGATCCACCTGATGAAGACTGGATTGAATGTGGAGACTGTAAAGAGTGGGCTCATGAAGCTTGTACCTCTTATTCTGGTATAGGTTCCTATTTTTGTGATTTGTGTCAGGAGTAGTGTATTTGAGCAAGTAAATCCTTATTAATTATATATTTCCCTATGTTTTTCTACGTTTAAAATGAAACTTTGATCTCAATAAGACTGATAGCGTGTTAGCGTAGAGGTAATTTTGAAAGTTGAGATTATTTGAAGTACTTACTTTTATTTTTGCCACCCGATCTCCAAACATTTTTTTATGATAATTTTATTATTTAAGACTGAATATGTTATAGACTATATGCCAAACTGTTAAAATATTGTCAATTTGTTACATTTCTTACTTATTTAAGCTATAAAAACTGTTGTGTGTATAACCAAAATTCAAAACCTAGGTCTACCCGTTTTACCCAAAAGCGTTACTCGTTTTAGGCTTATATGCGGGCAAAATGGGTTATCGTAAGGGTTTTTGATTATTGCATTAAATAAATAATTGAAACTCAAATAACTAATATTTATGTTTTATTTCGAAGATCGATAAATATCCCACCCTACAATGTAAAAAAAGGTTCCTTTTATTTAAAAAAACTCTGTTTTTTTTAGCCTTGTTGTTAGCTTACCCGTATTGGGCCACCTTCCCCTATTTATAAAATATACGTTATTTTCACCGTTGGTTATCAAAATTATTATAATAGCAAAGCATTTTTTTAAATATTATTTATTAGTTTATATTATTAATTTATCCATACGTCCATTCAATTTTTAGTATGATTGACAGGTTGTGACGTCACAACTCGGTACCGTGTTGTGCGGAGCGTGTTTCGGCAACTCGCAGCAGCTCTTCAAACACATCGCTGTATCTAGACAACTATTGATTGTAAACATACTGTTACTTCCGACACGTTGTGACGTCACAACTCGGTACCGTGTTGTAAGGAGCGGGTTTCGGCGACTCGCAGCAGCTCCTCAAACACATCGCTGTATCTAGACAACTGTTGATTGTAAACATACTGTTACTTCCGACACGTTGTGACGTCACAACTCGGTACCGTGTTGTAAGGAGCGGGTTTCGGCGACTCGCAGCAGCTCCTCAAACACATCGCTGTATCTAGACAACTATTGATTGTAAACATACTGTTACTTCCGACACGTTGTGACGTCACAACTCGGTACCGTGTTGTACGGAGCGTGTTTCGGCGACTCGCAGCAGCTCCTCAAACACATCGCTGTATCTAGACAACTATTGATTGTAAACATACTGTTACTTCCGACACGTTGTGACGTCACAACTCGGTACCGTGTTGTAAGGAGCGGGTTTCGGCGACTCGCAGCAGCTCCTCAAACACATCGCTGTATCTAGACAACTGTTGATTGTAAACATACTGTTACTTCCGACACGTTGTGACGTCACAACTCGGTACCGTGTTGTAAGGAGCGGGTTTCGGCGACTCGCAGCAGCTCCTCAAACACATCGCTGTATCTAGACAACTATTGATTGTAAACATACTGTTACTTCCGACACGTTGTGACGTCATAACTCGGTACCGTGTTGTACGGAGCGTGTTTCGGCGACTCGCAGCAGCTCCTCAAACACATCGCTGTATCTAGACAACTATTGATTGTAAACATACTGTTACTTCCGACACGTTGTGACGTCACAACTCGGTACCGTGTTGTACGGAGCGTGTTTCGGCGACTCGCAGCAGCTCCTCAAACACATCGCTGTATCTAGACAACTAGTGATTGTAAACATACTGTTACTTCCGACACGTTGTGACGTCACAACTCCGTACCGTGTTGTACGGAGCGTGTTTCGGCGACTCGCAGCAGCTCCTCAAACACATCGCTGTATCTAGACAACTATTGATTGTAAACATACTGTTGCATCTGCGATATTTCTTTACTGTCGATAAACTATTTAAATAACATGTAATAAAAGCAATTTGTCAAATACCCATTTAGAAATGAACGATGATATTTAACTATATATTCCTTTACTTGACATTCTTCCTTGAAAATAAATATGAATCAGACTATATATTGCAACCAGTACATTTTGTTGGAAAACGCGTCTTTAGTAAGGTCAGGAGAATAAGTCATCTGTTTCGTAAAGGTTAAGTCGTTGTGGTCAACTGTAATCACATTTTGATTGCGTCTATGGATTTTTCTGAGGATTATATTTAATGGCTGTTATTTAAGTTATGGAGATATAAAATATGTAGGAATACTTACATATATAAATATAATACACAGGGTGTACCTCAGAGGACTATTAGAAATTTGATAAAAATGTTGTCAAACAAAACTGGCAGTTGACCCGTGTGTAGTGTATGCGGTGTCGAAGTTTTCTTTTCATTTTCGCAATAAGCTTTCTTTGAGAAAGTTACCCAGAGTTATGTGTCATTTTCCCGTGTGTAAATTTTCCGAATGGTAAAAAACGTCTCCCTGTATATTATATGGGTCAAGCAATGACCCTTTTCAATGCAATGTAACCCACAGTGGGTGTCAACATTAGCCTCAATCAAAATAGTAGGTGGTTTCAAGTCACGTTTACTACACCATTGTTTAGTAAACTCGTAGTTTGCGTTCTTATTTAAAATTATAGTCGAAAACATTTGTCAATTTAGGCTTTTCAAGTTAAAAGCTATCATCATGCGATGTGCCATGTCGCCATACTAAACTTGTGGAAGCCGGAAACATTGAGTTTTTAGATACCTCTGGTTTATATTTCAAATCATTATAAATTCCATTTGATAGAACTCGTGAACAGTTTTAAGATATCTTATATAGTTTCGAAATACACAAGGTCTGTTATCGTTTCCGCCCTGTATAATTTCTATATATTTAATATAAAATATATTTTCACCAATAATGTTTATGTCACACCAGCGGTTACAGCCCGGAATGGCTTTGCATAATTTGAGGGACAGACAGATTAATTTCAACAGAGTTTAAATAATATTATCCATGTCGAAAATCACATATTTCATTAACCTGATGATACCTATCAAAAATATTATTGTTTGTCTGAACATTTTCTGAATTTGGTCCAAATAGTTAAGCAGCCCCACTTTATCAGTGAGTGTGACTACAATCAGGCTGGCCACTGCCTTCGGTCAGACATAAGGCTTTAACCAACAAGAAAAGATAAGTCAAAGTGTACACCAGTGACTCGGAGATGAAAAGTGCTACTCTTCGACCAAGCTAGACAACTGACAATCGTGACGTCATGGAGCAGGCCTTCCATCACTTTGTAGTAGATATCCCAAGAAGTCGAACCAAGCGCTCCGATAGTTCCTTTTTGGTGCGGGTCGCCAAGGTGTGGAATGAACTGCCTGCGTCTGTTTTTCCAGAAAACTATAGTCCAAGTTATTTCAAGCGTCGAGTGAATAGGTATCTCGTGGATAGACGTGTAACACCTTCGTCTTCATCGTCACTTTCCATCAGGTGAGATAGAAGACAAACGTCTTATCCTTTTTCAATAAAAAAAATATATATTGTTGTTTAACTTCGGAATTTTACGTGAGTTTTTAGTTAGGTACCTGACTAAATTATAAAAGTATTGAGCTCGTTTCTTTTGCAGTTTGTGTTGTTTATTACTTGTAAAGGATCGATTGGAGAAGCCGTAATTCATCTTTTCGCCTGGTCGCTAGTTCAACCTATATGTATTATATATAGCTGCATTGTAAACAAGGCGTTGTGCGAGCATGCGACCTCATGCACGCATAAATGGCCCACGCTTGGGGAAGCCCCAATGCTCGGGAAGGTTGTGTCAATGTAAGCAATGACGTTTTTCTTTTTCTGTGAACGCAGTTTCAATGTGAAATGAGTTAGCGTGGAATCTTACAGAACCTTGGGGTAATGTGATATAAAAAATTAACAACTGAAAAGAAAATAATAGAGAGCATTGATTTCAGATAGAACGCTATAACCTAAGTAGTATCCAACATCCATTTTTACTTTATGTAAATGTGTCTGTGGGTCTAACGAAGACAGTACCTAACTAGTCTAACCAATAAATTGATTTGAAACGATTTCGAATAATCCTAATTTCGCGCCAAAATGAAAAACTTGTTAATTTGCGGCCAACGTACAGTTTAAAATAACTCACAAGAATATATGAATCAATACAATATTTAATAGCAATATTTAATAGCTATTTGCGATCATCGGGATTTCCCGAGGTTATTTATTGTGTATACGCAGTCAAAGCAATCACAACGGTATGTGTGGTAATTAGTAATTAATTATAATATTTAAGTTTTATCCTTATGTGTCTAGTTTCGATAATAACAGATTTGACAAAATCCAAATATTTTATTTCATCATAGGTCAAATAAATACACGTGATGAATACGTAAAATAAGTACTTAGGTATACAGATTTACTGCGACACGAAGAAACACAGACAGATCCACTCACTCGATACGCGCACCTTGTTATAGCTACACGCCACCAAGTTATCGTTCCTTAGCAAAGCCTGGAACTAAATACGCGCCTAAATGTCAAACTGCATGTACGCGTAGGACACAGCGCCACCCCGTCGGACTACGTCGCTTTTAGTGCCTGGAAGGCCGCTGCGCAACCTACACGGTCTATTATCACACGCTTGTCAAGATTATCTCGCGAAAGGCGAATGTGGCGCCATGTGGGGGAAAATGAAAAAAATGGCGAGTTTCTTAGATACGTGTGTATACTAATACTTGAAACTGTCAGGAATCGTTTTTGAGTAGTCTAAGCAGCTGATTACCATAAAACGCAACTTTGCAAAATTCAATTGAATTGTATATGAATGATGCAGACAAATGTCTCATCTAAATATTATTGAAGTATCTATCAGAAGTGACAAACAAAATTAGACCAAGGTTTTTCGTCTGCGCCTATTGTTTAGACACATATAGTCCCATAGCTTTACAAAGAAGATTGAATGGGCATGTACCTCTTGGATAGTCGAACACCATCATCTGCATCACCACTTTCCATCAGGTGAAAACGAAAACTTATTCAAGAACGTAGGTATGCCACTCACCGTATATTGTTGCAGGGCTTGTCCTTCCAATGCGGCAGGTGGTCCAGTCCGTTGATCTTATCGATGTAACCGAAGCGCTCCATGGATTTTTGTCCTGTGTAGATCGTGGAGACTTCGTCCAGAGTACCGTTTCTCTGGAAAATTGTTTAAAAAAACCCTATACCTTTAAGCACTGTTGTGTAGTCGAACGGCCGCACGATCTTAAGGCGGTAATAAATACAGAGTTTGCGTAGCAAATCTAGATTTAGATGATGTGTAGATTCACTAAACAAAATCTATACGTAGAAGTGCCTTAAGTAACCATTAACGCTTCTGAGTTCAACGTAAGATAATTAACAACCAATCTAAATTTAATCTGGTGATTGATGACGGTAACTTTCAAAGTTAGGTCTATAAAAGGTTTGCCATTTGCGGCATGTTGTTCAGAATTTGTTCATTCCCTAAAATTTAGTTAGCTTCTTGTTACCTGGCTGTACTTGCTGCTTATTCTTAGATTAATTTTAATTCATTTTGTTTATTCACAAATAGCTTGAAAATAAATGTAACGATTCTTTTTTTCATAAGCATTGCTATGATTTTTTTGTCAGGGAATGAACTTTTAACCATATACGAGTATAATGTTCAATGGTTCTAGGTAACGTAAAAAAATATAATTATTGAAGGAATTCGATGATTTTCAAGACATTTTATCAGCGAGTGAAATCTTAAATGGCACTTAAGAAGTAGGTACAGTCGGGATCGAGAATCGCTTGCGCGCTGTTCGATCTTTTGTAGGCGCCCCGCATACTAAGGAGCGACCACACTGCAGGCGATTCCAGTATGAATCTGCGCCTGCACCAACTTCCCCGAATGTACCTCTTATTTAATTCTTACCTGACTGGGCCAGAAGGAGGGTTATGCTTTTTGAATATGTGTATGCGTGTATATTTATTATACTTAGTTTTGAGACTGACATAAGGTATATTTCCCATAATTCCCAGTGGAACAGGAGTTGAAATTAGAAGGAAGTGAAATTCTGCAGCTTGTTTAATATGTCATAAATACACTAAGAATTAATAAATTTAAATTATAATGTAACTTACAGCGATCAAAAGACCCATCTGGCTGTTCGGTCGTTTTCCTTTCGGGTAGAAGATGTGCGCGAGCGACACGAGCGGATCGTTATAGCTGAAACCAACCCTTGAGATAGATTGTATACTAGGGGAGGTAGGGTAGGGTAGGGTAGGGAATGGATTTACAAGCCTGCACTGAAATACATTCTTGGTTTAATGAGTTTGATTTAAGCCTTGAGGCCCACCTTAAAAAATGTTACTTAAGTTGATAATTGTGGTACGTTTATGTTTATGATAGAAATCTTGTTGAAAATTAATAATTAATGATATTTTATTCACTTTATTCATTAAATAAACAGACATTTCATACACTTAAAATTAAAACTTGACAAAAAAATTACAAATTATTACTTCCCAAATAATGTTTCGCAAAATTTCATTTGCCAAATTATTACTTGGCAAATAAACTCTAGACAAATAATTATATCGCAAACCTAATCTTTTCCAAGCGAATGTTTCAACAATAACTCGATTACCAACCAGTACTTGTAACCAATTTTAATTTAATCAAAGGAAAAATTAGTTTTTCACGTTACACATTTTACACTAAGTAAAATAAGCCAAATAATTTGACTCGTCAATTTTCAATTGACATTTCTATTTGCATCATTTTATTAGTGGCAGAGAATGTACTATAGCAAAGTTTGGAATTCCTAAGATAGTGTCTTTTTTTGTTTTGAACTAAAGTCGCTTTTCGTGAAAAGCTGGAAATGGTATATAATTTGGTCCTGGGGCTTCGCCGGGTGCTGGCGCACCACGCTCGCCTTGCTCGCTGGGGTCGCGCGGGTATTAACTGCACACAAACCTAACCTAACCCAATTAGTTACTTTTGTCTTAAAATTTTATGTCCAAACAAATCATTTGACTAAATGTTATTTGTCTAAAGTTTGTTTGCTGTAATAAATCACTTGTTAAAAGACCAAATGACTTAATGCCATTATCCTTGGTAATATACTGCCGAGTAAAAATTTTACCAAATGTGTGCGTACTAAAATAATTCCAAATGTTGCATTGATGTAAAAAACGTTGGCTAAAATAGAAAATAGTTGAAATGAAATGAAATGAAAAATGTTGTCAAAATAGTTTTAGCAAAATGGCAGGATCCCGATTTATACAGAAACCCGTGAAGTTTTCATGCGAAAATTATAAAATTAAACGAGAAACACGGTCATACAATACAAAAAAAAAAAATAATAAATTAGATCATTATTTACTTAAATGCAAAAAGAGTTCCCTTTTAAACTTTGGGAGAGAGAGATGAAAAATGTCAATGTTATTTTGAATCTTATTACATTGGGTACAAGGTCTGTTGATGGAAGACTATCTTATAATTGTTTCGGGAAAGAGAAAGATAAAAATTTTATTCGAGAACAAGCAATATTCATGTTACTTAGTAAGTATGGAGACTCAGTTATATTATTCATAGTTTTAACCAGGAAATTATATTTAGTGTCTACCGCGTTTCAGAGAGTGATCACTGTGAAATTTTTCATGATATGATGTTTGTTTGATAATGCGTAGGTATTCCACAGCATAGTTGCGTATTCTAATATCGATGAATCCTTTAACATTTGAAAACGGTGAAAATATTTAAGTACACATAACAAATTAACGAAATAACTTGACCTCTATGTCAATTATTCTCTAATTTTAACGAATAACGATAGATAGCTGAAATATTCGACTGATCAGATGTTACTTTTATAACTCACAACCTCAATAAACGAAAAGTAATACGTTTAACTCAATCTACATTTGAAACAGATACTTATAGAAGGTTGCAAACTCACCCGAAGACCAGTTGCTCTGCGGTAACGTGCACGAAGGGCTTGGCTCGTTCTCGATACGTCATGGCTAGCCCAGACACAAGGATGTTGAACAGCCAGCCCGCCAGGTTTGGCGAGAACGAGGTTACTGTCTGAAGAGGAAAGATGGTGTCATGGTAGATTTTTAGTTTAAAAAGTGGAGTTCTATAGACTTAATAAAATATAAATTAAATAAGTTCTAGAAATAAGTTTACAAGATCTGATGAGGATCGTCAGAAAGCAAAAGATGCGGGCCATACAATATCGAGTGGGCTGGATATCCTTAGGGAGGCTTTTGTTTGTTAGATGACGCTTTTAGATAAAGAAGGGAGTCCTTAAACTCAAAACAGTCTTCATGAATCCCACTACAAAGCGATGAGCCTAGACTATATGTGGTGTTTTCAAGCCAATACGCTTACTAAGAAATTCATATTCAAATTTGAAAGAAAAAATTCCTAGAGTTTTTTATACGGTTCTCAGAGTTAGCATATATTTTCTTAGGTTTTCCTCCTACATCAAAGCAGTCAGTTTTTTGTTAACAAGTGGTGTTGCGGGTCCATTTATTTCGTAGGTGGATTTCCTAACGACATTTTCAAAACATGAAACAAATTCAATTATTTTTGGGGAAACCTTCGTCGTGTGGGCCCTTTGTTGACTATAGGTTAAATAAACAGAACTAAGTCTACTCACCAGCAGTGGGATGTTGGGGACCACGAGCTGCTGTCGTTTGTCCACGCTCATCTCTGGCACGAAGCGCAGGATCTTGTTGTGTTGGAACGTCACCGTGTCGTTGTCGTGGAACTTGATGTTCACCTTTTCCATGTCTTCTCTGTAGAGGAGAAAGAGGAGTGACATACAGAAATTAAATGTAGAAATACAGAGACTACATGAAGAGCTACTTATTCTAACCAATAAGTATGAAATTTCTCAAAAAGAAATTAAGAAACACACTGTAGCTATGGACAATTTAATTGAACTGTCTAAATATAATCATGACCGCTTTGAGTCCCTTACTAATTATTATGAAAGTAATTCAAATAATACTACATCAGATTGTCCTCTGCCAATATCCAGTCAACCTGAGGAGCCATATGTCACTAAGCATGTAGTATCAAACTCAGGTAGTAGCTTAGATAAGAAGTCAAATAAAAGTGAATTAAATATAATTATGTATAGCGATGAACTTGGTAAGAACATGGGATTGCAACTTACTCGGTGTGTTGGGGGGCCAATAACTAATTATTGTTACCCCGGTGCTTCATATTATGACATAGTTGATAAAATTACATCCCGTACATTTAACCCTTATACAATATTGATTATATTAGTAGGCAGATGTAAGCAACTAAGTAGGAAAACAATGACAGCATGTTTTGCTAGATTGAATTGCAGGCAGAATATTAGTAAAATTATTTTGTTTGCATTTCCATTTACCCAGAGCCCCTCAGAAAATAATATGAAGCATCGACTAAATATAGATGTACAAAATATGACATGTCGTCATAGTGAAAAATTTCAGTTTATTGATTTAAATACATTTATTAACAAGCCATTTATGACCAATGATAGGTACAATTTGTACAGTAATGACCTACGACATATAGCATACTCGCTATCATATATTTTATTCATAACAGTCAATTCGTTGACTACAACCGCTGCTTCTATTGAGCAGTCACTTTATACTTTTGACCCGTTGGAATGTAATATTCCAAAACATAGTATTAGAAATAATTTAAACATAAGTTAGTGACAATAGATAATACATCTAGCACCAGTATTCTAAGTAGTAATTTAAGCAATAAAAATGTAAAAAATAATTTTCTGAACATAGTCCATCAAAATATGCAGGGCATTGATGGTAAGGAATTACAGATCGAACTATTCATAAACTGTGAAAATATTCATATACTATGTATCACAGAGCACTGGCTCACACAGTGTCAAATTATGTCTTCTTATAAGAATCATGCAATTGCTAGTTCATTCAACAGAGAACAAACAACTTGCGGCGGCTCAATGATCATCACTCATAAGAGCCTAACATTTAAAGAACGCACTGATATTGTAAGTCTGTCTGTTGAGCGATCAGTTGAAATAGCCTGTATTGAGATAGGGAATATTGTTATAATAAGTGTATACAGACCCCCATCCTCACCATTTGAAGTATTTGAGAGCACTATGGATGAGGTATTACATAGAGTAAATAACAAAAACAAAGAAATAATTATTTGTGGCGATTTTAATATTGATTTATTAGTAGAGACGTCACAAAGTAAACGATTCTTGAATCTTTTTAATTGTTACAACCTAAAAAATCTCTTCTTAGAGCCTACGCGAATCACAGCGACCTCAGCCACATGTCTTGATAACATTTTTACAAATTTAATGCCATGTACAAAGTCAGTAATTAATAAACTACAATCAGATCATAGTGGACAGTTGGCCACTTTTGATATTGGGCTAAAAAAGACTTTAAAAAGAGAAATTACCTTTATACCCTTGAATGAGAGACGGCTTGAAACATTTAGGAAAAATGTATTTGAAAAACATTTAAATTAGATTACTGTGCAGATCCTATTACTCAATATAACTCTATTCATAATATAATTAGAAATGAATATGACTCTGTTTTAAAAAAAAAGAAAATATGTATAAATAATAATTTATTTAGGTTTAGTGACTGGGCAACAGTGGGAATATGCAGAAGTAGAAATAGATTATATGAATTGTACAGTGAAAGAACTTATAATCATAATAAGACATTTTATGAATATGTTAAAAAGTATTCAAAATTATTTAAACGAGTTTGCAGTGTAGCTAAATCTAATTACATTAATAATAAAATTAAATATAGTACTAACATTTCAAAAACTGCATGGAATATAATTAATCAGGAAACTGGGAAAGCAAAAGAACCACACACCAAATATAATTTAAAAATTAATGATAAAGTGTGTCAACTGACAAAGAAGTTGCTGAAGCATTTGAAATTTTTTTTACTGCCATCCCTGTGTCAACTACTTCGAGTATTAATTCATGTTCCACTCTTGCACAGTCACATTCTCGCTCCGATCGCCACGCGGTGCGGACGTGCAAGACCCAGCTCTCCGTTGATCGGTCCCTTCCCGCCATTCCGTGGCGCTCAGTTTACTGACGTCACAGTCTAGCGTGTTGGCTCCGTACTACGGGTTTCTAAGTCTTTCTACTCCGTCTGAGTGCTTTCGAAGTGCGATTTTTCTTTGCGACTAAGCCTCTTAGTCTTCAAAGTGCTGTGCTAAGTTGTGTTGTGCTTGTGCTGAGTGCAGTGTTGTGCCCGGCGTAAGTAGTCTGGTTTCAGTGCAAAGGATACTTAACGGTGACAACGAATTTGTACTGAACCAGTCCTTTTTATTTTTATTTATTTCTCTTCTCTATTTTATTTATTTTTCTCCTATTTTCATATTTATTTTTATCATATTTGTGTGTATTCGTGTGTATTTGTCCTTTCTGTCGGTAAAGGTTGACCCTAACGCGGTCAACTCTTTACCTGCGTACCCTTTTTTAGGTTTCTAGGTAGCGGCCTTCGGCGTACTATTGTTAGTTTTAAGTTTTTCTCCCCAGCCCCCCTACCGCTGGTAGGGAGGTTTGCCGCTTTGATTTTGGTAGGTTTTTAGGAACTAGGCATCTTTATTATACTTATATTTTTACATATTATTGTCCCAACCCTCCCTAATGGATCCGCTAATCATTATTAACGCGTTCACCCAGGCGCTTGCTGCGGCAGGCGTCTCCATCCCAAAAGACATCCTAACGCAGGCCTTGCAGGCATCAATCGCGTCCCCGGCCCCTCAGGCCCCAACCCCAGCCCCTCAGGCCTCCAACATCCAGACCCCTCAGGTCTATAGCTCTCCCGCGTCTCCCGTTCCATCCGATATGGACTGCGCGTCGGTCTCATCCTCGCGCTCTTCTCGTAGGAAGCGTACCGCTCCCGGGAGCGATTCAGACTCCGCCGCGTCCGTAGCTTCGTCGGTCGCCGCCACCCTAACCGGCTCTCCAGAGCCCGAGTTCCAATTAGTTGCCAAACGCTCTAAGAAGCGTTCGAAAAAGGCCGCGGTGTCTTCAACACCCGAGCCAACCCCGGTGTCTTCAACACCAGCCCCCGCGCCACTCATGTCACTCGAAGTGACCGCGATTCCGTCGGTCACATCGAAGCCAGCGACGCGCTGCGCTCCCGTCCCGCCGAAGCCTCAGCTCCCTCCGCCCGTCTTCCTGCGTGAAAAAGCGCGCTGGACCGCGGTTTCAAACTTGTGCAAAGTGCACAAAATTAATTACTTAAAAGCCGCCAACGCTGGCGATACAATCAAGATTCAAATAGCGACCGTCGACGACTTCCGCGCGTTTACCAGGTTACTCGGATTAAACCAAATCGCGTATCACACCTACGCCCTCCCGGAGGAGCGTAAGATCCGCGCTGTACTACGGGGCGTCCCGTTCGAACTCAGTAACGAGGACATTCTCGATGACCTTAAGTCTCAGGGTTTCCCGGTCACAGCAGTGCACAAGATGCACTCCAACCGCGGTAGGCGTTTTCCCTTAGCGTTGGTAATCTTGTCGAATACTCCCAACTCGAGGGAGATCTTTAGAGAGGCTCGCACAATTTGCGGACTCTCAAATATCTCCGTCGAGCGTCCCAACCCCCGCGGTCACCCTGGGCAGTGCCACCGCTGCCAGCTCTACGGCCACGCAGCGGCTAACTGCTCAGCTCCCCCCAGGTGCGTTAAGTGCCTGGATCCACATTTCACAAAGGAATGCACTCGCACTCCCGAATCCAGTTCCCCCCCTGCCTGTGTGCTGTGCGGCCAGTCTGGTCACACAGCTAACTACAGGGGCTGCCCGCGTGCACCGCGTTCCACCGCCAAGAGGGTCGCGCCTAAACCGGCGCCGCCGCTCACTCACGCTAACTTCCCGCCGCTGCGCAACCGGGGTCCCCCGGAAGCAAAGCCCGTTCAGCCGACGCCTACTCCGGCTCTGTCTTGGAGGAAGCGTCCGGCCGTTCCGCCTGCACCTTCCCGACCCATCCCAGCTCCCGTAGCTTCCGTAGGGCCACGTCCTTCTCCGTCATCCGCACCTCAGTCGTCGTTGGCTGAGGACATGAAGACCGTGTTCGACGTTATCCAAAACGTCGATATTAACGAAATTTCCGTGCTCGCACGCAAACTGCGAGCCGCCCGCTCTCCTCAAGAGCGTTTATTTGCTTTAGCCGAGCATCACTCGCTCCTAAGTTCGTTGTAAATTCTTTTATATTTGTATAAATTCGTATATAATAAATTATAATGTCTAGACCCGCGAATCCCGCGTCCTGTCGTATCAAACCCAAGGGCTTATCCCTAATATCTTTTAACGCTCGTAGCCTGAACACCAACCTTCCCGAGATTAAACTGTTCCTTCAGAACAAAGAACCTGACTTATTCCTTCTCCAGGAGACATGGCTTACTCCAAACCGCTCCAGGGGATTCGCTATACCGAAGTACGCGTTTATTCGTAACGATAGGCCCAACTCCGACGGTTTCGGCGGCACCGCTATATATTACAAAAGAGGTTTCCATTGCTGTCCTCTCCCTACCCCTCCTCTCCTCAACATGGAAGCCACTGTGTGTAGATTGGCTATGACTGGTCATCCGACCATCATCATAGCTTCAATCTACATACCTAGTGGTACCAGACCAATCCGCAGCGACTTTGAGGCCATTCTCGCCCTCGGCCATTCAGTCATTATGTTCGGAGACTTTAACTCCAAACATACTGACTGGACGTGCCTATCGACTAACACCAGCGGTATCGCTCTCCTCGACATCACTAACTCCCTTGACCTAGATGTCATATCCCCCATCACTCCCACTCACTATCCCAACAACCCGTCCTACTCTCCTGACATCCTCGACTTTGCAATTATCAAGCGAATCAATCTTGACCTAAGGTCTATCGAACCGCTCGATGACCTAGGCTCCGACCATCGCCCCGTTTCCCTCGTGCTAGGACCGCCGAACGATAACGTCTCATCTCCTAAGACCTTTACCAATTGGAAAGGTTTTAAAAATACGTTAGTTTCAGCCTTAGAGGCTCCGAACTCTCCACTCGCGATCTCTCCCGAGCAATTAGATAGCCCGGATAAAATCGATTCATTAGTAAATTCTCTCACTGATGCTATCAACTCAGCCATCAGTGACAACGAAAAGGTTGCTAAGCAAGGCAAACCCACGCTTCCCTTAGCCGTTAGCAATCTTATTAAAGCTAAAAACGCGGCTCTCCGGAGAGCCAAGAAATATCCCACGCCCGCCTATAGAACAGCTGCGAATCAGCTTCAACGTAAAGTTAAGTCTTGCCTCGCGGAACTCCGAGACGCTCAGATGAACGATCTCATGGCGAATATCTCTCCGTCCCACCAAGCGTACTATAGCATGGCCCGAGCCTTACGCGTAGACACCGTCTCTCACGTTCCTCCTCTCACTCGTCCCGATGGCACTACTGCCTTCGAAGTCGAAGAGAAAGCCGAATGCTTCGCCGACAGCATTGCCGCACAATGCTCGCCCAGCACGCAACCTGCTGATCCCTCGCACATCCAGGCGGTGGAGGACGAAGTCCTTCGCAGAGACTCTCTCCCCATCACCGCAGACCCTGTCACAGTCTCTAATGACGAAATCTTGCTTCTCATTAGAAATCAAAAGTCCAAAAAGGCTCCGGGTGCGGATGGAATTTCCAACCACGCACTTAAGCACCTACCTCAACAGATGCTTACCTTGTTAGCTATCATTTTCAATGCCTGCTTCGACCATAGCTACTTTCCAAAAGCTTGGAAAGAAGCGACAGTCATAGGCATTCCCAAGCCGGGCAAACCTCTGAACGTCCCGGCTAATCACAGACCCATCAGCCTCCTCAAGGCAATGTTTAAACTTCTCGAGAGAGTCATACTCTCTCGAATGCGGAACCATCTGTTTCCAACGGATGGCGTTCCTCTCATTATTCCCCATCAGTTCGGCTTTCGCGCTAAACACTCCTGCCCTCAGCAAGTCCACCGAATCGTCGAGTATATACTTGACGGTTTCTATCCGCGTCGTTATAAAACAGTCGCGGTTTTCTTTGACGTAGCCAAGGCTTTCGATAAAGTCTGGCACAGCGGTCTCGTTTATAAACTCTACAAGATAGGCTTACCGGATCGCCTAGTCAGGATAATAGCGTCGTTTCTCAAAGACCGTACGTTTCGATTTAAACACGAAGGCACGCTTTCTGCACCTCGTCCCATAAAGGCTGGAGTCCCTCAAGGCTCAGTCCTCGCCCCTCTGCTGTACACCGTGTACACCAACGACATTCCCATCCCGCCGAAAGGCGTCGAACTCGCCCTCTTCGCTGACGACACCGCACTCTATACCAAAGGCCACGGAGTTCGGCGCCTTGTAACCAGACTCCAAAAGGCCGTAAACGCCCTTGGTGCATGGTTTCAAGAATGGCGCATCGATGTGAACCCTGAAAAGAGTTCTGCGATGCGCTTCGACCACAAACGCCGTCGTCCCGATGGCGATCCCCACGTTCGAATGTTAGGCATTCCCATCCCCTGGAAGCGCAGTACTAAATACTTAGGCGTCACATTAGATCTGACGCTTTCTTCAAGCCACACGTTGAAAGAGTTTCGAAACTCGCTCGTCACTATTTAGTCCGCCTAAATAGCATGTTAGGTAGAAAAAGTAAAATGTCCTTCAGAAACAAACGTACACTTTACAAGGTCTGCGTTAGACCCGTCATGACGTATGCCTCGCCAATCTTTGCCCACGCCAAACCCTCCCTCCTGCACAAACTGCAGGTAGTTCAAAACCTCTTTTGCCGCCGGGCCACAGGCGCACCGTGGTACGTGCGTAACGCGGACTTGCATAGAGATCTTGAACTGCCTACAGTACAACAATATCTCAAAACACTCTCTGAAGCGTTCTTCAAACGCTCCGAAACCCATCCCAATCCTCTAGTTCGTGATTCTGTCTCATATGCTACTCCTGTGTTAGACTCGAAGTTCAAAGTCGCTAGGCCTAGAAATGCGCAAGCGTACTCATCCACCAGACTGTCACGCGATCTCGAGGCCCTTCTGGCCGCAAATTCTAATTCTAACGTAAATTCTAATTCTAACGTAAATCCTAATACTAACGTAAATGCGAGTTAATTCATTTTTATTTTGCAATTTTTTAATTTTTGTTTAATTATTGATTTTCATTTTGAGCACCTTCAGTGCTATGCATTAACCTTCAGTGCTTTGAGCACTTCAGTGCTATGTAATCCCAGCGGGTGTCCCCTTCTGGGCCCCGCTAGCGCGGCCTCTTTCTCCAATTGGCCGTCGCTCCGATGAAGGCTGAGTGGCAAAAATGCACGAGCCGACAGGGGGTTTTTAGTGGGTATGGTCCTGGTAGGCGTCGGGACGAGTCCCACATAACTTTGGAATCGCGCCAGAGTATGCGTCAGGGCATTTTTATCCTCCTGCCCTTCCCGCGGAGGGGAACAAAAAAAAAAAAAAAATGCACAGTCACTGCTAACGGAAAATGTAAATTCATGCAATATTGATTTTATTTTTAAACATGTAACTGTTCCACAAGTTTTAAATGCATTTAAAAGCATTAAAGTAAAAAATACTGCCGATTTAGATGGGATTTCTGTTAAAATTATTGAATCTGTCATTGATGGTATAGCCCCGTACTTAGCCAGTATATTTAATGACTGTGTTGATAATGGTGTTTTTCCTGATTTAATGAAATTGAGTAAGGTCATTCCAATATTCAAAGCAGGTAGTATGTCTGACCCTAATAATTTTAGACCTATATCTATACTACCAACGCTCAGTAAGATTTTTGAAAAATTAATTTTAAATCAATTACTTTCTCATTTTTACGGTAATAGTTTAATGAATTTTAAGCAGTTTGGTTTCACGCGGGGTCGCTCAACAACCGATGCCGGTGTTGAGCTCATAAAACACGTATTCAGCGCCTGGGAGGAGTCGTGTGATGCTATTGGTGTCTTTTGTGACTTGTCCAAGGCGTTCGACTGTGTGGATCATACTACTCTACTCATGAAACTGCACCATTACGGCATTAAAAACCGAGCGCTTGCCTTGATTAAATCATATATTTCTAATAGAAAACAGAAAGTTGCAATAAATGGAGAAAAATCATCAGGATCGGCAGTGACAATGGGTGTGCCCCAGGGCTCAGTTCTTGGTCCTTTCCTATTTTTAGTTTATATTAATGATCTGCCATCGGTCGTTAAGAATCAATGCGAGGTCATATTGTTTGCTGACGATACTTCCTTCTTGTTTAAAATCAAAAGACAAGAAATTGACTATCGAGCGGTGAACAAATGCATCTCCAACACAGAGCAGTGGTTCTCAGCTAATAATTTGCTCCTCAATGAAAAAAAAAACGAAATGTGTTAAATTTACATTGCCAAATGTCAAACAGGTAAACACAAACATTGTAGTTAAGAGCCAGGAACTGACTCCTGTAAACTCAACTGTATTTCTGGGCATAACCTTAGACGCCAAACTGCAGTGGGGACCGCATGTTGATGGTTTAGCGAAAAGGCTTGGCTCTGCCGCATATGCTGTTAAAAAAATTAGACAAATTTCAAATGAAACAACTGCTCGATTAGTCTATTTTGGTTACTTCCACAGCCTCATGACATATGGTATTCTGCTGTGGGGGAGTGCTGCCGACATCGATGCTATATTTATTCTGCAGAAAAGGGCTGTTCGCGCAATCTATCAGCTCGGTCCAAGGGTGTCACTTAGAAGTAAATTTAAGGAAATAAATATTCTTACCTTCCATTCACAATATATTTTAGAAAATTTAATGTATGTTAAAAAGAACATAACCTTGTTCAAAAGAAAAAAAGATCTGCACAATGTTAACACGAGAGGAAGAAATATGCTGGCAGCTCATAATAGCAGGCTTCATAAAGTCACTAACTCATTCATGGGTCAATGTATACGCTTTTATAATAGGGTTCCTGAGGATATCCAAGGTCTTCCTACTGACAAATTCAAAGAAACTATAAAGGAGAAGTTGTGTGCTAGAGCATATTATAAACTATCCGATTATTTGGATGATAAAAGCCCTTGGGTATAATCCCCTCATTAACAGGATTGTACTAGTATTTGTAACAAAGCATGTGTAATGTGTCTGTTTGTGCGATGAGTTCTTCGTCCCGATGAATATCTAAAGCGTCATTGTCACTAAAGTACGTCTTCTTATGGTAGCGTCGGGTGACGGGTCGTTCACTTCCCTCTAATATGGTTGAGGAGGGCGATGGCTGGATCCCGCGTTAACTCGTGAACGGGTGCCGTTTGAGGGTGTTCGTCGTTTGGATACTTGGGGGGAGGGAGACTTGCCGAGCTAACAGATGCAGAAAAGAATAATTTTGTATAGACATAAAGAGACTCTGTAAAGTTATTTTGAAAAAAAAAAAAATATACCCGTGAAGTTTCTTGCCAGTTCTTCTTCACGAAGGTTTTTTTTCGAACTGGTGGTAGAATCATGTTTTATTTGACGTCAATAAGAACAAGTAATTGTCAATGTTGAGAAATAAATATTTGAATTTGAATTTGAATTTGAGGTGTTTAGAGGTGGGAGTTGAAATACTCTTTAATCTATATTAGAAAAGCCATTACTTGGTCTCTATTTTTATACATACCAAAGTATTAATTTGATTATTGTTTTATACGTCTACAACACTTGTAGATGGCAATCTATGTTACTGTACATGGCAATAGACGTCGCCAATATGATATTTATTAATGAATTAGTGTCGCCGACTGAATAATTTATTTGGAAAACCTTTGTTTTTGTAATTTCACTCGATTTTTCTGCCTTTGGGTAGGAATACGCATAATTTTTCCGTTAGATATGGGCAAGACAGTACATTTTAGACAGAGATACTACCATTATTTAAATAGTACCTATTTTAATAGTACCTAGTTATAAAATATGCAGAAAATCCAGAAGTAGCTCCGACAGTTCCATACACGAAGACGAAGGTTGCCGTCGTATGCCTTCTAATTTTGATCCACCATAATAACAACATTTATGCGTAGTTGTGTTCCAGATAAAGGGAAGGATGAGCTTGTCAAACCACCGGAACAAAAGACCTTTATAACTGAATACATGAGTCACCTATCAATATCTTGTAATCACGCTTGGAGTTCAAAAAAATATAAGTTAGTTACCGTAATTTCAAAATAAAATATAAACGTACACGTCTTAGCGTATTTTTCTGTTGATTACTGAAAGTTCATTTGCTTACAGCTTTAAGAGCCCAAAACTGCGTATTTTATTTCATTGTCTGTGAAATGTGTAGGACAGTCCAATGACCAAGAAACGAGCACACTATCATATACATTTTAAATGCAATACAATCTATAAGAGCACTCCGCCAAACCCTGTGCATTACGTCAATAACTGTGTGACGAGGTGGTCAAAGGCCTGACCGCATTTCTAAAAGCATTGAAAAAAATTCCATAGGGTTTTTAGTTGCATTTAACCGTGAATCATTGTAGTTAATGATCAAATTCTGTAATAATCTGAGTCATTTTATTGCTCAATAGGTGGTGTCGTCAATAAGAAGGTTTTCGGTCCCGTTAATTCCGCAGAGGTCAAGGGCTACCACAAAAAATATAATGTTTTCATGGCTGACAGGCGATCACGCGATTTATCCCGTGATTAGTGGTAGGCCCACGGACATTGTTAATCGTGGGTGCAAATGATAAATGCTCTAACTGTTATTGGTTGAATATCGAATAATGAAACGTTGGCGAACATAGTATTCAGATGTGCTGTCACTGTCTGATTCGTTCTTAAACTGGAATCTAACCAAGTGGCTACTTTTACCCGACTGGCAGTTATGTTTTTCGAGTGTATGTGTACGTGTGTTAGTGTATATATATCTTTGGCACGCTCAACAGCCGAAACCGTTAGAAGGATTTAACTATATGAATGGTAGGTTGAGTATATGGAATTCCTATGCCAAACCTAATGAACCTTATCTAGCTTCTCGGGCAGGAAGCCTAGACGGCCGACAGCCTAGCCCTAACCGGGTCACGACCAAGACTGAAATAAACTGTCAAGGTAGGCAAGTTGACAAGTCCACGGCTTGTGTTACTTGGTTCCAGATTGCAAGATAGGCTGTTATGTTTGTTTAGTTAGTTAGAGTTTTTGATGCAGTTCAAAAACTGTTGTTCCGTTCCGTTGAAAAGTTCCAAACATTTATAATTACGAAAATCAATATGCCGAATTTGAAAATACCGAACTATAAAAAATCCGAATTATTAATAATCCGCAATATCATAAATACGAATCCCGAATATCAAAATTCTGAATAATATTAGTTCCAATAACAAACGCCTTGTAAAACTGCATGAGCACATCAATTTATACGTTCGAGCATTCAAGTAGTCAGCTGGAAATGAGAAAGTTTATTTAGTTTTTTTGTACCGACTTATTTCTTGAGTATGTAGTTTATGTACTGATATGCAAATCCCTTTTTGGTACTTCGCCGGCCACTACCGCGGCACGTTCGCTGCGCTCGCTCGGCTCGCCCTGCAATATCTACATACAGACTAACTGCTCCTCCTCGCTTCGCTCGTCGTCGCGCATAATTTGTATAATTTAAAATGTGCCTTATTCATTTTAATTTGTGTCACAGGAGATTTCGATTATAAGTTTTAATATATACCCATTTTAGATACAAAATCTGAATGTTAGCATTGAATTTTCGGAAAACCATATTTCGGACTAACGTAACACAGCGGGTTTTTAATTCTTCGTGGTAATGAAAGTCGGAAAATTTAAATTTCGCTTTTATGAATTTCGGTAAATGAGAATCGTGTTTTTGAATCGTCGGAGTTAAGACTCTTCGGGATTGTGAAATTCGGAATAATCAAATTCGGAATTACTTAATTCGGAATTTTAGGGTGTTCCCAGTTAAAACGTTTGAAAGGACGCTTTATTCTTATTTAATCTAATAACTTTTTTATCCCTTTTGCTTACAAAGGTTATCTATTTCATTGTATTATAATGCAATACTCACATATACAACTTTTCGCCTTTTTGATCGCCCGAAAGCGTGTATCTCAAGTTAGTTACGATTAACTAGAGACTTTAAAACAATAGATCTTTTCGCAGAGCTTGAAATACTGGACGACTCGGTTGGCTTGTTTGTCGATAGACTCAGAAACCACTGAACATGATTTTAGTTAACTCAATACAAAGAAGCTGCATTTTTCACCATGCAGTGTCTAAGAGACATCGCCCTGCAAGCTACGTGAGTGAAGCGGAACAAACCTGCTAGTCTTATATATACATAATCCTAACGAATATAACAAAAGCTACATTGAATTTGTTCAAAGGTCTAATTCTCAAGAAACTTTCAAACTTTTCATTTTCAGTGCTAGAGCGGTGCTAGGAGTCAGCGATGTGCGAGCGAAGCCGCTGGCAAAACTCAGTTAGTAACAAGTCGCGTACAAAACAAACAAATCAAAAAGCCCAACCGCTAAAGTTAACTACCACACATCCAGAACGAACCTCGTGACACCTTACGTGTTAAAATCCCTCAAACAGTTTAGGCTGTAGAGAGTGCCAAACAAATATACATACACACACACACACACACAAATATACATACATAGATACAAATATACATACATACACACAAATATACATACATACATACAAACTCTTGAAAAACATAACGCTTCTGACAGTAAAAATATTAAATCATTTCTTAAGTTTTCACGATACATACTTTAAATAAAACACTTTTTACCGGATATTATCGCGTATATTTTAGTTAATTTTAAAATTATTTCGACGTTTCGGCAACTGCAAAGAAAAGTGTTTTATTTAAAGTAAAAATATTGTGCAAATGATTCTTTATTTATCTTACTAGACAAGCAGAATACATCCAAACTAGGCCATCGGTTCAACAGAAGACCCGCCTCCCGGCACAAGGTAAGGTCGAAGAAAACGCGCTGTAATTAAAGCTAACCTCGAACCACCGACCGCCGCCGCTCAGTAATTAATGTGTACATTGTGAGTAGCGGCTGGCTTCAGCAACTTCGTCTTCTTGATTAGTTAGACATTACAAATTTCAGCTGACAAGCAGAAAGGAAAATAAACAATATACATAGTGTTTAGGATTCATGATTTTCTGGCAGTTTTTTCTAAATACTGGAACCTTGAAGTTTAGAGTGTATGGGCACCTCTTGAATAGGCCTGTTAAAGCCTCGTGTCCATCATTTCTTGCGTCTTCTTCCGATAGGTGAGATGGAAGAAGACGCATTTCCAATATATAATAACATAAATATTCGGGACTTCTTTTTCAAGAGCTATGCCTATCATCCATGCCATGCCACCACGATCTATCAAATGAGTGACTTGGCTACCTTCGACAAAGGCTGCGTTCACGAACACTTCCCTTATTTTCCTAATTATAATTATATGACATAATTTTTTGGTGTCCCTAATAATTAATAAAAATGTGTAATTGAAACAAAGAAAAATAAATGAAAAAATTAATTAAAATTGTAAGGATTTGTACGAAGAGTCGAATATTTTTTTCCTTTTGGCCAAATTTGTTTGAGAAAGTTGCTCTAAATGGTGGTCAGGTTATTTCGGAACGGTCAAAAAAATTCTCCCAGTATTTAATTATTTCCCGAACTGTGAAGTATACATAACTATGATCCATCGACTTATTTATAATTTTTTGTGTCATAGTTTTTTCTTAACGCGAAAGCTAGGGTCGGCATGACATCATTAATTAAACACTTTGTAACTAGATTATTTCTCATTAAATTATATTGTATTTACATTTTCTGTGCCTTTGCAGACACAGCGGTCACGGTGTTATGAAAGCATTCAATATCTCCATCTGTGTTTCAGTCTGCGAGCGCAGCGTCCAGAATTAACACGGAAAGTGCTGACTGTGTGTTGAGCTCGAGGTCTTGCAGTTTTCTTATTCAAAGTTATAATGAATCGTAAAATCTTAAACTTAACTTAATATTACAACATATTCATCGGTAAAATATACATGGTTAATGATGTTTTGTGGGCACGAGTGACGAGCTCACAGCTTGAAGTGGGTCGCGCGGCATACGCCGGGCTTTATCAATATAATAATAACCTAAAGTTTTGCTCGTTTCGAAAATTATTAAGATAATTTTTACTATTTTACAACCACACAAACAATTTGTCGATACGTGTCTAGTTGCAGACACGGCTGTTGGACATTACTAAACAGCCAATTTAAAATTATTTCAAAATATGATTTCTCGGTTGCAAATGTCGTCATTTCGTGTGCAGTAGCCATGGCTGCGGATGGCGATATGTTCGAGAGAGATTGTTTGATAGCCGGTGCAGCTGTTAGCGATTGCTAAACTCTGGTTAATCTTTGCTACGCTATACTCAATTTTCGTTGTCTTGTTAATTTCCATTGGCAAATTGTAGTTCCTTAGCTTCCGTGTTACAACTCTCCGAAGTAACCGGGTATGAATATAAATATAAGATATGAAAATGTTGTTTTAGTATATGCCTGGTAGTTGAAACTGCTTCAGGGGGAAAACTGTTTTGAGTAAAAAACATCGATGTTGTAAATGACGCATTTTCCTTTTGGATACTTGGTGCGCTAACAGATGCAGATAAGAATAATTTTGTATAGACATACAGATACATTGTAAATTTATTTTGAAAAACCTATACCCGTGAGGTTTCTTGCCCGTTCTTCTTAACGAAGGTTTTTCCGAACTGGTGGTCATGTTTTATTTGACATCAATAAGAACAAGTAATTGTCAATTTTGAGAAATATATATTTGAATTTGAACATGATTGAAATTACAATGTTTAATTTTCAAAATTAGATCAAAATACTTTTTCTATTAGTTGGTCTGTCTATTTGTGTTACGTCAGTGCTTGAACAGCGTATATATGACATTTCTAACTTAAAACTGAAACTTATAAAGTAACTAACGACGGCACTCAATATTTATTTGATAATTAATGGTTATCCTAAGTACAGCTTTTGCTTTGCGAATTACTGTTTCTCTCTCATCATCAGGGGGTTATTATATCCCGCTTATAATGACTTCTCATCATTGCAGTCGTTGGTTTTTGCTTTATTGAACATATGAGATTCCCTCCCGTGTTTCTTCCGCGTTACTGATCCCGCGCGAGTTTCGGCATCAAGTACAACCTATCCCAGTTTAATTGCCATTCAGTAGATTTCATTCTCGCTCCGACCGCCGCCCAGTGCGGACGTGCAAGACCCCGTTCTCCGTTGTTTGGTCCCTTCCCGATATTCCGTGGCGCTCAGTCTACTGACGTCACAGTTTAGCGTGTTGGTTCCGTGCTACGGTTTACAAGGTTTTTCTACTCCGTCTGAGTGCTTTCGAAGTGCGATTTTTCTTTGCGACTAAGCCCTTTAGTCTTCAAAGTGCTGTGCTAAGTAGTGTTGTGCTTGTGCTGAGTGCAGTGTTGTGCCCAGCGTAAGTAGTCTGGTTTCAGTGCAAAGGATACTTAACGGTGACAACGAATTTGTACTGAACCAGTCCTTTTTATTTTTATTTTATTTCTCTTCTCTATTTTATTTATTTTTCTTCTATTTTTCATATTTATTTTTGTCATATCTGTGTGTTTTCGTGTGTATTTGTCCTTGCTGTCGGTAAAGGTTGACCCTAACGTGGTCAACTCTTTACCTGCGTACCCTTTTTAGGTTTCTAGGTAGCGGCCTTCGGCATACTACTGTTAATTTTAAGTTTTCCTCCCCAGCCCCCCTACCGCTGGTAGGGAGGTTAGCCGCTAGGATTTTGCTAGGTTTTAGGAACTAGGCATCTTTTATTATACTTATATTTATTAATATTACTGTCCCAACTTTCCCTTATGGATCCGCTAAGCGCTATTAACGCGTTCACCCAGGCGCTTGCTGCGATAGGCGTCTACATCCCGAATGACATCATAACGCAGGCCTTGCAGGCATCAATCGCGTCCCCGGCCCCTCAGGCCTCAACCCCGGCCCCTCAGGCCTCAACCCCGGCCCCTCAGGGCTCAACCCCGGCCCCTCAGGCCTCAACCCCGGCCCCTCAGGCCTCAAACCCGGCCCCTCAGGCCTCCAACGTCGAGACCCCTCAGGTCTACAGCTCTTCCTCGTCTCCCGCCTCGTCCGAGATGGACTGCGAATCGGTCGCATCCTCTCACGCGTCGCGTCGTAAGCGTACCGCTCCCGGGAGCGACTCCGAACCCGCGTCTGACACGTCGTCAGATGCCGTCACCTTAACCGGCTCTCCTGAGCCCGCGTTTCAACTCGTCGCCAAGCGCTCCAAGAAGCGCTCTAAGAAAGCTTCGGTATCTTCAATACCCGAGCCCTCCCCGGTGTCTTCAACACCAGCCCCCGCGCCGTTAGAATCGCTCGTAGTAACCGCGTCTCCGTCGGTCACATCGAAGCCAGCGACGCGCTGCGCTCTCGTCCCTCCTCAGCTCCCTCCCCCCGTATTCCTGCGTGAAAAAGCGCGCTGGACCGCGGTTTCAAACTTGTGCAAACAGCACAAAATTAACTACTTAAAAGCCGCCAACGCTGGCGATACAACCAAAATCCAAGTAGCGACCGTCGACGAATTCCGCGCGTTTACCAGGTTACTCTCGGTAAATCAAATAGCTTATCACACCTACGCCCTCCCGGAGGAGCGTAAGATCCGCGCAGTACTACGGGGCGTCCCGTTCGAGCTCGAGAACGAAGAAATCCTCGAGGACCTTAAGTCTCAGGGTTTCCCGGTCACAGCAGTGCACAAGATGCACTCCAACCGCGGTAGGCGTTTTCCTTTAGCATTAGTAATCCTGGCAAATACTCCCAACTCGAAGGAGATTTTCAGAGAGGCTCGCACAATCTGCGGACTCTCGAACATCTCCGTCGAGCGTCCCAACCCCCGCGGTCATCCTGGGCAGTGCCACCGCTGCCAGCTCTATGGCCACGCAGCGGCTAACTGCTCAGCTCCCCCCAGGTGCGTTAAGTGCCTGGATCCACACATAACAAAGGAGTGCACTCGCACTCCTGAATCCACTTCCCCCCCTGCCTGTGTGCTGTGCGGCCAGTCCGGCCACACAGCAAACTACAGGGGTTGCCCGCGCGCTCCGCGCTCCACCGTCAAGAGGGTCGCGCCTAAACCGGCGCCACCGCTCACCTCCGCTAACTTCCCGCCGCTGCGCAACCGGGGTCCCCCGGAAGCAAAGCCCGTTCAGCCGACGCCTACTCAGGCTCTGTCTTGGAGGCAGCGTCCGGCCGTCCCGCCTGCACCTTCCCGACCCACCCCAGCTCCCGTAGCTTCCGTAGGGCCGCGTCCCACTTTGTCATCTTCACCTCAGTCGTCGTTGGCTGAGGACATGAAGACCGTGTTCGACGTCATCCAAAACGTCGACATTAACGAAATTTCCGTACTCGCACGCAATCTGCGAGCCGCCCGCTCTCCTCAAGAGCGCTTATTCGCGTTAGCCGAGCATCACTCGCTCCTAAGTTCGTTGTAAATTCTTTTATTTCTGTATAAATTCGTAAATAAATTAAATTTTAATGTCTAGACCCGCGAATCCCGCGTCCAGTCGTATTAAACCCAAGGGCTTATCCCTAGTATCTTTTAACGCTCGTAGCCTTAGCACTAACCTTCCCGAGATTAAACTGTTCCTTCAGAACAAAGAACCTGACTTATTCCTTCTCCAGGAGACATGGCTTACTCCAAACCGCTCCAGGGGATACGCTATTCCTAAGTACGCGTTTACTCGCAACGATAGGCCCAACTCCGACGGTTACGGCGGCACCGCTATATATTACAAAAGAGGCTTCTATTGCTGTCCTCTCCCTACCCCTCCTCTCCTCAACATGGAGGCCACGGTGTGTAGATTGGCTATGACTGGTCATCCGACCATCATCATAGCTTCAGTCTACATTCCGTGTGGCTCCAATCCAATCCGCAGCGACTTTGAGGCCATTCTCGCCCTCGGCCATTCAGTCATTATGTTCGGAGACTTTAACTCCAAACATACTGACTGGACGTGCCTATCCACCAACACCAGCGGTATCGCTCTCCTCGACATCACTAACTCCCTTGACTTAGACGTCATATCCCCCATCACTCCCACTCACTATCCCAACAACCCAACCTACTCTCCTGACATCCTCGACTTTGCAATTATCAAGCGAATCAATCTTGATCTAAGGTCTATCGAACCGCTCGATGACCTAGGCTCCGACCATCGCCCCGTCTCCCTCGTGCTAGGTACGCCTAACGTTAACGTCACACCTCCTAAGACCTTTACCAATTGGAAAGGCTTTAAAAATACGTTAGTTTCAGCCTTAGAGGCCCCTAACTCTCCGCTCGCGATTTCGCCCGACCAATTAGATAGTCCGGATAAAATAGATTCATTAGTCAATACTCTAACTGATGCTATTAACACAGCCATCAACGACAACGAAAAGGTTGCTAAGCAAAGCAAACCCGCGCTTCCACTAGCCGTTAGCAATCTCATTAAAGCCAAGAACGCGGCTCTCCGGAGAGCAAAGAAATATCCCACGCCAGCATACAGAACAGCTGCGAATCAGCTTCAACGTAAAGTTAGGTCTCGCCTCGCGGAACTCCGTGACACTCAGTTTAACGATCTCATGGAGAATATCTCCCCGTCCCACCAAGCGTATTATCGAATGGCCCGAGCCTTACGCGTAGACACCGCCTCTCACGTTCCTCCTCTCACTCGTCCCGACGGCACCATTGCTTTCGAAGTCGAAGAGAAAGCCGAATGCTTCGCCGACAGCATAGCGGCACAATGCTCGCCCAGCACACAACCCGCGGATCCCTCCCACATCCAGGCGGTGGAGGACGAAGTTCTCCGCAGAGAATCTCTCCCTATCACCGACGACCCCGTCACAGTCTCTAATGATGAAATCTTGCTTCTCATTAGAAAGCAAAAGTCCAAAAAGGCTCCGGGTGCGGATGGAATTTCCAACCACGCACTTAAGCACCTGCCTGAGCAGGTGCTTACCTTGTTAGCTATCATCTTCAATGCCTGCTTCGACCATAGCTACTTTCCAAAAGCCTGGAAAGAAGCGACAGTCATAGGCATTCCCAAGCCGGGTAAACCTCTGAATGTCCCGGCTAATCACAGACCCATCAGCCTCCTCAAGGCAATGTCTAAACTTCTCGAAAGAGTCATACTCTCTCGAATGCGGAACCATCTGTTTCCAACGGATGGCGACCCTCTCATCATTCCCCACCAGTTCGGCTTTCGCGCTAAGCACTCCTGCCCTCAGCAAGTCCATCGAATCGTCGAGTACATACTCGAAGGTTTCTCTCAGCGTCGTAAAAAAACAATCACGGTACTCTTTGACGTAGCCAAGGCTTTCGACAAAGTCTGGCACAGCGGTCTCGTTTTTAAACTCTATAAAATAGGCTTACCGGCTCGCCTAGTCAGATTAATAGCGTCGTTTCTTAAAGACCGTACTTTTCGATTCAAACATGAAGGCACGCTCTCCGCGCCTCGTCCCATAAAGGCTGGAGTCCCGCAAGGCTCAGTCCTCGCCCACACCGTGTACACTAACGACATCCCCATCCCGCCGAAAGGCGTCGAACTCGCCCTCTTTGCAGACGATACCGCCCTTTACACTAAAAGTCAAGCGATCCCGTATAACATCACCAGACTCCAAAAGGCCGTAAACGCCCTCGGTGTTTGGTTTCAAAAATGGCGTATCGATGTCAACCCAGAAAAGAGTTCTGCTATTCAATTCGACCACAAACGTCGTAATCGCCACAACGATCCGCACATTCGTATGTTAGGTATTCCCATCCCCTGGAAGCGCACTGTCAAATACTTAGGCGTCACCTTAGATCAGACGCTTTCTTTCAAGCCACACGTCGATAGAGTAACGAAACTCGCGCGTTTTTACTTAAGCCGTCTATATAGTATGATAGGAAGAAAAAGTAAAATGTCTTTTAGAAATAAACGTACGCTTTATAAGGTCTGCGTTAGACCCATCATGTCATATGCTTCGCCAGTCTTTGCCCACGCCAAACCCTCCGTCCTGTATAAGCTGCAGGTAGTTCAAAATCTCTTCTGCCGCAGGGCCACAAACGCACCTTGGTACGTGCGTAACGCGGACCTGCACAGAGATCTTGAACTGCCTACAGTGCAACAGCACCTCAAAACACTCTCAGAATCGTTCTTCAAACGCGCCGAATCCCATCCCAATCATCTTGTTCGAGATTCAGTCTCATATACTGTTCCTGTGTTAGATTCGATTTACAAAATCGCTAGACCGAGAAACGCGCACACGAGCGAACGCACGCAGTTAACTTTAGATCTAGAGGCCCTTCAGGCCGCAAATTCTAATTCTAACGTAAATTCTAATTCTAACGTAAATCCGAATTAATGCAATTTTATTTGTCAATTTTTAATGTTTTTATTTATTTACTTTTCTTTTTGAGCACCTTCAGTGCTATGTAAATCCCAGCGGGTGACCCCTTAAGGGCCCCGCTAGCGCGGCCTCTTTCTCCGATTGGCCGTCGCTCAGATGAAGGCTGAGTGGCAAAAATGCACGAGCCGACAGGGGGTTTTTTAGTGGGTATGGTTCTGGTAGGCGTCGGGACGAGTTCCACATAACTCCGATCGCGCGCGCGGAGTATGCGTCAGAGCATTTTTTATGTCCTCCTGCCCTTCCCGTGGAGGGGAACCAAAAAAAAAAAAAATCAGTAGATTTAGAGTTGGACTGGCAATACTGCCATTTGGTCTCCGACTTCAGACTAGTGAGGAGTCAACTTGTGGATGACTCGCACTAAAGATATATCAACAAATGAATTTGTTGCCTTTTAAGTTATAAAACTCCATGTCCCCAACAAATGGTGGGAAAATCAAAGGCTCTAAACTTCAACCCAAGGATATATTTCAAACTACTCCTCTACTGAACAGTACGAGAAACACGCAACGTCTATAAGTGTAATGGTAGTATAATGACAGGGCTGTTCGCAAGATTTTGGTAATTTCTCGGACATTTTCATATACAGCGTGCACACGTTGTCAAACCAACTTGCGATGTGACATTCTTCTTTGAAATCTTCGGTCAGTGATAGTAGCCCTGTGTCATATACAGAGGGTCCCAGGTTCAGATGTTTCGGTCTCGGTTCATTATTGTTTGATTTATTGCACGTTTATTCTGGGTCATCCATAACATAAGCTCTGCTTACTTTGGGGCGTACAGTTGGTGTGTTTGTGTGGGGATTTTATTTATTAATTCATTTGGTCTATGTGTTATTTTAGGTCTATCTACTGTCCAAATTACATGTTATCCGTTAAGCCGTTTCAGCATGGAGAAGTAACAATGTAAAAAACGAACTTTAGAATCGCAGAACTTTTAAAATTATTGGTTTAAAAAAATGTATTCACCCTCGGATATTTTAAGGTGTATTTTCGCTTTGACGATAAATATGATGGTCAAGATGAAGAAAAATAAGACTTTTATAAAGGGTATTTTTTTGGCCAATGATGAAATAAAATATTTTGAATATTTTCGCAAGAAGAGCTCCAACTGGAGGGAAACAAGACGAACTGACTCAACAATAAAAATTTGACATTGCAGTAATCGTTATATAACTATTTGATTGCCAATTGTCACTGAACCGGTTAACATTTTTTTGATAAAATATAACCTTTACAATATCGTTTAGTTACTGTTTTTCACTGTTAGAAAACTGCATTCAAAAGTAACTAGCTCCATATTACATTATCACAGAAAAACGTCGAACGTATAAAGATGAAAAAAAAAATTACATAAAAGAATTAGGATAGAAAATTGGTACAGATATATAACACGAACGGCTTGCAGCACCCTGTATACACAGCAGTATGAGACGTGTGCGTGTACGCATGTCTGCTCACAGACCGGTATTGGCCCACACGAAACACATATTTCATGAACATTGCATGCAATAGTAATTCTATTTCGGATAAGTATACAATTGGATACTTCGAATTCCGCAACAAAACAAATGGCACAAAAAATTGTATAAATCTTACCTTAAAAAATGTACAAAATTAATTTGTCCTTTAAGAAACCAATGAAAATCAATTAATCCGTTTTGAAGACGCTACAATTTTTCTAGAAAAGAAAGTGGAAGAAAAAAAAATCATTTTCAGAAACTTATTTTAACTTGGTATAATCACATTCCCTGCAACTGTGTAACCCTCGGGAACATTATTATTTCCAAACAGGCACGTACAGTCAGGGAAGTTGGCGGAGGCTCAGGCTGAGGCGAGAATCGCTTGCCCGTTTTTCGCTCTTTTGAAGGCGCTCCGCATACTAAGTAACGACAACACTGCACGGGATTTAGGGGAAAAAATTGAGCCTGCTGCGTTGATTTCCCATATGTTTCCTTGTGTGCAGAATTTCATTGAAATCGGTTCAGTAACTAAGCAGTGAAAGTGTAACAAACGAAATAAGTGTAAAAACTTACGTATTTTTAATATTAAGTTAGGATTTTGGCAACTCTCGTTAGCTTTCACCTTCCTGTCAAATATGTGTTTCAAGTGAATTACAGATAATTAACGGGCGCGGGTAATGCCGGCGTTTTAATAGAGAAAGTAATATTTACCCAAAAAGGATGGTAAATCTCACAGCTATTTTATTACCGGAAGGGAATTTCTATTTAAAGTTATTATAAGAGTCTTGCAGTAAAAGTTTGTGAAAAGATGTGTCTACATGTGTTTTGAGGTGCAGTAATTTAATGAAAGCTGAAAACAAAAACTAGGTTTTGTTAAGGCTTTTAATAAATTTAAACAGTTTCTTTATAAAACAACTATTCGGGGTTAAAAAAAAACACGACTTAAAATGTCTATGAATGAATGAAAAATTTTAGACTCATTTATAACCAACAAAAATTATGTTCTTCTAGTTGAAAACGCGACCGCAGCGGCGAAGATGAGGTTGTTCTGTTTGATAAGCTGACTAGGAGCGTCGAATTATAGTGATCAAATTATGAACAATCGAAAATGTTGACCCTGGACTTATAATTCATAACTTAATATAATTATTTATAGTTTAAGTCTGTGGTTATGTAGTAAGTATACTTAATGTGTTTTTTAAACTTTGTGTTTCATGTATAGTCAGCTACAACCTCCTAAGTAGTTTTGCCCCCCCCCCTGCCCCAGTTCGCTGTATAATCATCCATTACAGAAGCTCAGCCTACATCAGGCCATGCAGTTGGTGTCTTTGTTTGGGTATTTATTTATTTTATTAATTGATAAGATCAAGCTTCAAGTCGTAACTGCAATTCATTTGTATGTAAGTGTTTCCCTCTAATTTTTAGAATAAAATTGAGCCTTGGCGTTATTCTATTTATATATCTTTAGATCTTTCAAATATACGACAAATACAATATTGTTGAGGTGAGGTTTCTTGCCAGTTCTTCTTCACGAAGGTGTTTGCGAACTGGTGGTAGAGTCATGTTTTATTTGACGTCAATAAGAACAAGTAATTGTCAATGTTGAGAAGTAAATATTTGAATTTGAATTGTTATGTTTGTAAAAAATCTAAACTGCCACGTTATCGGTGAGAAGAAAACGGTGTGGACGATATTTCGAAACCATTACTAAAACTTCACGTTTGCTTTTAAGTACATTTTGCACATTATTGTACCTATTTTGCTGGCGAATGTACGAGAAGTGTTGTAACAACTGGATGTATAGCCGCGTGAACTGTAATAATCCTTGCCCTCTATAACATTAATAGCTAAAGGGCAATTGAGTTTCCTTCTCGCTCAGATTATAGATATGAAGAGTCGCTTGGAAAGTTCTACAGTTTATTTTTGTAGTTATGGAAACCAAGGTTGATAATTATTTTTAACTAACCATAGGATTTTAATATTAGATATGATTGTGTCAGTGTATTGGGTCTCTAAGGCCGTCGTGAACTAGCTTCATAATCAAATGGTTTTATACACTTTTGCTATTGTTGCGGGTAATTTATACGAACTCACAGAACTCTTCCTTCCTACTTCGGAGCTCTAGAAGCAGCTGACAGTTTTGCCCTTTTCTTGTAAGCACCACAAAGTCATATTAAATGTTTTGACAAGTTCTTTTGAAGTTACATGAAAATGGCAAAAATGACAGCTTGTTTCTTTTGTCACGAAGTTTTGATGATTACAAGTTGCGGCGGAAGCAAGTTTTGTAAAGTGTTAGCTTATTTTTAAGCAACATTTTAGTCTTCTTGCAGATTAGGGGGTGCCTACCCATGACGAAGGCGACTCGGTCCCAGCCTCGTTAAGTATGCCGTGAATATGAGTTTATTCTTATACATTACCAAATAACAATTTCTTTTACTTTTAAAAAAGGAGAACATTTTTAAATATACAACCTTTTTTGTGAAGCACGTTTTGGAATAATTGGCTCATTTAAAAAACAACGTTATGTTAATAAAGGTTTTTTTTCATGTGAGAAAATTCAAGGGACAGTTTACAAAGTAATTAGTGGCAACAGTCACGCCAGATTTAAAAAATTAAACTACTTGACGACACGAGTTTATTTTTACTTTGGCTTCTAACTTATAAAACCTTTGTGAATGTGAAGTGATTAGCTCAAAAGTTAAGTTTGGTTTAGTATTTAAACTCCAATAGTGTCAGATTTCTTCGATTTGTGGTAATAAACGGTCAGTTTGACGTTTGTGTCACTTTTATCTATTTCTAGCGTCATCCAGTTTCGGATAACTGAATTGAAATAGTCCATGCTTTTTCTGAGTATATACTCTTGATTTCACGAATTATAAACAAACCAACCTACATCTTCGGAATATTAGTAAAGATGTTAGTAATATAAGCGTAGTAGTCAGTAGCTGTAGCAGAAGTAAAAGAACAAGTAATTGTCAATGTTGAGAAATAAATATTTCATTTCATTTCATTTCCTTGGGTACTTAGAGGGAGGGGCACTTGCCGAGCTAGCAGATGCAGATAAGAATCATTTTGTAAAGAAATAAAGAGACATTGTAAATTTATTTTGAACAAAATTATACCCGTGAAGTTTCTTGCCGGTTCTTCTTCACGAAGGTTTTTCCGAACTGGTGGCAGAGTCATGTTTTATTTGACGTCGATTTTGCCGATTATCCATTAATATGTGTGTTGGCACCTTTATCTTTCAACATGTTAAGTTTATGTTACTAATAATGAAGTGTCACTTTTATTTGCGTAGGTACATTTAGGAAACAAATCGATTCGTTACCCTATCAAACTGGGCGTTGATGAGTACACTGTTCTTAGCACTAAAATTTTCGATACATTTAAACTTTCCTTACATACCTATAAACAAAGGGCCCGACTTCCACCAGCTTGGCCTTTTCCCCGTCCAGGAACCCTTGAGGGTTGGTCACGTTGAAGATGTAGACCTTGGTAAGCCGCACCACGCCCGGCTTTTGCCAGTAACTGTAGCTCAGAGATCCGTTCCACAGTTTCAACTCCTGGGAAAGAAGCAAATGTAATAAGATATAGTCTGAAGACTTACGAGTCGTAGACGCTAACGATTATTAGAGCCATTGAGTTAGTGTGTGTGAAAAGGTTATTGTTATTAGATTTATACGTGGGACTGCGGTCCGTTTTACAGGTCCGTTTAATCGTACACGTTTTTATTCGGCGATAGCATGTGTAGTCGTATGAGCGAGTGACCACACAACAGTATGAAATTGCGATGCGTACATTACCCTGGAAGTGGCGGATCCGTTAAATACAGATTTTCTGTGTGGACGTATCCTAAAGAGCTTAATCATATTCATAAAAATATTAAAGTATGATTTACGAGAATATAAACAATTCTAAAATTTTAAGTAATTATATAAATATTAATTAGCGTACAGCAACCGACTAATATCTTACTATTATCTGTTGAATTTATGTGAGAAGATAAGAATTAATTTAAGTAATCACAACATTTTAAATGCCACCATAACCGATGCAAAGGGAGTATTTAAACTATAACATTAGTTTTTGGCAGTTTAAGGTTGAGTTGGAATTATAGTGACCAATAAGATATTGAAATGAAATGAAATCTTTATTGCAACAACAATCGAAATAAAATATTGTAGGTTATATTTGAACTCAAGGTGCGAAAACACGTCACTGTATTGGCGCAGAGTTTGCAAGTTATACTATTACGATGATAATATAGTCGTGTAACAGCCCATACTTTAATTAGTTATAAGCTAAATCGATAGATGGCGCTAGTAGTAGAATAAATCACGCATGCATTTGTATCATTGAATTATAAACACTCCAAGGCTAACTTTTGTTATGTATCGAGTCTTAGTATTCATACTCTATACGTACTGGTCTTCTGCTCTCCATAGGGAGACGTTGACTTGTCGTGTACTATTATACTTTAGAGATCACCTAGTACTTACCTACTCATTTAAATTGATACGCGCACTGGCCATCCCAGATTTGGGTTCTCTTTACCGGTCCACTTAAGGCCTATTATTGTACTGAAACTGTTCGTAATAAACGAATTACTCCGGTATCTCCGTGTTTTGATCACCATCCTCATCTGACGACTTCGATAGAAACCTGGCCTACCACAGTCGTAATATTATATAGATAGATATATTATATCTATCTATATAATATAATAATAGATTTAACAAATTGTACATCCTAGCCAGCGTTGTCATACTGTTGTTGACTGTGTTGTGATTTTGATGATTTTCAATTAATATTTTTGTTTATTATTTTTCAGAGTTCCTACCTATTCACAAAAAATACTTTCAGTTTCCTTGGGTAGTTGTGTATTATTTAGGCTGATAATTCCTATATTCAGATATTCAGAGCAAATATAATATAATTATCATGTATCAAGCAATTAAAAGTTTTTAAAAGAACATTTGTGCCCGTAAAAATATAATCAGGTAATGCTAAAATTTCTATCCCTGATTCGAGAGCGTCTCAACAAAGAGCATCTAATTTTGAATAAGATTTAGATTCAAAAAAGTCACAAAACTTAACCTCTACTCGAAGTTCTGCCACGGCAAGTTTGGTGCTTATTTTCATCTTACCCTAAGACTGAAACTCAATTTGCACAGCGCTTGTCAAAAGCGATGCAGTGCAATAATTTTGCCAGCCTCTTCAATGTACAATAAAATTTAAGCGTTGTATTGCTGTAATTATTTTTATTTCCTCGATTTTATTTTTTCGTCTACTACTTTTGTTGATTATAAAGTACATTTGCTTCAACTCACCCTAAATATAATATAATCCAGCCAAGGCACGAAGGACAGGATGATGCCAACCACCACTGTGAAGATGCTGAAGGTGACCACAGCCAGGCGACCTGGAACAACGCAAGACACATTTAGATCTAACCTTCATTTATGTCAATCAAAATCTTCACTTACAGACTCATTGATCAACGCACGGACTTAACACAACGATGAGACCATCAGAACTTCAGGGGACAAGGGGTTATAAATAAGCATGTATTTAGTTCGAATACTCGCACGGTATCTCTGCTATACAAAACATGAAGTGTTACTACGTTGAATAATCTTTTTTTAAAGAAATCAAGCTAAGTAACTGAATTTATAAAGAATATTTAATAGAGAATGGCTGAGTTTGTTGAATTGTAATAAGAGATTGAAAATACTGATATAATTTTATGATTTTTCAACCTTTGAAAGCTATAGTGTCCAAAATGTACTCAGGCTTTATTTTATTGAAATATCTCACGTAATCAGCTCATGTAAGAAGTCTCGCAGCTTACTTTTCAACCAAACATCACACGTATTAACCATATCCTTAGCGCGGTCTTTACCAAGAAGCAAAGTTGGAATCGTGAAACAGGAACAGTCCTGCAAGGAACCCTGGAAAATATTCCATCACAGGGTAATGTCAACAATATTGTAAACATTACCTTGCACTTGAGGCTACCTTGTGGAATGTTTACGAATATCTGTCTCATTGTCATGAGCGATAGTAAAATCCCACCGAGTTATCTGTGCAGCAAATAAAAAGTGTAGCAAAAACTGGAAGTTAAGTATTTGTTTAACGACTAAATGTTAAACCGCATTTATTCTGAACAAATTAATTGGTCGCATGAAAACATAATTAGCACGTAGAACGTAGCGCCTCTCAGTTCAGCAAATGTACAGCGAAGATAAGTTGGTCAAAGTATATCGTGTTATTATTTTTAAATCAAGGCTTGTCTTAATGTTCGGGTTTTAAGTAAAGCGGCCAAAGAATGCTAAAGTCTTGTTTATTTACTTATTTATGTACTTATTGTTTCATGATGCTTTTGTAATTAATTTTGGACAAGGTCTGCTGTCGTCCTTTGTTTACGCAATAGTTCTTTGAATGTCGCGTCAATTAAAGGTATATTTCATTTTGGGTTATTTATCTGTCAACGGTCGTTTATAATTTGTTTATTGGGATTGGCCTATTTCAATTATTCATTTACCATTAGGTCAACAAGGCAAGCAAAGTCACATTTTCATATTAAACTTAAAATCACAATATTTGCACATCGCATGCTTCAAATTTATTTTCAAATTTCCTAAAGAAAGAGGTTTTATTTTTTATTTTTTGTAGAGGCTTTTATCCTTGTGGATATATCAGCACCAACGTAACCTAATTCTTAATATTTTGTAAAAACGAAAAGATAATCATCGATGATGTATTACCATGTTAATGAGTGATCTTGCTGCATCTGACAAAGGATTTGCTACTATAGAGAAGAATGCCCCCACATCGTATTTGTCTATGTTAAATTGATTCATCAATGATTCTCTTTCCGTTTTATACTTAACACACTCCATGATGATGTGTTGTACGTTGTCTAGTAACCCGCATGTGTCGCAGTTGGGGTACTCAATTTTTTTCATTAAAAATGCAAATTTTTAGATGGAAAATGACCTGATCGTAGCCTGTGTGCTGCTGTGACATATGCCCCATTAGGATTTGATCTAACAAACCAAGGTAACGAGGAGGCTGATTTTGTATGATTTTATACCATATCCCTTTTTCGCGGCTTCGTTCGTAAAAAAGCGAGAGATATTGAAGTACAAATCTTTACTTTTTATAGTTTTGAAGAATTTAAGAATAATAACAACAGAGTTTGTGAAAGTTCATGGATTACACTTACATTTTAAAACTTTGTTACATTCGTAAAGAGTACTTTTTTCATTAGCCAAGGCATGGTTGGAGTCTGGGCTTAATAATAAGATTTATTAAATATACATTCAATTCAATACAGGGTGTCCAGAAGGTCAACGTCCAAATGGGGGTTCACGCCATGGTCCAAATAGTAAAAAAGGGTTATGTTTAAGTGTACATTAAAGAACTTATAACCTATCAATTTATGAACATTTTAACTTTTTTTACATCTAATAAATTATTGTACTGCAAATAAACTAATTGTTTATCAAAACTAGAAATATAAATAGTTCGAAAATATACATCAACAGCCTTTTATATAATTTTCTCAAATGCGCACCTAAAAAGCTGTTAGTTTTACAAAAATATTATTTTTACATCAAAAATACTGATTGTACATCAAATTAACCAACAAATACTCAAATACTTATATGTAAAATACATATATTATATAATAAGCTAAAATATATTTAAGATAAGTAGTATTCCCTACCTAACCTAACCTAACCTAACTCTTTTCCTAAATATTGTAAGAGATTTTGACTCGCGTATTTTGAAAGGTAATGAATTCCACAATCTGACAGCATGAATAGAAAAGGAGTAGGAGAAGAAATCGGTTTTATGGGGCTTTAAGTACAAGAGAGTACGCTTATGTGCTCGGCATGGCGTGTCTTCAGAATGAGTAAAGGAAAAACGCTCGCTCAGGTATTTTGGAGAATTCGGGTTATAGAGAACGTTAAATAGAACACAAAGAATATATATAAATGATAATAATAATACGAGTATTTCTACGGAGACGGATCGGAAGCCACTTTAGTTTTTTGCGATGTTCTGAGACATGGTCGTACTTCTTGAGGTTAAAAATAAAGCGTATGCGGATATTTTGTAAGCGTTCTAGCTTACTCAAAAGCTCCTCAGTGGCGTCTAGAGAGCAGATATATCAATATCAGAGATAATCAATCATGGGTTGAATAAGTGCTTGCGCAAGGGATGTCTTCGTTTGAAGTGGTAAGAAGCTTTGAAGGCACTTGAGTGTGTGAAAGGAGTGGTGTAGGAGTACGCCAAGTTAAATTCGAGTCCATACTAACTCCTAAGTTTTTGGCAGTGTCGGTAAGAGCGATCTGTGACCTGTCCAAAACTACAGGAGGTCTACATTGTGTCCAGCGTAGAAGAATCATTTATTGATGAGAACCTGTATTTTTTTACAATTTTCATAGACGATGGATGAGCACGTGAACCACGCGATGGTAGCGACCTCGTATTGGTTGTGATTTGTGTACTAGGGTCTCCATACATTGCCAAGTTTCTTTTAGCCTCTTGTAGCCTTCGTTCCAGTAAAACAGAACCACTGCCGTGTCAACGTGATTATTATCACGGATAATACACGAAGGACTCTACTGAAGCCCCAGACGACGTCTTAACAAAGAAAACTCTACATTCATATATTAGCGAGATAAAGTTTTTTTAAACTGCTCGTAATTAAAGGAAACTACTGAATAATTCTTTAATTATCACGGCTAACAACTTTATGAAGCATCAAAGTTATGTTTACGATGTGCTAATAACTTAAAGTTGTAAAATGTGCTTCCTCCATTCGGAAGTTATGTTGTGAAAAATGTACGTACAGATTCAGTATGAGATGACTATCTTTAAATAATTAATGCTAAACATTAACGCAAAAATGTTTTAATTTTTACCCGACCGCCAGAAGGAGGGTTACGCTTTTCGAGAGTATGCATGCAAAAACATGTATATATATTTTTTTGGTCACTCTACAGCCAAAACTGGAGATTTATTTTATATTTTATTATTAACCGTTCGATGAATTTCAAAATTCGACGTGTAATTAGATTCTTCTCAGTATTGGGAGTGAAATAGGGTATATATTACCCGTAATTCCCATGGGAACAGACATAACACGGGAAAATAACTTAAGCTGTCAGGTTTTTTTACTTGTACAAATTTAGCAGCTTGTTATAAAAAAAATTATGACCAGGAAACCAGACTTCTGTTTAGTATTAATGGTTATTAAGGGTCCTGGCATCATTCACCATTTATACCCGCGCATCCCCTGATCTCGCGGTTATTTAAGACAAAATGTAACCTATGTAACTCTAGATAATACACCTTTCTAATAGTGACATGGTACAATATTATAAAGTACCTTGCCAATTCTACTTCATAGTCATTCTCGCTCCGATCGCCACGCGGTGCGGACGTGCAAGACCCAGCTCTCCGTTGATCGGTCCCTTCCCGCCATTCCGCGGCGCTCAGTTTACTGACGTCACAGTCTAGCGTGTTGGCTCCGTGCTACGGTTTCCTAAGTCTTTCTACTCCGTCTGAGTGCTTTCGAAGTGCGATTTTTCTTTGCGACTAAGCCTCTTAGTCTTCAAAGTGCTGTGCTAAGTTGTGTTGTGCTTGTGCTGAGTGCAGTGTTGTGCCCGGCGTAAGTAGTCTGGTTTCAGTGCAAAGGATACTTAACGGTGACAACGAATTTGTACTGAACCAGTCCTTTTTATTTTTATTTATTTCTCTTCTCTATTTTATTTATTTTTCTCCTATTTTCATATTTATTTCTATCATATCTGTGTGTTTTCGTGTGTATTTGTCCTTTCTGTCGGTAAAGGTTGACCCTAACGCGGTCAACTCTTTACCTGCGCACCCTTTTTTAGGTTTCTAGGTAGCGGCCTTCGGCGTACTATTGTTAGTTTTAAGTTTTTCTCCCCAGCCCCCCTACCGCTGGTAGGGAGGTTTGCCGCTTTGATTTTGCTAGGTTTTTAGGAACTAGGCATCTTTTATTATACTTATATTTTTACATATTATTGTCCCAACCCTCCCTAATGGATCCGCTAATCATTATTAACGCGTTCACCCAGGCGCTTGCTGCGGCAGGCGTCTCCATCCCAAAAGACATCCTAACGCAGGCCTTACAGGCATCTATCGCGTCCCCGGCCCCTCAGGCCTCAACCCCGGCCCCTCAGGCCTCCAACGTCGAGACCCCTCAGGTCTTAAGCTCTCCCGCATCTCCCGCCTCGTCCGAGATGGACTGCGAATCGGTCGCATCCTCTCACGCGTCGCGTCGTAAGCGTACCGCTCCCGGGAGCGATTCAGACTCCGCCGCGTCCGTAGCTTCGTCGGTCGCCGCCACCCTAACCGGCTCTCCAGAGCCCGAGTTCCAATTAGTTGCCAAACGCTCTAAGAAGCGTTCGAAAAAGGCCGCGGTGTCTTCAACACCCGAGCCAACCCCGGTGTCTTCTACACCCACCCCCGCGCCGCTCATGTCACTCGAAGTGACCGCGATTCCGTCGGTCACATCGAAGCCAGCGACGCGCTGCGCTCCCGTCCCGCCGAAGCCTCAGCTCCCTCCGCCCGTCTTCCTGCGTGAAAAAGCGCGCTGGACCGCGGTATCCAACTTGTGCAAAGTGCACAAAATTAATTACTTGAAAGCCGCCAACGCTGGCGATACAATCAAAATACAATTAGCGACCGTCGTCGACTTCCGCGAGTTTACCAGGTTACTCGGTTTAAACCAAATCGCGTACCACACCTACGCCCTCCCGGAGGAGCGTAAGATCCGCGCAGTACTACGGGGCGTCCCGTTCGAACTCAGCAACGAAGATATTCTCGAGGACCTTAAGTCCCAGGGTTTCCCGGTCACAGCAGTGCACAAGATGCACTCCAACCGCGGTAGGCGTTTTCCCTTAGCTTTGGTAATCCTGTCGAATACTCCCAACTCGAGGGAGATCTTTAGGGAGGCTCGCACAATTTGCGGACTCTCAAATATCTCCGTCGAGCGTCCCAACCCCCGTGGTCACCCTGGGCAGTGCCACCGCTGCCAGCTATATGGCCACGCAGCGGCTAACTGCTCAGCTCCCCCCAGGTGCGTTAAGTGCCTGGATCCACACTTCACAAAGGAGTGCACTCGCACTCCTGAATCCACTTCCCCCCCTGCCTGTGTGCTGTGCGGCCAGTCCGGCCACACAGCAAACTACAGGGGTTGCCCGCGCGCTCCGCGCTCCACCGTCAAGAGGGTCGCGCCTAAACCGGCACCGCCGCTCACCTCCGCTAACTTCCCGCCGCTGCGCAACCGGGGTCCCCCGGAAGCAAAGCCCGTTCAGCCGACGCCTACTCCGGCTCTGTCTTGGAGGCAGCGTCCGGCCGTTCCGCCTGTACCTTCCCGACCCATCCCAGCTCCCGTAGCTCCCGTAGGGCCGCGTCCCGCGTTGTCATCTTCCCCTCAGTCGTCGTTGGCTGAGGACATGAAGACCGTGTTCGACGTCATCCAAAACGTCGACATTAACGAAATTTCCGTACTCGCACGCAAACTGCGAGCCGCCCGCTCTCCTCAAGAGCGTTTATTCGCGCTAGCCGAGCATCACTCGCTCCTAAGTTCGTTGTAAATTCTTTTATTTTTGTATAAATTCGTAAATAATAAATTATAATGTCTAGACCCGCGTCCTGTCGTATCAAACCCAAGGGCTTATCCCTAATATCTTTTAACGCTCGTAGCCTGAACACAAACCTTCCCGAGATAAAACTGTTCCTTCAGAACAAAGAACCTGACTTATTCCTTCTCCAGGAGACATGGCTTACTCCAAACCGCTCCAGGGGATTCGCTATACCTAAGTACGCGTTTATTCGTAACGATAGGCCCAACTCCGACGGTTTCGGCGGCACCGCTATATATTTCAAAAGAGGCTTCCACTGCTGTCCTCTCCCTACTCCTCCTCTCCTCAACATGGAAGCCACTGTGTGTAGATTGGCTATGACTGGTCATCCGACCATCATCATAGCTTCAATCTACATACCTAGTGGTACCAGACCAATCCGCAGCGACTTTGAGGCCATTCTCGCCCTCGGCCACTCAGTCATTATGTTCGGAGACTTTAACTCCAAACATACTGACTGGACGTGCCTATCGACTAACACCAGCGGTATCGCTCTCCTCGACATCACTAACTCCCTTGACCTAGATGTCATATCCCCCATCACTCCCACTCACTATCCCAACAACCCGTCCTACTCTCCAGACATCCTCGACTTTGCAATTATCAAGCGAATCAATCTTGACCTAAGGTCTATCGAACCGCTCGATGACCTAGGCTCCGACCATCGCCCCGTTTCCCTCGTGCTAGGACCGCCGAACGATAACGTCTCATCTCCTAAGACCTTTACCAATTGGAAAGGTTTTAAAAATACGTTAGTTTCAGCCTTAGAGGCTCCGAACTCTCCACTCGCGATCTCTCCCGAGCAATTAGATAGCCCGGATAAAATCGATTCATTAGTAAATTCTCTCACTGATGCTATCAACTCAGCCATCAGTGACAACGAAAAGGTTGCTAAGCAAGGCAAACCCACGCTTCCCTTAGCCGTTGGCAATCTTATTAAAGCTAAAAACGCGGCTCTCCGGAGAGCCAAGAAATATCCCACGCCCGCCTATAGAACAGCTGCGAATCAGCTTCAACGTAAAGTTAGGTCTTGCCTCGCGGAACTCCGAGACGCTCAGATGAACGATCTCATGGCGAATATCTCTCCGTCCCACCAAGCGTACTATAGCATGGCCCGAGCCTTACGCGTAGACACCGTCTCTCACGTTCCTCCTCTCACTCGTCCCGATGGCACTACTGCCTTCGAAGTCGAAGAGAAAGCCGAATGCTTCGCCGACAGCATTGCCGCACAATGCTCGCCCAGCACGCAACCCGCGAATCCCACTCACATCAAAGCGGTGGAGGATGAAGTCCTTCGCAGAGACTCTCTCCCCATCACCGCCGACCCTGTCACAGTCTCTAATGACGAAATCTTGCTTCTCATTAGAAATCAAAAGTCCAAAAAGGCTCCGGGTGCGGATGGAATTTCCAACCACGCACTTAAGCACCTACCGCAACAGATGCTTACCTTGTTAGCTATCATTTTCAATGCCTGCTTCGACCATAGCTACTTTCCTAAAGCTTGGAAAGAAGCGACAGTCATAGGCATTCCCAAGCCGGGCAAACCTCTGAACGTCCCGGCTAATCACAGACCCATCAGCCTCCTCAAGGCAATGTCTAAACTTCTCGAGAGAGTCATACTTTCTCGAATGCGGAACCATCTGTTTCCAACGGATGGCGATCCTCTCATTATCCCCCATCAGTTCGGCTTTCGCGCTAAACACTCCTGCCCTCAGCAAGTCCACCGAATCGTCGAGTATATACTTGACGGTTTCTATCCGCGTCGTTATAAAACAGTCGCGGTTTTCTTTGACGTAGCCAAGGCTTTCGATAAAGTCTGGCACAGCGGTCTCGTTTATAAACTCTACAAGATAGGCTTACCGGATCGCCTAGTCAGGATAATAGCGTCGTTTCTCAAAGACCGTACGTTTCGATTTAAACACGAAGGCACGCTTTCTGCACCTCGTCCCATAAAGGCTGGAGTCCCTCAAGGCTCAGTCCTCGCCCCTCTGCTGTACACCGTGTACACCAACGACATTCCCATCCCGCCGAAAGGCGTCGAACTCGCCCTCTTCGCTGACGACACCGCACTCTATACCAAAGGCCACGGTGTTCGGCGCCTTGTAACCAGACTCCAAAAGGCCGTAAACGCCCTTGGTGCATGGTTTCAAGAATGGCGCATCGATGTGAACCCTGAAAAGAGTTCTGCGATGCGCTTCGACCACAAACGCCGTCGTCCCGATGGCGATCCCCACGTTCGAATGTTAGGCATTCCCATCCCCTGGAAGCGCAGTACTAAATACTTAGGCGTCACATTAGATCCGACGCTTTCTTTCAAGCCACACGTTGAAAGAGTTTCGAAACTCGCTCGTCACTATTTAGTCCGCCTAAATAGCATGTTAGGTAGAAAAAGTAAAATGTCCTTCAGAAACAAACGTACACTTTACAAGGTCTGCGTTAGACCCGTCATGACGTATGCCTCGCCAATCTTTGCCCACGCCAAACCCTCCCTCCTGCACAAACTGCAGGTAGTTCAAAACCTCTTTTGCCGCCGGGCCACAGGCGCACCGTGGTACGTGCGTAACGCGGACTTGCATAGAGATCTTGAACTGCCTACAGTACAACAATATCTCAAAACACTCTCTGAAGCGTTCTTCAAACGCTCCGAAACCCATCCCAATCCTCTAGTTCGTGATTCTGTCTCATATGCTACTCCTGTGTTAGACTCGAAGTTCAAAGTCGCTAGGCCTAGAAATGCGCAAACGTACTCATCCACCAGACTGTCACGCGATCTCGAGGCCCTTCTGGCCGCAAATTCTAATTCTAACGTAAATTCTAATTCTAACGTAAATCCGAATTAATGCAAATTTAATTTTTCAATTTTTAATGTTTTCATTATTTACTTTTCATTTTTAAAGTTTTTATTTTACTTTTAATTTTTGAGCACCTTCAGTGCTATGTAATCCCAGCGGGTGACCCCTTCTGGGCCCCGCTAGCGCGGCCTCTTTCTCCAATTGGCCGTCGCTCAGATAAAGGCTGAGTGGCAAAAATGCACGAGCCGACAGGGGGTTTTTAGTGGGTATGGTCCTGGTAGGCGTCATTCTCGCTCCGATCGTCATTCTCGCTCCGATCGCCACGCGGTGCGGACGTGCAAGACCCAGCTCTCCGTTGATCGGTCCCTTCCCGCCATTCCGCGGCGCTCAGTTTACTGACGTCACAGTCTAGCGTGTTGGCTCCGTGCTACGGTTTCCTAAGTCTTTCTACTCCGTCTGAGTGCTTTCGAAGTGCGATTTTTCTTTGCGACTAAGCCTCTTAGTCTTCAAAGTGCTGTGCTAAGTTGTGTTGTGCTTGTGCTGAGTGCAGTGTTGTGCCCGGCGTAAGTAGTCTGGTTTCAGTGCAAAGGATACTTAACGGTGACAACGAATTTGTACTGAACCAGTCCTTTTTATTTTTATTTATTTCTCTTCTCTACTTTATTTATTTTTCTCCTATTTTCATATTTATTTCTATCATATTTGTGTGTTTTCGTGTGTATTTGTCCTTTCTGTCGGTAAAGGTTGACCCTAACGCGGTCAACTCTTTACCTGCGCACCCTTTTTCAGGTTTCTAGGTAGCGGCCTTCGGCGTACTATTGTTAGTTTTAATTTATTCTCCCCAGCCCCCCTACCGCTGGTAGGGAGGTTAGCCGCTAGGATTTGCTAGGTTTTTAGGAACTGGGCATCTTTTATTATACTTATTTTTATTAATATTACTGTCCCAACTTTCCCTTATGGATCCACTAAGCGTTATAAACGCGTTCACCCAGGCGCTTGCTGCGGTAGGCGTCTACATCCCGAATGACATCATAACGCAGGCCTTGCAGGCATCAATCGCGTCCCCGGCCCCTCAGGCCTCAAACCCGGCCCCTCAGGCCTCAACCCCGGCCCCTCAGGCCTCAACCCCGCCCCCGGTCGACGTCGAGACCCCTCAGGTCTTAAGCTCTCCCGCGTCTCCCGCCTCGTCCGAGATGGACTGCGAATCGGTCGCATCCTCTCACGCGTCGCGTCGTAAGCGTACCGCTCCCGGGAGCGACTCCGAACCCGCGTCTGATACGTCGTCAGATGCCGTCACCTTGACCGGCTCTCCTGAGCCCGCGTTTCAACTCGTCGCCAAGCGCTCCAAGAAGCGCTCTAAGAAAGCTTCGGTATCTTCAATACCCGAGCCCTCCCCGGTGTCTTCAACACCAGCCCCCGCGCCGTTAAAATCGCTCGTAGTAACCGCGTCTCCGTCGGTAACATCGAAGCCAGCGACGCGCTGCGCTCCCGTCCCGCCGAAGCCTCAGCTCCCTCCGCCCGTATTCCTGCGTGAAAAAGCGCGCTGGACCGCGGTTTCCAACTTGTGCAAAGTGCACAAAATTAATTACTTGAAAGCCGCCAACGCTGGCGATACAATCAAAATCCAATTAGCGACCGTCGTCGACTTCCGCGAGTTTACCAGGTTACTCGGATTAAACCAAATCGCGTATCACACCTACGCCCTCCCGGAGGAGCGTAAGATCCGCGCAGTATTACGGGGCGTCCCGTTCGAACTCAGCAACGAAGACATCCTCGATGACCTTAAGTCTCAGGGGTTCCCGGTCACAGCAGTGCACAAGATGCACTCCAACCGCGGTAGGCGTTTTCCGTTAGCGCTAGTAATCCTGTCCAATACTCCCGACTCGAAGGAGATTTTCAAAGAGGCTCGCACAATCTGCGGACTCTCGAACATCTCCGTCGAGCGTCCCAACCCCCGTGGTCACCCTGGGCAGTGCCACCGCTGCCAGCTATATGGCCACGCAGCGGCTAACTGTTCAGCTCCCCCCAGGTGCGTAAAGTGCCTGAATCCTCACTTCACCAAGGAGTGCACTCGCACTCCCGAATCCACTTCCCCCCCTGCCTGTGTGCTGTGCGGCCAGTCCGGCCACACAGCTAACTACAGGGGTTGCCCGCGCGCTCCGCGCTCCACCGTCAAGAGGGTCGCGCCTAAACCGGCGCCGCCGCTCACCTCCGCTAACTTCCCGCCGCTGCGCAACCGGGGTCCCCCGGAAGCAAAGCCCGTTCAGCCGACGCCTACTCCGGCTCTGTCTTGGAGGCAGCGTCCGGCCGTCCCGCCTGCACCTTCCCGACCCATCCCAGCTCCCGTAGCTCCCGTAGGGCCGCGTCCCGCGTTGTCATCTTCCCCTCAGTCGTCGTTGGCTGAGGACATGAAGACCGTGTTCGACGTCATCCAAAACGTCGACATTAACGAAATTTCCGTACTCGCACGCGAACTGCGAGCCGCCCGCTCTCCTCAAGAGCGTTTATTCGCGTTAGCCGAGCATCACTCGCTCCTAAGTTCGTTGTAAATTCTTTTATTTTTGTATAAATTCGTAAATAAATTAATTTAATGTCTAGACCCGCGAATCCCGCGTCCAGTCGTATTAAACCTAAGGGCTTATCCCTAGTATCTTTTAACGCTCGTAGCCTTAATACCAACCTTCCCGAGATTAAACTGTTCCTTCAGAACAAAGAACCTGACTTATTTCTTCTCCAGGAGACATGGCTTACTCCAAACCGCTCCAGGGGATTCGCTATACCTAAATACGCGTTTACTCGCAACGATAGGCCCAACTCCGACGGTTACGGCGGCACCGCTATATATTACAAAAGAGGCTTCCATTGCTGTCCTCTCCCTACCCCTCCTCTCCTCAACATGGAGGCCACTGTGTGTAGATTGGCTATGACTGGTCATCCGACCATCATCATAGCTTCAGTCTACATACCTAGTGGTACCAGACCAATCCGCAGCGACTTTGAGGCCATTCTCGCCCTCGGCCATTCAGTCATTATGTTCGGAGACTTTAACTCCAAACATACTGACTGGACGTGCCTATCGACCAACACCAGCGGTATCGCTCTCCTCGACATCACCAACTCCCTTGACTTAGACGTCATATCCCCCATCACTCCCACTCACTATCCCAACAACCCGACCTATTCTCCTGACATCCTCGACTTTGCAATTATCAAGCGAATCAATCTTGATCTCAGGTCCATCGAACCGCTCGATGACCTAGGCTCCGACCATCGCCCCGTCTCCCTCGTGCTAGGCGCGCTTAACGTTAACGTCACACCGCCAAAGACCTTTACCAACTGGAAAGGCTTTAAAAATACGTTAGTTTCAGCCTTAGAGGCACCGAACTCTCCGCTCGCGATTTCGCCCGACCAATTAGACAGCCCGATTAAAATAGATTCGATAGTCGATAATCTCACTGATGCTATCAACTCAGCCATCAGCGACAACGTAATCATTGCTAAGCAAGGCAAACCCGCGCTTCCCTTAGCCGTTAGCAATCTCATTAAAGCTAAGAACGCGGCTCTCCGGAGAGCCAAGAAATATCCCACGCCCGCATATAGAACAGCTGCGAATCAGCTTCAACGTAAAGTTAGGTCTCGCCTCGCGGAACTCCGTGACACTCAGTTTAACGATCTCATGGAGAATATCTCCCCGTCCCACCAAGCGTATTATCGAATGGCCCGAGCTTTACGCGTAGACACCGCCTCTCACGTTCCTCCTCTCACTCGCCCCGACGGCACCATTGCCTTCGAAGTCGAAGAGAAAGCCGAATGCTTCGCCGACAGCATAGCGGCACAATGTTCGCCCAGCACGCAACCCGCGGATCCCTCCCACATCCAGGCGGTGGAGGACGAAGTTCTCCGCAGAGAATCTCTCCCTATCACCGACGACCCCGTCACAGTCTCTAATGATGAAATCTTGCTTCTCATTAGAAAACAAAAGTCCAAAAAGGCTCCGGGTGCGGATGGAATTTCCAACCACGCACTCAAGCACCTGCCACAGCAGGTGCTTACCTTGTTAGCTATCATCTTCAATGCCTGCTTCGACCATAGCTACTTTCCAAAAGCCTGGAAAGAAGCGACAGTCATAGGCATTCCCAAGCCGGGTAAACCTCTGAACATCCCGGCTAATCACAGACCCATCAGCCTCCTCAAGGCAATGTCTAAACTTCTCGAAAGAGTCATACTCTCTCGAATGCGGAACCATCTGTTTCCAACGGATGGCGACCCTCTCATTATTCCCCACCAGTTCGGCTTTCGCGCTAAGCACTCCTGCCCTCAGCAAGTCCATCGAATCGTCGAGTACATTCTCGAAGGATTCTATCCGCATCGTAAAAAATCAATCGCGGTTCTCTTTGACGTAGCCAAGGCTTTCGACAAAGTCTGGCACAGCGGTCTCGTTTTTAAACTCTATAAAATAGGCTTACCGGTTCGCCTAGTCAGATTAATCGCGTCGTTTCTTAAAGACCGTACGTTTCGATTCAAACATGAAGGCACGCTCTCCGCGCCTCGTCCCATAAAGGCTGGAGTCCCGCAAGGCTCAGTCCTCGCCCCTCTGCTGTACACCGTGTACACTAATGACATGCCCATCCCGCCGAAAGGCGTCGAACTCGCCCTCTTTGCAGACGATACCGCCCTTTACACTAAAGGTAAAATAATCCCGTATAACATCACCAGACTCCAAAAGGCCGTAAACGCCCTCGGTGTTTGGTTTCAAAAATGGCGTATCGATGTCAACCCAGAAAAGAGTTCTGCCATTCTATTCGACCACAAACGTCGTAATCGCCGCAACGATCCCCACATTCGAATGTTAGGTATTCCTATCCCCTGGAAGCGCAGTATCAAATACTTAGGCGTCACCTTAGATCAGACGCTTTCTTTTAAGCCACATGTCGATAGAGTAACGAAACTCGCGCGTTTCTACTTAAGCCGCTTAAATAGTATGATAGGTAGAAAAAGTAAAATGTCTTTTAGAAATAAACGTACGCTTTACAAGGTCTGCGTTAGACCCGTCATGTCATATGCTTCGCCAGTCTTTGCCCATGCCAATCCCTCCGTCCTGTATAAGCTGCAGGTAGTTCAAAATCTCTTCTGCCGCAGGGCCACAGACGCACCTTGGTATGTGCGCAACGCGGACCTGCACAGAGATCTTGAACTACCTACAGTGCAACAGCACTTCAAAACACTCTCAGAATCGTTCTTCAAACGCGCCGAATCCCATCCCAATCATCTTGTTCGAGATTCAGTCTCATATACTGCTCCTGTGTTAGATTCGAAATTCAAAGTCGCTAGGCCGAGAAACGCGCACACGGGCGAACCTTCGCAGTTAACTTTAGCTCTCGAGGCCCTTCAGGCCGCAAATCCTAATTCTAACGTAAATTCTAATTCTAACGTAAATCCGAATTAATGCTATTTTTATTTTTCATTTTTAATGTTTTTATTTTTACTTTTCTTTTTTGAGCACCTTCAGTGCTATGTGAATCTCAGCGGGTGACCCCTTAAGGGCCCCGCTGGCGCGGCCTCTTTCTCCAATTGGCCGTCGTTCAGATGAAGGCTGAGTGGCAAAAATGCACGAGCCGACAGGGGGTTTTTTAGTGGGTATGGTTCTGGTAGGCGTCGGGACGAGTCCCACATAACTCCGATCGCGCGCGCGGAGTATGCGTCAGAGCATTTTTTATGTCCTCCTGCCCTTCCCGTGGAGGGGAACCAAAAAAAAAAAAAAAAAAAAAAATGGTAGGCGTCGGGACGAGTCCCACATAACTTTGGAATCGCGCCAGAGTATGCGTCAGGGCATTTTTATCCTCCTGCCCTTCCCGCGGAGGGGAACAAAAAAAAAAAAATACTTCATAGAACAATTTTCCGAACTTTGTAAATGCTATGCGCCCAGACGATCATCGAAATTCATGTCTTTTTACTCATTGGGCAACGTATTTCCGATATTTGTTCAGCGTTTTTGATATATCTTATAGCTACGGAGCAATTGTGTGGAAATGTGAATAAAACACACTTTAAAACACATTTTTATGATAAATACAATCTATGTAGATAAACAACCAATTCCAGAGGTTATCATCGATCTATTCGAAAATACGACGAAGCGTCGTGGTTAGTATCCCTGCCTCATGCGCCGTAGGTCCCAGGTTCAAGCCTTGGTCGGGGCATTCGTTTGTGTAATGAACATGGTTTGTAAACATATGAATGTTTGTTCTTGGTTTCCCTCCAGTTTCTCTGTATGGTCATCCATAACACAAGTTCTGGTTACTTTGATAAATTTGTCTGGAGATTTATTATATTGTTATTATTATACAATATTCTTATTATCGAGTATTAACATTCAAGTCGATGTCAAGTAATAATAATTTCATATTTTGAAACTTTGAAACATCAAAGTTCTCTTTCTTATATTTGGTTGAGTCATTCTAAACTAGTAATAATATGTATATATATATTTCTTACCCTTTCTCCAGAAATATTACTGAAAGAATTTGTATGTAAATAATTATGATCTGGCTGATAAGTTTACTTCTTTAAATCTATTGAGAAACAAGATGTTTTTTTATTTTATAGCAAACGGTTTGCCGATACCGACACCTTCGATTAATGATGTCATTTACCAGCAGTAGAGCGGGTTACCAGCAGGTAGAGCGGGTTACCAGCGGGTAGAGCGGGTTACCAGCGGGTAGAGCGGGTTACCAGCGGGTAGAGCGGGTTACCAGCGGGTAGAGCGGGTTACCAACGGTTGAGCGATAATAGTTCGCCGGCCGGCTAGTGTAATGTAAAATACATCTTTATCATGTAATACTGTTGATGTAATTGCTTTCTGTATTTAGTTTTTGATGCTTAGTTTTTTTGTTTCAATGGCTGTGATCATGTTATTTTACGTCAATGTTGTTTAGTCAATAGTATACTGGCAGTCCTCTACTTGCTTGTGTGTCTGTAAACCGCATTGTTTATATACTAAAGGTCATTTTTAAGATTTAATAATAAATTAACTTACTAGCTTTTTGGTAAAAATTACTTTGTTATAGTACTAAAGGTTATTGTGTAAATTTTTGTCAAGAAAGACTAAATATGGAACAATATATCTCTGCAAGTCATCGTTTTACTTAATTTTCAAAAGTTTATTTAATTGAAAACAGAAAGCGTAAAGTGTTGCGCACATTTTCAACCGTGCCTCGTTTTCAAATACATAAAATTCAATGTCATGAGCATTCAGGTTGTTAATCTTACAAAGTTTCAAAAATATGTATTATCTTTTCACGTATTTTTATTCAGAATGTTGGGTAGTGAGAAATCATATGGAGAAAAATCTTTCTGCTCTTCACTGTTATACTCAGTCCTGTTATAGTTTACTCGATAAGATTTTCTTTAAAGTAATAGTCTTTTTGTCTGCGACTAGAACTGGCAAGAAACTTCACGGGTATGTTTTTTCAAAATAAATTTACAGACTCTCTTTATGTCTATACAAAATTATTCTTAGCTGCATCTGTTAACTCGGCAAGTCTCCCTCCCCCCAAGTATCCAAACGACGAGCACCCTCAAAAGGCTCATGAGTTAACTTAATAAATAAACAAGCTAGAATTAAGTATGAATATGTTTTACTTAAAATGTGACGTATTACAATTTTTTTAAGCTACCCTGTGTGAATATTCTGCTAAGAGACGTTTATTATAATAGCTACCTTTTAATCAAATAAGAAATTGATACTCTTTGGTGCTTACGATAACAAATAACTAATACCGCCACTTAATCCTAGATGGATCGCGTGGCAATTTGCTGACTAAGACAAAACTAGAAACATAGGGTAATTTAGTCCCATTATTTTCAACGCCATTAGTGTAATACATCCCCGCTACAAAGTAACATCTGTGTAATCTTAGCTCGTGACACCACTCGACTAGGCAGGAGCGGGTAGGTTGTAATTATTTGAAATGACCACTCCAAGAGACCATAATTATCAGTTTATTTAATAAGTGAACATGGCCTTGACGTCTTCAAAGTAAAGACGCAAGCGTTTTAAAAATAATAAATCCTAAATAACCAATATTATCAAAGTGACAGTGAGGAAAACCATAGTTTCGTCTCGCCTATAATATTTAACAATACTTTTGATAATACTAAAAACTTTAAGAAAGAAGAAAAGGATTTGGAGAGATGTGGTCTTTGCACCCAGACAAAAGGAAATATTGTTCCAGAGGAATGTGCGAGTGACGCTGTGGCTGTAAATTCAAATTCAAATATTTATTTATCAACATTGACAATTACTTGTTCTTATGGACGTCAAATAAAGCATGATTTTACCACCAGTTCGGAAAAACCTTCGTGAAGAAGAACTGGCAAGAAACTTCACGGGTATGTTTTTTTCAAAATAAATTTACAATATCTCATTATGTCTATACAAAATGATTCTTATCTGCATCTGCTCGGCAACTCTCCCTCCCCCCAAGTATCCAAACGACGAACACCCTCAAACGGCACCCGTTCACGAGTTAACGCGGGATCCAGCCATCGCCCTCCTCAACCATATTAGAGGGAAGTGAGCGACCCGTCACCCGACGCTACCATAAGAAGACGTACTTTAGTGACAATGAGGTTTTAGATTTCGTTTGTCTTCCATCCTACCAGATGGAAATTGATGATGAAGACTTTTTAGATCAGTTTTTTCAAGGATATGAGTAATGCAATGCGAAATTACTCTGAGTTTTAATTCAGTTACATCGCTTCAGCCTATAGCTTAACCCGGTGGCTGTCACGCGTGACAAATAGTCGGGTTCGAATCTTGGTCTTTTTAACTGTTACAGGTACTTCCTCTGACACAGTTCTCCACTTCCGGTTTCTTAAATATATGTGTGTTATTGTTTTTGATGTCGCTGCAGGGTTAACAGCCTCGCTTTACTAAGAAAGTGGTTTTATTTTTGGCTTTTTATAGTCCACTACACTTGCCTACGGTGGGTTGGCAAACTTTACACAAACTACTGAGATGACTTCTCATGAATGAGCATAGTCGTAATGTACATAGGTTGTCAACATTAGGCAATCATTCGGCAGTCAACAAGATCGCGGCTGGAACTTTTGATCGCAGAGCCAGCGCCTTTGTCGCTACTCAATAACACTTAGATGACTCATAATTACCTTAATACATTTATACAATTACATTTACATTTACGTTATATAGAATTACTAGAAAAGTCACTAACACAAACATCCTTAACACATCTCCCACGCAGTACCAATCAACCGTGCCAAGTAGACCACTGTGAACCGTGACGTCACGGATTTCGGTTACAACCAGCAGCACTATTATTGTATATTTCGGTATTTCATGGCAGTATTGATTTATATGACTAAATTACTAAAGTATTGAATGGCATTTTTTCGGATCCCTTATTTTGTTTATTAGTAGTAAGGGATGGAAAGGGCAGACCCACTCGGCCGTCCGTCTACTCGGCTTGGTCCAGTAGATCCCCTGTAGTCGTGTCTCGGCGACGTGAGGCCACAGCACGTGCAACTCAAGCACGTGATTGCTTGTAATTATTATTCAACGATTAAACAATCATAGTTTTAATGTTAAATGGCAGTGGTAATGAGTCTAGGGAGGTCGTATATATTTCTCTTGCTCCCAATCCAATACGATTTTCTGTTTGCTGTCTATGTAGAGGCAAAATTTGTTTGTTTGTGTGTACTTGACAAACTCGGAAACTGCCAAACCAACTATGAAAGCTTTTGCAATTATTAAGAAGTAATAGTCGTAATTTTAGCATGGGTCTATCCAAATTGCAATATACAATTGCTAACGCTCTCGAAAACTCTTAAACTGTATGTAACATCACGTGATACAACGGTAGTCATATGATATGCTCACCCCCAGAAGTTACTTCACACGACAGCCTTCATAACCCCACTGTGGGATTATCAACCCCACCCAACTAAGCGGTGGTTTTAGGCAATTCACCACCATGCTTGCTTATGCGGCTTCGTCTACCTTTTGTCAGATTTAAAATTAGAACGATTTACACGTGGAATACTCAAAGTTCTTAGTTTTATAGTTACGTCTTAAAATATTGAACGAGTTCAAAATAAACAGACGTACATTGTTATTCATAATCGCATAATAAATCAAATAAATGATTTTTATGTCTAAAGCACGAATTTAATACCATTAGTATTCTATAATAATTTCATACCGCAAATGAATATGACTTAAAGGAGTTTGTGTAAGATCACCCATATGGACACGTGTTACGGTTGTATTTTGCACGTCGATATCTCCGTTGCATCTTTCGTGTACTTAGTTAAATGGACAAATAACCTAACATTATATAATTTTGTAGAAAAACCAATATGTCATTGTAACGGAGGTTACGCATTGTATCCTTTCCGCGAAATTACAGACCAAACGAGTCCTAGAACTATTAGTATGGTAAGCTGTATTTACAGTAGTTCACTAGGTCTGAATTACGAGCGATTTTTTTAATTTGGTCATGTTTCATATATGCTATTACTATCAAAGGGATACATTTGTTCATGTGTTTGATTATATGATTTTTGAGGCAATATGGTATGTATTGTTAAGGGCGGTATTTTAGGGCGGTACTACAGCCCCTCCTATTTTGACCGCCATAGTACTCATGTTGACATGGACGTGTGTAAAGGGAATCAACAGCCAGTGCTATCAGCTACAGGATCAAAGGCCCATCCAGCCGAAGCCTACATCCGGCAACGCATCATTAGTCGCTATAATTATCACATTCAATATTGATGTAAAAAAACACCTTCGGCTACTGATGTTCCGGGATGAGGAGGCCACTTGCTCAGGTTCATGAGCTTGTTTGCCGGCTATGAAAATAGTAATAAAAAATCGATGAATCGAGGTTCAGAAACCTGCAGAACTGATTTCGAAAATTATTTCCCCACTAGAAAACTACTTTATCTGAGAATAACATAAGAGATATTTTATCCCGGAGTATCCACGGGATCACGTGGATGTAACCACTCACATCCCTCTAATATGGTTGAGAAGGGCGATAGCTGGATCCCGCGTTAACTCGTGAAGTTTCTTGCCAGTTCTTCTTCACGAAGGTTTTTCCGAACTGGTGGTAGAGTCTTGCTATATTTGATGTCAATAAGAACATGTAATTGTCAATGTTGAGAAATAAATATTCAATTTCAACGGTCCTCTATTCCCCAAAGAACGCAGGTTCATATAAACCATATTCTAGCTTCGTAAATATCCATATTCACCAGATAAATTAATTGTTTATATTATAATAGATAAGGGCCAAGTAGCGTCATGCCTTCATATTATGACTCTTAACTAAAAAAACCCTACCAGGATCTTAAGAAGTCTTCTACATGAATTCTATATGAATGATAATAGCTAATTTTCCTATTACCCACGCGGGAAAAACGTATACCGCGTAAATGGCCGCGCTAAATTAACGAAGTATCGCTCTCTGTTGTACAGTTAACTATAGTTTCGACGCCTGACTTTGTCTTAAGAACGTTTACAGTGGTGTGAGGTGGTAGAATACTGGTTGACTACTGGTTGAATACAAATGTGAGGACGATCTCGAGAAATTAATGTATGATATAACTAAAGTATATTTCAATTATATACGTGTAATAATATGTTTATGCTAATGTCTAATTCGCGGTACTTTTTGACAAGTGACTCCATCTTGGTCTAAATGTCACCTGACACGAGCTTCTTTTGTCAGGCGTGTGGGAGATCTTGTAGCTACAGCGTCGATGTTTTAATAGCATCATATAAATATTGTTTATCCAATAAATTAGTTGATAATTTATGCTTGACTTGTATTACACCACTTGAATAAAATTATCTATGTAAAAGGTTTTAAAATGTAGGTACTATCAGTAAGTAGATATTAGCGTAAAGTATATAGTCGTTTAAGTAATTTAATATATAGTACGATATAAGATTTGTAACTTCTCTGAATTCAAACATATTTTTTGATTAATTGAAACATCTTTTAACCGACTTTATCACGTTTATTTATACTCGCCATTTCGGTGTTTTTAGCAGACACCGTGGTCACGAATGCGGTGTCTGTAAAGGCAGCAATGTAATGAAGTTCACGAGTAAATCCAGTTAAAAAGTATTTTATTTAATATCGTCAAAACTTAAGAAAATATTTTTTGAACACAAACAATCAATAAAACCCTTTCTTAATACACCTATATGTAAAATACAACAACAGCAATTTACTAGCAATTCTGTGGTTTTATATATTTTTCTAAAGTGGAAATCAAATGACTCAGCTGGTTAATCATTGTTTTAAATGTTTCAATTAAACTTTGTACAGGAGGGGAAAATTTCCGTTTTCAAAGGAAATCAGGAATTTCCATGGTTGAGAGACTTCGGTGAAACTGATTTATTATTTAAAACTGCAAGACTGGACCGCCCCAGAGGAGATATAACGAAAGAAACGGGTAACGGGTCGCTCACTTCCCTCTAATATGGTTGAGGAGGGCGATGGCTGGATCCTGCGTTAACTCGTCAACGGGTGCCGTTTGTGGAACCGTTCACGAGCTAACACGGGCTCCAGCCATCGCCCTCCTCAACCATATTAGAGGGAAGTGAGGTGAGATATGTCATCTACTCAGAGATGGGTTCACTGTCGTCAATAAATTGTTTGGCAGTATAGTTAATTGCAAAAAAGTTTATATTTAATACAATATACTGATAAGTTGAGGTAAATATAAGATGCGAAAAAAATGTTATTTAAAGAATTTTTACAGTAAGACTAGTTTTCATGGTCAACCGGAGCTAAATATAAGTGAAAAGGTAAGGGCAGTCATTTAAACTGAAGATTCGACAGTTCAAAGTATACTTAAAGTCCCAAATAATAAACAAATTTACTTCTTAAATATTTTTTGAAAACTTTGCAAATAGCCAAGATATTGAAGAAAAACCGTTTCTATCTTAAAATCAACATGACAACTAACACAGCGGTCGAATTCGGTCGCCATTATGAATTTGAACTTCACGATGAACCCTTAAAGAAAGCTGGTAAAAGAAAATTTTACCCCTAGATATTTTCCAGCCATGTTACCATATTAAAATGAAAGGAAATCTTTTTTTTTAAGTTTTAATATGTAATATAATATTTTTTTTACAAAACTTCCCTTATCAACTCTAACCTGTCAACGTAATTCCCCGCCGGAGCCGCCATCTTGTCAATGACATTGACCTGTCATGAGTTTTACTTTCATCGTGAAGGTTGGAGCAAACAGGTTCGACCACTTTCTCGAAGAAAGCTTCGTGTTCATCTTGGAAGGTACATGATTTATTAGTTATTTACGATGTTCGTGTATTGTGACTGGATTAAATGTTTTTTGGTCTATGAAATGTTTGATTTCAAAGAAAAGATTTATTTACAGTTATGATACAGTTACAATAGCTAATGTAAAAGTACACATTAACGTAAATCCGACGTAAAGGTACTCCTAAAATATGTCCCCAGATAAAAAAGGGTAGGATAAATAAATAAATAAGGTATAATATACCTCTTTTTCGATACGTAAGTACTACATCTGGGGTGCGATTTTGTTCATGTAAATTCCTGAGGGAATTCCGTAATAAAATATAGCGACAGTAATGCAAAATTTAGAAAAATTTAATTTTCTATTCGTCAAGGAGTTATGGAATTAGATATTTTTTCATATGGTTTACTATATTTAGAACTATGTAATTTATACTACATATATAACAAAATAAATCTGGATTCTTCAAAAATAATTAAAAAAATTATTTACATCCATACAAAGTATTACTTAAAATAAATAACTTAAAAACCTATAATTACATCTTTGAACAATTCGTCTTTATTTTCTCAATGCCCTTGGAATACAGACTCATTGTTTAAAACCTTTTTGGTCAGTTGCTTCATTTTAATTACTCGGGTGAAAAGGTTCTCAGGACCAGTCCTGGCCATCATCTGACCATCGCTTTCCAAAATAAAATGGCGGTTTCCTTGACCGAATACCGTTAAAAAGACGGAAGTAAAAATAATGAAGAATTTTCGTTACTCAGTTTGGCAACTCTGAAATTATGTTTTAAACGAAAGAAATGGGTTTTTTTACCGCGTACAGTCCGAACAACTTACTTGTGCGGTGAATTGTGGCGCTGCGTTATACGTGTAAATGTATAATCATGAAAAACATGCTCTAGTATTTGAAAACTGAAAATATATTTTTAAATGCTTATTTTCAATCTATTGTTAAGAATTGTCGTCAGTGTCAATAATATTAAATAACTGCAAGAAAAGAGTTCAAAAACCTTCTTTATAAAAAAAAAACTTATATATTTAAACTAAAGAATATATTTTACGCAAAAGTTTGTAATAGCTAATAATAGCTACGTTTCAAGCAATAATTTTGAAGTGCATAAGTAATTTTTTTAATCTTCGGAAAAACAAGGATAACTAATGACAGGGATGTGATTACCTCAGATATTTATGCGCAATGACAATAAAAATCTTTTCGTCGCGGTTAATTTTGCATATAAACACTGTAGATATTTTAGGAAACCAATACTTTAACTTAGCAGCTAATTTATTTTTTATCTTTTCCATTAGTCTTTCCAAAATTAAATTTAAAAGGTCATGGTAATTCATTTTGTTGACGGAAAATTGTTAAAAGTTAGATACCTATGTTTTATTATCTAAGGATATTTAACGTATGCGGTTAATGCTTTAGGTGGACTAATAAATTTAGGTGGATAATATACCGAGTGACCTTTTTCTATCATTTGGAAAATGGGTTTGGACCACACTTCCAAGCCTTGTAGCAAAAATGAAAAAAAAAAATGGCGACTGCCGCGTATGTAGAATTTGTAATATGCAAACGGCGGTCTAGACGTGCACGATAGCTTCAAAATCTTACAGGGAGACATCAGCATCCAAATAAGGGTATTCTTACTAAACTAGTAAGTAGACTTCGCAGGTACCTTTGCAATAACTCCGTCGGATCTGTAGGTTTCCTCACATTTGTCCACCATGAGATAGTTAATATAGTTAGGTAACTGAAGCGTCTTCCGAGGCTTTCACAGCCGGCACACGAGCTCGTCTCTACCTGGTGGTAAGTGTCATCCGCGCCCATGGGCATCCTTAGTCGTACTTTTTTTATTTTCCTTAATATTGAATGTGATGATTCCATCGACTGACGCGTCGCCGGCCGTAGACTTCACTCGGAGTTGCCTGGTTCCAGTAATTGCACTGGTATTTAAAGAAAACTGTTTTTTGTTTAGATTTCATCACACATTTCTTCTGATAATGATGGAGGAAGCTGCAGTGGACAACCTTGTACATTGCTGTAATGATTACGACAAATAATTAACGTCATAACCAACCCGACAGAATCAAACATAAATTTTTTCAAGAAGTTTTAAGACTCGGAATCAATGGTTCAGTTTCTGGTTGGTGCTACCATTTCTTGTTGCCATTTTGAAATAACTCAGTAAATAATAAGATATGTAAAATTATAAGTTTTTTTTCTGTGAATCTATTTACTTATTAACCTTTATTTATTATTTACCTTTTAATAAATATATGAGAAACACTACAATTTTTTTATTATTTATACTAATGAGATGTAACGAATGCCCTTTTAGAGAAAAAGGAGATAGAGACTGATATTTCGGGGAGAAAATAATAATCCTATGGCTCTGTATTTTTAAACCACTCTTATACGTTCTTATAAAGTATTTATAAGAGTAATGAAGTACTAAAGCAGACGGACAAACAAACATGCAGTAAATATTTGTTATGTGCTTAGCTAAGTACGTCCGTGTTGACAGCCTGGCGAGCTTCATGGCCGATTGTTTTACATAGCTGTCAACTGATAAATCGCAGGCAGGATCTATAAAGGAATACTAATATTTCTAGGGCTTATTCAAATGTAGTTTGTTCAGAAGCAAAACAAAATAATTTACGTCTTTTTCTTTTGTTTACAACCCAACTAACTAAAATATACATAAATGCAAAGAACTACAATTGACGTTCACATTGTCAGAAAGTCATTTCTGCCAGATATATTTTATTAAGTAATGACTTGCAGAATTTTGTTTTGTAACTTTCAAATGAAGACACAACTGTAGCGGGCGTGAAACGTAAGACCAAAAACTGGACCGATTTATAAGAAATAACACTATATTACTTTTACCGCAAGAATCATCTAATTTCTAGGGGCCCGGCTTTTTCTTGCGACTGCCCCTTTGAGTAAAACTTTGAGGTTTTGATCGACTTGATTTTGAAGTCAGTATTTCAGAATTATAAAAAGAATATTCACTACAGATATATCTTTGAACGTGTCAGTACGTAATCTAACTTCGCTTACCTTTTAGGATTTATTTAACTTAACCGAACACGATTCCTCAATCTTAAGATATGGCATAATATTATGGGGCAACTCTGTTGACTCAATTAACATTTTTCGTGCACAAAAAAAATGTATACGTGCAATTTGTGGTGCTGGATTTTTAGACAGCTGCAGGCCACTGTTTCAAAAACTACACCTTCTTACGGTTCCCTCTTTGTACATTTATGAAATTTGTGTATTTGTGCGAGGTCATACACAGTTATTCAAAACTAATTACCATATGTTAAATGGTACAGGGAGACATAAACAGAAATTATATATACCAATGCAAAGATTAGGATTGTATTCGAAAAATGTTTTCTGTATGGCAATCCGTATTTTTAATAAATTACCTAGCAACTTAAAGACATTACCATTACATGTATTTAAAAAAAGATTGCATAGTTTTCTTCTGGAAAAAAATTACCATTGCATAAAGGAATTTTTAAGAATCCCGTAATTATGCTATCGACATTTTATAATTTTATTTTATACGGACATCTACATATATTAGAGAAATTGAATTGTTATTTTCTGTATCCTGAAATAAAATATAATAACCAGTAATTAAAATAATGTAATGTATTTAATGGAATGAATTTAATCTTGTAATTAGACTTTTTTTTATGTTGACATTTTTAATTTTATTATTTACTGATGATTTTATTGCTTATGACATCTATTTATTTTAGGGACATTTTATATTTAATAATAAGGACAATCAATTTGTATTATTCTTGTATAATAAATTGTTTTGACATAACTTGTAACATTACTAGTACTACTTTAAATATTTGCACGCCTGTTAAGGTTGAATATGATTGTACTTTTAAACTATTTAAGACCATTATATATTTTTGACCATATTCAGCGAATAAATGTTTCTTTCTGTCTTTCCATTTAGACTTTGCTTCGACAGACATACGACAATTACTGTTGCACAAATTTACGGCCAAAGGGTACAATTAATCTGATCCACAAAAAGCAATTGCTTTTCATTGTCTTTACTATTGTCATAGCCGGCGCATGCGCAAGCGACGCACCCGATGTCCATGGGTGGCATGCCACTTGCCATCATTAGTCATAGGTTTTATTTATCAATATTGAATGTGATTCTTATATCAACTGTTCAGCAGTCTTCTACAGATTACATTTTGGAGAGTGCGCGAATGCTGTTTATGATCAGGTTAAACCCACAGCCTTCTTACATCGGACTACTAGACGCAGACAGGCCTTCCATCACTTTATAGCAGACATCCAAAGAAGTCGAACCAAACGCTTCGATAGTTCCTTTTGGTGCTGGTCGCCGAGGTGTGGAATGAACTGCCTGCGTCTGTTTTTCCAGAAAACTAAAGTCCTAGTTATCTCGTGGATAGACACCTGTGTGACACCTTCGTTCATCGTCACTCAGGTGACTTCTGTTTCAGTTGGCATTGCCTTTGTTCCAGTTTACATCGGCTGTTCCTTCCCTCTAACCGGGACACAACCACGTAAACGTGATGATGACGGCGGTCCAATAAGGAAGGACTGCAGCACCGCCCAAGACGAAATCTTAACAAACACAACTCCACTACAACTACATTAGATCGTGTCAACAACTTGGAACATCTTTCTAAAACAGGACTCAAACCTACGACATTACAGAACACGACCACCACACTAAAGAGGTCAAAATACAAATATGTCTTACATAAATTAAACAAGCTCGCACAGATGCACAAAATGTGATGAAATTGTTATATAACAATAGTAATTCGTTGTGAGCAGGCAGTTCCGGAGTGGATCTGTGAATGGAGCCCATTGTTTTGTTATGCGAATGGCTGTAACTGTGATGGTGATTTTCTATGAGCCAATTCTTACCTGACTGTCAGAAAGAGAGCACATAGAGATGGAGAAAAACACAAATCTCAAAAATGAGTGTTAGGTACGTTTTTTCATACACATTTTTTTTTCACATTAAAAAACATAACCCTCTTTTCTGCCGCCTATACCGTTTGACAATTACAACATATAAAGTGTCATTAGATTTATCGCAATTGTGGGAGTGAGATAGGATATTCTGTGTCCCGGAATTCCCATTGGAACAAAAGTTACACAGGTTTCTTTTTGTTATATACGCATATACGTTATACGTTATATACGCATACTCTGGGGCGCGCGATCCAGAGTTGTGGGACTCGTCCCGACGCCTACCAGAACCTCTACCCACTAAAAAACCCCCTGTCGGCTCGTGCATTTTTGCCACTCAGCCTTCATCTGAGCGACGGCCAATTGGAGAAAGAGGCCACGCTAGCGGGGCCCAGAAGGGGTCACCCGCTGGGATTTACATAGCACTGAAGGTGCTCAAAGCACTGAAGGTGAATACATAGCACTGAAGGTGCTCAAAATGAAAAGTAACTGATTAAAAACATTAAAATTGAAAAATAAAATTGCATAAATTCGGATTTACGTTAGAATTAGAATTTACGTTAGAATTAGAATTTGCGGCCTGAAGGGCTTCGAGATCTAAAGTTAATTGCATGGGTTCGCCAGTGTGCGCGTTTCTCGGTCTAGCGACTTTGAATTTCGAATCTAAGACAGGAGCAGTATAAGAGACTGAATCTCGAACAAGATGATTGGGATGGGATTTGGCGCGTTTGAAGAACGATTCTGAGAGTGTTTTGAGGTGCTGTTGCACTGCAGGTAGTTCAAGATCTCTGTGCAGGTCCGCGTTACGCACGTACCAAGGTGCGTTTGTGGCCCTGCGGCAGAAGAGATTTTGAACTACCTGCAGTTTATACAGGACGGAGGGTTGGGCGTGGGCAAAGACTGGCGAAGCATATGACATGACGGGTCTAACGCAGACCTTATAAAGCGTACGTTTATTTCTGAAAGACATTTTACTTTTTCTTCCTATCATACTATTTAGGCGGCTTAAGTAGAAACGCGCGAGTTTCGTTACTCTATCGACGTGTGGCTTAGTTATACAGGAATATGGGGGGCTTTAAACGGGTTATTTAATTTGCCAAATCCTGCAGCTTGTTTGCGCGGTTTAAAAAGATTCCGTACTTTAGTAACTAATGCTTGATACTTATTGCAGATGTTTAAATATTTTTGTTTTGTCGAAAATACAATAAAAGCAGGTACTATATTTTATGTCAGTTAATAAAAACTTTTTAATAAAAAAAATATCTATTAGACTTTTCTTCTAGTTCTTTTATTTTTACATTTGAGAAATAAATATGTCTGTTTAAATAAAACTTGTTTAGGTCCGCAACAGGAACCGGCCGTTTTCTCACCGCCGCTGGTAACGAGGCATTACACCCACAAAAACTAGTGAATAAAAAGCCTAATAACATATTGATCTTATTTCAACATTACTTGTTGTTGTTCGGTTAATTAGTTAAGTTTTAAATATGGAAAATGACGTATCAAAGGATTTAACTTGTTTTAAAAACTGGTACTGCTTTGGCAGTTGTACTTTTCGACTGTGAACTTGCATAGAATCGGGAAACATGCATCCAATATGAGGCCTACGGCCGGCAACGCAGTCGAGATAATAACAGCGATTGATTGATTGATTGATTGATTGATTGATTGATTGATTGATAAAAATCACCTACGACTAATGATGACCATGGGCGCGGATGACACTTACCATCAAGTGAAGTACATGCTGGTTTGCCAAGTATGCTTATAGTCAAATATATATATTTGTGAAAATGTAGAACTAATAGTACAAATTGGTTCTCTTTTTCCTTCCGAATAACTTGAGAGTAGCAGGGACGCGTCTTCGCTGGTGACACTAAGTATATAACAGAGTGGTTTGCAATACTATATCATAAGTAAGTACAAGGTTCGAGTCTGTCCGGGGCATTCATTTGTGTGATGAACACAGATGTTTGTTCTCGGGTCATGGCTGTTATTTATATACCTACGTTTATTCTGGGTTCCCCGTACGGGTTCGCTATATGGTCATCCATAACACAAGCTCTGCTTACTTTAGGGCTATACAGCTGGTGTGTTTGTCTGTTATTATTATACTTTTTCTTAGCTGGCAAAGGAACATAGCCACTTGATGATAAGTGGCATCTGTGCCAGTGGAGGTCATCCATCAAGAGCACTGATTATTTAAATGGCTTATTGATAAACGATTCGTCGCCGATCGTAGGCTACTGGAGTCGGCTTTGTTCCTGAGGTTGCACTGGCTTTATCCCCCCCTTTAACCGAAACACACCACGAGCTCTTGACAACAGGAATATAATAAAAACTTTAAATTTAACTAAACCGCATTTTTCTAGAACGAGCTTTAATAGTTTCTTCACAAAAAAACGACACCTCGAGACATCAAAACACATAAAATTTCGTAACGCATCCATAATAAATAGCGCCAACATACCACGAAAACTTGAACGAGCACAAAATTACCATCAGCACAGAGTACACAAAAACCGGTGACATTGCATATCATAGGTAAAACATTAACCTACTTATCTGCAATCGGTTAGCGAACAGGTTTGTCTTGTAAGAAGTCTGGTGACTCAGAAGGTAAAGTTGATTACTGTTCAAGTAGTTTATTTTGAAATTGTAAGTGATTTTTGTGTCTGTGGACTCGGTTTTGTTACTAATTACTTGGAATTTGGGGATATAATATAGCCTATGTTACTGCTGGATAATGTAGCTTTCCAATGGAGAAGGTTCCAGAATTTATCGATTGTATAGGTATGAAAAAACGAACAAACAAATTTTCTGTTTATGATAAAAGTAGGTATAGATAAATATTATAGGTGCCCTGCCTTATACGCAGGAGTCGAGTCCTGGTCGGGGCATTCATTTGGGTGATGAGCATGGATGTAGATTGAAATATAATAATAAAAGAAAAAGATGAAGCACAGATTACAAACCAGGAAGCCACTTTGACATTGACATTGACAAAGAAATTGAAGACAATAGACAAAAGAAACTATCTCTGAATTAACAATGTTTGATTGACAATTGGCTACGGGCCATATGATTCACTGACAATACTACTTAGGCGCTTGTTATTTTATTGTAGACTTAGATTAGACGTTATTTAGTAAATAAATCTATTCTTTTTTTACTATTTCCATAGCCAGTAAACTATCACGCAATCCGCATGATGGTAAGTTGCATTCGCTCCCACGGGTTAGTCGTTGGTGTTTTGTTTATTAATATTGATCGTGATGATTATGAATTTGATTTGATTTTGATTATTGTAAAGACTTACGTTGAGTTACCGACCGAAGACTAGGTGGAATTGCGTTTGTTCCAGTAATTGGACTGGATGTTTCCCTGTTGACCGGACCACAACCGCCTCACGGTGATTATAATGGCGCTCAACATAGAAAAGATTGAAGTACCTACCGCTCCAAAAAATTACCTTTACTATAATTAAAATCTGACTAAGTGAATGCAAAACTGTATCTTATTCTGTATAGTAGTAAAGACGAAGTTGTAACGAGAAAGCAAACAGACAACGTCGGCTTTGCGTTTATAATGTTCCTTATTATTTAATTCCAATAATTTTGAGTCTTACACGAAAAGAAATTGATTCACCGTGAAAAGTTTATTTGTACTCAATAAATTTAAATATAAATAATTGAAACTAATGAAATACACACATATTTTTAAGTTAATTACAGTTATCAGCTTAATTTTAAAAAACTCGTTAAAGAAAATTGATGGCAAATCCTTGCACGAAATTTGTGTGATGGAACTGTATCATTATTGTAAGACATAATAAGTAAAGGACTGAAATAACATTTCAAGCAAAAAGGGTGCAAGGCTTAGAATGTACAATTTCTAACTCTTTCTCCTTGAGATCTAAAGGACAGCCTAAAATAGGTTTAAGATTGTCCCAAACTTAAGAAAACTTCAAAATAAACTGGGACTAACTTCAAGTTTAACTGAACCCAAAAAAAAACATCAACATCGATACAAAAATAAAAAAGTTAAGGTCTAACTCACAAAACCAATATACAGAGGAATTGAGAACCTCATCCTCTTTAACTTGCTAAAAAGTAAGTCATTGATGTACGACATATAATGTACATCTATTTTGATTTATAAGTTCACAAGCTTTTGTCTTCTGTCTTCGTTAGGTTCTATCAAATACAAAGTCGGCTTGTGACTCGGGATGGCGGGTTTATCAGGTTTTGCTCGCGGATTCGTTCGCTCAGGATCACATTTTTGTCTAATTGAAAGGTACCTAAGATCCTTTGCTTCAACTTCTATGCAAAATTTCTTGATGAACAGTTGCGTAAGTTAGGTGTCAAACAGGACAAACAAACAATATTCTTTAGGATTAGAGCTATTTTTAAAATAGATTTGCCCCTTATCTTAATCATCTTTAATTTCTCAAACAACTTAGTGCAGGCTTATAAAAAGATTTAACGACTAACAATTTCCATAGATAACAATTTTCATTGATTCTAGTATATAAACTAAATGGTCAAGTTGTATTAATGTCATAGCCGAGCACTAAGTACTTACATACAAAGTCACCGACCCTGACTTCTGCTGCTAAGATAAACTTAAGCTTCAGTTTAATCAGCTAATACACAGTCTTGTCTTACAATTTTGTACTTAAAAATGAAGTTGATTGTTAGTTCGATGCTAATCTCTGAAACAATCTCTCGATTTTAAAACGTTCATTTGTATTAAATAGCCATGAAAGCAAAAGGTTTCCATGCTAATTAAATACATATTTAGAATATTTAACACACATGTAAAGGGGTAAATTTGTATTTGTAAATAGAATTATATTTTAGTTATATCGGTTTAAAAAGGTTAGTTGGCCTTCTGCCAACTTTTTGTTATAAATTTTTTGATTTTTGACAGTTTATTATTTTTTTTTTATAATAGGGCGCCAGCGTCAAGAACGAATGTGCCAGATGTTTTCTATTGCTTTATTTTATATTTCGGCCCTCACGAGATGGGTTTAGATTTAAATCGTTTTAAAGAATGTTTTATTCAATTTTATAAAATGAGTTCGATGTATGAACGTTTTGGATACATTTTAAATATGGAAATCTAAATTGAACAAATATAAATTATAGTAAACGTTGCCAACGTAAGGCCACTGCGGTGAGTAAATTACACAAGTTATTTCTAAGTTGGCGCTAATGTGTTTATTTCATTTATTACGTTCTTATAGTTTTTATTTGTTATTATTGTTTTCTAGCCTGTTACACACCGAAGTACCTAATATAAATTAAATATTCGTCGTCGCGCCTGCCGATACTTTCTTCAACTTGGAGTCCTGGATTCGGTACGCGTAACCCTTGTTTACGCGTACCCTACGTCGTGTTATTCCTTCATCTTATTCAACGCTACAGTCCGACGAAAACGTCGAATAATAGTATTACTTAATTTATTTTTGTCTCTATTATTACAACTAAGCAAACACACGAGCTTCCTCGCTCCATTTTGATAGATACGCAGCCTTAGGCTGAGCTTAACCGTGCTTAGAGAGATGAAAATTCAGTACAAATAAATGCCTCAAATTTTGACAAGATTGGTCACATGTCATGTTGCCGGATTCGTAACTGTTTAGTTGCCGATTTAGCTGAGATATTTCCAAGATAAGTATGAGTATGTCAGCATTAAGGTCTTCAAATGTTCCTGCCTGTACCCAAAACCACGAACATATTTTTACACACCAATTTTGAGTGAAGAAAAGTATGAAACCAGTCATACCTTATTAATATTGATAACATAAATGAATAAATATGAGAACACAAAAACAACCTGATCCAATTATTTTCATTCTTGAATAATGCATCCTAGACACCAATAAACAAACAAACATACATACACATACATGTCTAATATGTCCGTGTTTAGTGTTTTACTGATTTACGCAATCTTGACGAAGATGAAGAAAAATAAGACTTACACCAAAATACATGTAAAACTTACATAATAAAATTTTACCTATGATAAAATAAAATATTTTGAATTTTTGATATTATCACAAAAATTAATATGGCTGTCATATTTTTGATCTCAAAGAACTAGTCTCCCAACAGCACGGCTACCAGTTTGTGCAATCGCTGCATCAAATTGTGTCAAGCCATGCAAGCCTCGTTATATAACCGCTACGTAGTCAGAAGTCACTGACCGGACTTGCCTAATCTTTGTGCAGTTCATTGATTTGTGGGTACGCCAGAAACTGGGCAGGTGGAGTGGATTCTAATATGAAGAGTTCCGTAGCTAAAATAGGCTTTAATTAAATCTTTTTTTTAGCGTGCTTACAATAAAACATATCTACTATTAGTAAAAAAATACTTATTATAGTTGAGAGTAAATAATTTGATAAACTTTGAAACTACTAGGCTGATGTAAACATTTTTCAATATTAGATAGCTAATTATCCAAAAGTGACAAAGGCTTATAAATTATACAGCAATTTATGAAAATTATTTTAGCAGTTTCATGAATGGATAAAATTAGATAAAACAAAGTAAGCGTGTACAGTTGCCCAAGACAGCGGTCTACAACTTTTGACAGAACTCCCTGTGTAACCAAAATAGCTGTAAGGTTGAGTCCATAACTGTCAGAATGTTATAACAAGGGAAAATCAACCTTGTTATGACGTGCCAATTAACTTCAATCGTAGGGCGATAAACACATCTTCAACGGACTGTATATTACACTTCTACATAAAATAGCATTCAAAAACACTGGGTGACAGTTTTATCGTTCGGAAAAAAGGGTCATGAGGTAAGACTATAATTCGGAGCAAATTTTCTCAATGATACAAAAATACAAAAGAAAATCTTCGCACAATATTGCAATATTTAATGTAGAGACGATTTTTTTGTTGATGTTCGCTACAAAGCTTGTTTGGGAAAGCATGACAGTTCATGACTTACAGCTAACTGGTAAACAGACAGATGGGAGGACTGTGCACTCTCTGTTCATTTTTTTTCGAAATGGACAGTTTATTTATGGCCCTATTAGACCTTTAAATTTCACCGGACTTTCAATGCGCTCCGAGTGATAGAGTATCCTTCGTGGAACCCTAAAATGTAACATCATGGTCATTCGTATGAATTAAAATGTTTTTTTTTTGGTAAGTACTTATATTCTTTTTGTGTCTGTGGTTCGATAGAGATTTGATTGCTCTTTTTTTACAATTTGTAAATTAAAAATGTAGTAACAAATAAAATTATGGAGAAAACCGGATGGTCAAATTGTTGGTAGAAAAAAAATGAATTAGTGTAAATGAATGATATTTCCTTGTAAAATAATTTAATTTGAATATTTTTATTGCGACTAGATTTTAAAATGTTTTGATTTTTATATTATTTAAGATTTTGTAGTTCAAATTAATTATAATTTACATATTTTTTACGCTGTTTTATAAAGAGTGTTTGAACGGATTTTTATATATGTTACATCACAATATCGCGAATACTCGGCAATAAACTATTATTATCATTATGTATTTTTTACAGTTTTCAACAACGTAATGGGATTCGTTAGACCATGCGGGCTTTTGTTCAAACAAGAACGTAAATACTTGTAAGATTTTGGATATTGGAGACGTTTAATTTAGGAATTTATCCAACGACTTTACAGGTTCATGTGTGGTCGCTTTTTGAATTAGATAAATGTTTATGGGTCTTGGTCATTGCATTGCACCAATTTCATGAATGCAGTCAATTGCCCTCCATCTCGGAGGGCAAACACCAACCCAATTATATTTATGAATAAATATACATAAATGTACATATACTGACAGTTACGTATGATATATGAACTCAAGGACCTTCCAATATTTAATTAACAAATACCTAAGGGCTTTACCGGAACTTGCGACTACGAGTAATAGGTACAATGGAAAGTCAAATTCAAATTAGGAATCAGGAAGTGACGAAATAATATTCCTCATATGAAAAAAAAATGAAATACTAAAGTTCACATTTATTAGGTACTTTTTTATGCTCAATAGCTGAACTATATTAAGTTCGGATCTGATATAGGTTGTAGCCAGGATTAGCTTAAAGGGTACTACTCTTCATCACGATTCTTGGTCGGGATTGCGCTGGGACAAAGCTACGAGCTAAAGATATGAGTAGTTTTTCAAGTAGGTATATATACATAAGGTACTGGTAGAAATTGTGGAATCATTTTATGAGATCCTACATCAGGAGATATATATTTCTTTTCTTAGAGCTTCAGTTACGGGTCGCTTTAGTTTAGTTTGGATTGAAAATTGAATTGAATTAAAACATTTTAAAATCTAGTTGGTTTAGGTCTGTCGGCTTGATCTTGATCTGATGCGAAAAAAGAGGGGTGTTACAAGTTTATCGTGTATTTCTGTCTATCTCATCACTACTTCTAAACGAATTGATCAATTTCGAAGTTTTGATTGTTTGAGAACCGCAGGTTTCATAAAAATTGAGTGTGATTCAAAAGTTATGCATAACTTGTTCTATGAGTTGGACATTTTTTTTTATTTGTGTTTAAAAAAAATGTCATCGTCGCTTTAAAAAAATAATAGGGAAGTTGATTGCTAAGGTTACTAGGAAGTGGAAGCTATAAATAAAAATTCATTTATTTTTAAACTCAGGCACCGTTTTTGGGTCAAGGATGACTTGGTATCGGTTTAAAGATTTTACTCAATTACAATGTCGACGAGGTCGGTGATTGGTGCCGGCATCAGCAGAAAATGAGGAAATTTTCGTTAATAAACGACGTAATTTGCAAGTGCAGATAGCCTTTTAGAGCTATTTGCATCTCAGCTTAAAATCCTTCAGGTTACAAATTTAAGTAATTTTCTCAAGAAAACAAGTGACAGTAGTAATTTCGAGAATAAAGATTAAAAGCATTTTCTGGGATTAATGGAATCAAACAAAAGAATATCTTTCCCCTTTTTGTCACCTGACACTAAAAGCGGTCAGCAACAACATAAAATCCAACATCCAACATACTACAAGGCCTCAAGCTCAAAAACAGTCTGCAGTTTCTGTGTTCATCCCGAACGCTTCGCTCGCAGACTAAGAAACAGATAGAGATGATTGAATGCTTTCATAACTGTCAAGTGGACGTCTGTCATCTGAGTCACTTGTGACCACAGTATCTGCAAAGGTACCAAAACTCGAGTTACAATGTAAAAATGTAATTAAACGAGTGAGGAAACGGTTAAAATCTGTTTTATTTAATACAACGAATCGTAGAACTTCAGGAAGTATTAACTACTGACAAAGAAACTCCAAATTGACCTTTTAAACCATGAAAACCACGAAATTAAATTTAATTATAAGTTTAAGTATAAGTTAAGATAATAAGTTTCTACTTAAATCACTAATCATCTTAACCATGTTCTATGCTATTTTGTAATAATTCTAGACATTTCGTTAAGTACCCCTACTTATTTAAGTTTCCGCTTAGAAAACGTTTCCAACTTTGTCCTCCAAAGAAGACACCGGAATTTCAGGAAACGTTACATAAAAAAATTATAAGTATTTTTTAAATCCAAATTTGTCTTTTTTTATTCGCATAGTAATGAGAAAGATAGATATAACTTTAATTTTTTTCTAGTTTTCAAGTTAATAACCCCTTATTTTTAGATTGTCAGTAAATATATAAGTAGTCATTGAAAGAACTTGAACCCTAAGAAGGTCAGTTTATTAAGTTGAAAATTTTAAATGTATAAATAATGATACTGTACGAAGTGCCAAGCCATACACCTACATTTTAGCAATGGTTATATTTTTGGGCTTTTGGCATTGATACTATTGAGCTGTGGGATCAGGATGCTGTTCGACTTTGATGACTGAGTGGTGGAGTGGTAAGTAGCCTTGCCTCATACGCCGAAGGTCCCAAGTGCGAGTCCTGGCCGGGGCATTCATTTGTGTGATGAACACAGATGCTTGTTCTCGGGTCATGGTTATTTTTATTTATATATGTATGTTTATTCTGGCCTCCCCCCCAGTTGGCTGTATGGTCATCCATAACACAAGCTCTGCTTACTTTGGGGCCATACAGTTGCTGTGTTTGTCTGGGGATATATTATTATTATTACTTTTCAGTGAAACAAAACGATTGGTGAGTGAAACTTGTGGCTTGCCTTAAGTCTGGAAGTAATTAAGCTTCTGCTTTTTCAGGCTAATAGTCCTGGAGTTTTTAGAAGTAAATAATAACACATCTTGGATAGGCGTGTGACTTCCTTGTTTTCATCATCACTTTTCATCGGGTGAAATGCCTGCTTAGTGTTACGATAGACCGGAGGCAGATCGTGTTGCTCTTGCGAATATATTATCAGTCACCAACAGCGATAATATAATAAATAAATAATAAATCCCCGGACAAACACAGCAACTGTATGTTCCCAAAGTAAGCAGAGCTTGTGTTATGGATGACCCTAAGGCCAACAGGGGGCGAACCCTTATTAAACATACGTATATAAATACAAACAACTATGACTCGAGAACAAACATCTGTGTTCATCACACAAACGAATGCCCCGGCCAGGACTCGAACCAGGGACCTCCAGCGTATGAGGCAAGGCTACTTACCACTACACCAATCGGTCGTCTAATATCATCCTTAGATATTATACAAAAAAATCAGATTGAGGCTTATTTCTCCATCAATTTACCTAAACTATAAATCCAAGATAAATTTGAAGTTCTGTGGTCAATAAAACAGTTAAAAGAACGTTAAGAATATCTGAATAATTTATACAAATAGTTGCTTATTTATAAATTATGAATTATATGACATAACCTATGAAATGCCGGAACGTGTATTCCTATGATCACTGACATCCAATGTCGTTTATTAAATAATTTATTCCTTCTATATATACTATATACTACAGTCGAAGGCCTAAGAACTACCTGATGACGAGTGAAATCCGCGCATTGAAAAATAAAGATTTATTGGAATATTGGTACTTCAGGTAGCCTGGTGTGTGTATAGTATAATAGTAAAAGAGGGGTGTTATAAGTGTAACGTGTGTGTCTTTGTGTTTGTCAGAGTCTCGGTCTGCGTGCGTTCTCGAGCGCACGTCGATCGCAGACGCCTTCCCGCTCTTTTAGCCCCCGCGCTAATTGAGCACCCAAATTTCACTGGTTGTTGTCGTAATATATAATTTCATAGTTGTATACCGTATAAGTTTCTAACGCCGTTTTCACGGTGGACAGTGGCTTGTTAACCGTACTTCTAATAAGTTTCTAACGTTGTTTTCACGGCGAACAGTGGCTTGTTAACCGTACTTCGTGGAACGTGAGCTTCGTCGACGGGGTTTCGTCGTTCCAGGACTTCAAGTTCCGCGTTCGAGTAAGTTATCCGCGTCGTCCTCAACCGCCCTACTGCGTGTAGGGTGGTTTTTAGGAAGTTAGTCATCGTTGTTAGGTTCATATATTGTACCTCCCCAACCCCTCCGCAATGGCTTCCCTAAGCTCTGAAGAGATTAGGAAGAAGCTACTTGAAAGTACCGATGCTGAAGGCATGTTTATAAATGCTGATAAGTTTCGTTTCCTTGACTCTCTTATCCCGCATATCATGGCGTTAATTCCACCAATGGCCCCTCAGGCCACCCCAGTCCCCCAGACCCCTCAGGTCTTAGGCCCTCCCGCGTCCCCTTCCTCCATTGACATGGAGTGCGAAGTAGACGCCCCTCCGCGACGCAAGCGCGCACCCGCGACCGAGTCATCCTCGGACGCCACCCCTACTGGCCCTGAGTCTCCCTCCTTTACGCTTGTTAAGAAGCGCTCTAAGAAGCGTTCAAAACAAGACCCAGCGCCCTCGGCGCCCGTCCCTACACCCCCTGCGGCGTCTTCAACGCCAGCTGCCCCGGTGTCTTCAACACCCGCTCCGGCCCCAACTTCTGTCAAGGCCAAGGTCCCACCACCCGTCTTCCTTCGGGAAAAGGGTAAATGGACTGAGGTCTCGACATTGTGCAATGAGCACAAGATCCTTTACACCCGAGCGGTAAACTCGGGTGAATCTATTAAAATCACTGTCTCGTCGATAGACGATTTCCGAGCTTTGACTAAGCTCCTCACCGATAAGCAATATGCTTATCACACTTATGCTCTGTCAGAAGAGCGTAAGATTAGAGCGGTACTCAGGGGAGTCCCGTTTGAATTATCGAACGAGGCTATCCTTGAGGATCTGCAGTCCCAAGGCTTCCCGGCACTCGCGGTGCATAAAATGCACAGCAAGTACGGGAGGCAACACCCTCTCGCTTTGGTGATTCTCGCCAACGTCCCCAAGTCCAGAGAGATCCTGAAAGGGGTTAGCTCTATTTGCGGCCTCTCTGGGATCTCGATCGAGGCGCCTCATCGCCGCGGTCATCCCAGCCAGTGCCATCGGTGCCAGTTGTACGGGCACGCGGCGGCCAACTGCCGCGCACCGCCCAGGTGCGTCAAGTGCCTGGTCCCGCACTTCACTAAGGAGTGCAATCGCACTCCTGAAACTCCCTCTCCTCCCGATTGCGTGCTTTGTGGCCAGTCCGGCCACACCGCAAACTACAGGGGCTGCCCTCGTGCACCCCGTTGTATGCGTTCCAATCCCAAGAGGTCGGCACCCAAACAGGCCCCGCGCCTTTCTCAAGAAAATTTTCCGCCGCTGCGTAGCCGGGTTCCTCCGGCTGCAAAGCCTACACAGTCTAGGCCTGCCCCAGAAAACTGGAGGCAGCGCCCCGCATCGAATCCCATCCCGGCTCCTCGCCCATACAAACCCACTCCTCAATCCTCCGTAGCAGACGATATGCGTATCGTCTGCGACGCTATAAAAAATGTCGATGTTAGTGAAATCGCAGTCTTAGCCCGTAAACTCAGGGCTTCACGTACTCCGACAGAGCGTTTGCTAGCTCTGGCGGAGCATAGTTCCCTTCTCAATTCATTGTAGGTTCATTTAAATGAATTGATCCCTAAATCATGCTTCGGCCGACCTCTGCCCAGCCCCGGCTTCACCGGAGGCTGCCCAGAACGGCCACCAACTCATGTCCCTTTGAGCACCTTCAGTGCAACTTTCACTACAGGCGGAAGACCCGCTAGCGGGTCTCTGCCAGCGCGCCCAACTTCCCGACGGGTGTCGCTTCCGATGAAGGCTAACAGTATACGCTTACTACAGCCAACAGGTGGTTTTTAGTGGGTAGGTGCCATTCTGGTGAGTCCCACATAACCCCCCCGCAGAGGAATTTACCTGCGGGCGGGTATGCATGACGCATCTTCCACCTCCCTCCCGCGAGGGTGCTTCGGCAGCAAAAAAAAAAAAAAAATTTGTGTTTGTCTGTGGCAGCGTGTCTTGCACACGAAAATACCGATTTCAATGTTTTTTATTTTATTTAAAAGCTGAATAAATCGAAAGTGTTCAGTGTGTGCCGTCAGTTGGAGCTTTTGAAATTTCTACTAACAAATAATTTACTTTTAATAGTCATAGATACAAGAGTTATTCTCCTCTTGCCTCTTTTCGTTCATGATACATGACAGCAGTTTATGTATGAATGAAATATTTTATCCAAGCTACTCTCGGAAGAGATAGTTTATCATTATAATCTTCATACAAAAACTGCAATTAATTTAAATACAGCCCTAACCCTTATCGAAAAAGGTTAAAAGCCATAAAACTCCCATAAAGTTGAGTGCTCACAAACTACGTTGTAAATATTAATATATTCATAGCCATCATAAATACTTGAAAGTACGCTTATTTGTCGAAATTAATCAAAAATGTACTGACTATTCCTCTGTCAAGGCTTTCTTTTCTTTTTGGCTATAAAAGAATTGCCTTATAAAGGAGTATGCTATTTTTCTCGCTATGCAAATAATAAAGGTCCATTATAATATGCAAATGTCGTTATTTATTGACAACGTGCGAGCATTGTTGTCTGTACTGGGTTATTTTTTAAATATGCACTTGTGCTTTCATTGGTTCATCTTCTTTAAAGGTAGAGCTTAGAGGTAGCTATAATATAGCTCGTCGAAATAATAAAAATAGTTCTACGTTTGAAATTTACTATCATGAACGATATTTACATAAACGAGGATACTGTTAATTGTGTTGTACGAAGTCTTACTGTAATAAACTAGTAAAGTAAGACTTCGAGAAGAAGCCCACATTCCTAAGAATTTATTTAGTAGCAAAATCTGCCAACTGGTAGTTGGCAAGTGTGGTAACCTGAAACTACCTTTCAGTTGAGCGAGAGTGCTGTCCCAGCAGTGGCATTATAAAAACGGTTATGTGAGGGGCTTGAAACAATATTGAAATTACTTCCATTCTTCGTCATAATACGATGAAATATATTGACATATAATATTATGACATCATCATGATAAGTTTATTTGCAACGTTGATCAATATTTCAAAGATCCCGATAAGTAATTCTTATTTTAAAAATTAACTCGAACTTAGAAATAAGCACCTGTGTTGGCTTAACATTTATTTGAACTCTCAAACTATAGCTATAGCGTAGTTAAAGTACAACATCACCTTTACGCCTTATTAAAATTAACAATACAGTTTATAAAATATCCACTAAAAATGTTTTTTCACGAGATAAAATGTTTGACAAATTGTTTTATTAAGCAGCTCATGTTGTAGGCAAAGCATAAAATGAAATATGGGACAATTCTGAAAATGTCGAGGACTGCAGTTAATAAATTTCAAATATTATTAAACACGCTTCCCGGCTGGCTGTAGTATTTGTTTTATTAGTGAGTCGCGACATATTTTAGTTTACTATTAAAAGTGAAGATAAAGTCAAGGGAGTTTTAACTCTATCCAAAAGCACAAGTACTTGAAATACTCATGTACTTATGAAGAATTTTATGCCATACACAACTGAAAATACATAAATTCATTTCACATTTCTCTCACCCATATACATACGGTAGTTATTATGGCATGATTTTACAGTTATTTCCTAAATTCAGGACAAACAAAATTTTTGTTTACTCATTTTCAATTATACAATGTCACTCGTTTTAGAATTACTTTCACAAATATCTTGAAATAAATCGAAAGTACTTAATATTGTAATCGTTTATGAATTTCTAAGCGATTCATTAGATTGACTTTGAAATTATAGCCGGACACTGAATCATTAAATTTTGGCGTGTCATCAAGGAGAAACAAATTGATTTTTTAAAGTTAAGTGTTGAATAAGTTAGGCGCAGTCGCAATATGGTTTGTTATCTGTAACAGATCTTTAGAATTGTTTTGTATTTGTAAGTTTGGAGCTCTTACTATTGTGATTTATTTATTTCAAATGTAACAATTCAAGAACAATGTAGAGCTCAAAATAGGCATGGTCTCAAGAAGTCCGCCGGACGGTGATACGAAATAAAAATTGCATGTTATTTTAACTTACCGAAGAACAGTCTTCAGTTTCTTTTTCCCCACTAAAGTAATTAAAGCAGTAAAAAATGCAGCCATTGTTCATTTTAAGGTGAAAGAGTACAAATGTAGACTCAATCAAACAATAGATAACAAATCTTTCAGAAATGCATACATCAATCTTGTCAGGTGAATAAATAGTTGTTATTTCACTCCTCTTGGCATGACGACGGACAAACAAATTTGCTGCTATCAAAGCGTCGCTTGCGTCGTAACTCCTCGTTGTACAGGCCCCGGTTACAGCCAAGTGTACCAATAAGTTTCAACAACTTAAGTACGTCAAGCAGATTGACCCATATATCAATGTCATTATTTCTGAGGTAAGTTCAAAGTCTGTTAACTCGCAGTAGGCCAGCGTGGTGAATTATTAACTGCCGGATACCAACCCTTAGTTGGGTGAGCCTGATATCACTACATAGGGATTATTACGGTTGTCGTAAGTGAGTGATTTCATAAATATTCTAACATCGACGTCAACATCACATGCATATGAACCAAACAAACTAGTGAAACGCGTACCCGGTCAATTGTAAAAGAACCGGCCTTTTACCCAATCGTCTGGTTGCACAGCCTGTCTGCAACACACTGGTCAGACCACTTCTGATTTCCCTGAAGGTCGCATGGCTGAAGGCACGTTGGCTTCATGAATTGTCCCTTTGCGTGTTTTTGTTCAGGAGTTTTTATTTATATAGTAAAAGTTATGACGTAAAAATATGAAATTTGTTATTCGCAATAAGGGTAAAGTTAACGACAAAGTGGACTTTCAAGAATAAGTTTGAGTTGTATTTGTTTTTCAATTGATATTGAAGTAATTTTACGATAAACAAAGCTGTGGTTATTTATTTTCTCGATAGTCCTTTCTATGGCCAAACAGTAATACAAGCGTTTCCCGTTGAAGCTTTCTACTCGTACTGATATCACAAATTATTTAAGCATTAGTATGTTATCAAGAAATATAAATGCATCGGGGATACCGCGATTGTACACTTCTACTTTAGATATACAGACATGGCTAGAAAAAAAAATTATGGAAAACCGTACCCAGTGGCGGATTTACCAGCAGGCTGAGTAGGCTAGAGCCTAGGGCGGCAGATTTTAGGGGGCGGCAAATATAACCAAAACAATTTTTTTGTCTTATAGAAATGAAAAAAAGCATTATTATATACACGGAGGAAATGAGTCGAGAATTTAACAAAAATTACAATATTTTAGTACTGTACAGTAAATAGATTCCTCCGTCGTCCGTTTATGAAAAAATACTGAAAGTAGCCAGTAGGGGAACAAAAAATCAGCAGCAGCGGCAAAATTTGAACGGCCCACTGGCGACAGATGTGTAAATCCGCCACTGAACGTACCATTCCTAAAATAACCGACGATGTCTCAAACTTGTATGCCTCGTTTTTCACTTAAATAATAAATTTTAAAAAATTTCTCGCGAATATTGTTTACGTATATTTTGCACAATTTTTGCAAACATTTTGCAATATTTTGGTATTACGACATTAGGAGATACACTTATACAATCACAGGCTATTACTTCATAAGTGGTTTCCTAGAAATCGGTGACTTTGACTAAGTTAACTTGTTTTACAGATAAATGAATAGAATACTATCTAAATTAATAAAAATCATCAATCAGTTTGTTTTCAGTGTGCATGATAAGCGAGCACAAATAAAAGTTGGTTGCTGTATTAGAATTACTAATAAACATTACTTACGCAAACGCAAGTTTACTCGTTATATTTTATGAGGATACTTTAAAATTGTTTACATACGTTGAAGATGTAAATACATATATAAAATAGGCTTGACAAACAGTTATTACAACTTATAGATTCCCAATTTCCCATTACCATATGGACAGACTGGCATTTCTCTAAACAATTTCATTTTGGGAAACGACTGCTTGTAGTGATAAGCAGTTAATTACGCGACCTGCCTGCTACATGCACGATTGGCTAGAATCTTTACAAACTAACCCATATTGTTGACATGCCTTTGAGTTTTATATCGGGAGAATCGGCCATGTTGAAATCGATGATATCCAAAAAATAAGGATGGGGCTCCACCACAGATGCGAAGATGTATTGCGAATCTGCGTGACTCTCCATTAGGGCTGTGCGAGGATGCCAATTGGCATTTCTCTTTACCCGACTGTCAAATGGAGGGTTTTGTTTTTCGATTGTATGTATGTATGCATATTTCTTTGGCACGTTCTACAGCCTAAACCGGTTTGAGGATTTCAATTTATGGTGTCATTAGATCATTTCAGTTGTCGGAGTGGCATGGGGAATATTTTCTTGAAATTCCCAAGGAAACAGGTGTTACATGGGAAAATAATTTAAACAGTCGGGTTTGTAATATGTCAAATTCTGCAGCTTGTTGCTTTTATGCTTACAATCTTCTCTCTGCGGGCATCTCTCGAACTTTCCACTTACAACAGTTTGTACGTACGGAAACCTCGTTCCACTCAGCCTTTTTAACCAGAGACGAGCTAAGCGAAGAACGGTAAATGGGTAAGTTGATTTAAAAAAAAAACAACAGTTGTGCTTCCTCGCACAGCTTTGGTAGACATGTCGCAGTCAGATTGTCCATCCAACCGTATTAAAGAATAGTTAATTAAAAACCGAGGAATGTGCGATTTGTTACTTATTTTCTTACAAATTGTTAATTTCCTGTGAGCTACTTGACCTGTGTAGCACCCAAAAAAGCACGATTATAAAAAAAGTGAATACCTTCTAGTAATTTTGCATGGAATTGTGATTTATGAACCCTCAATATGGAGGTGCGCGTTAATGTCTACGACACAGTTTAAATCTCAATGTAGATATTATCGATAATTGTTAAATTTTCTTTGTGAATTATTCCAAATAAAGATTTTTGTATTTTGAAAAGCTTAAAACGTTCAACCAAACTGGTAGCAGTTTAACTGAACTGTGTTTCAACTACCTGCCAGCGACACGTAGCCTGATATTTGAAAATTGTCAACTTCAACATCGTCCTTGAAACTAATACTAATTGCGATTCTGCGGAATCCTGATACATAACTAAAAATACCTACTGCATAGATGTTTTGACATCTTTTGTGATTGATATGCATTAAGCAATACTTACGTGCGTGAACATTGTATAAAGTGTGTCAAAAACACTTTCTTTTTTGCTTAATACAGATTTTGATGATCAATTTATTAGTAAATTCATAAATTTGTTGATTTTAATATCGGAATATCGTTTAAGTAGATATTTTCAGTAATACTCGTAGATACCATAAATCTATACTATTATTATTAAAAGGAAATATTTGTTCGTTTGTTTATAATCTCTGAAAGGGTACAGCCATATATTTTTTTACCGTTACAAAGATAAATTATCCAGCAGTAACATGGCTCTATTAATCCCAGTTTTTCCTCCTTCCCATCTGACGTCACAACGAAGGCGAGAATATCATACGCTTCTTCGAGAGGTACCTATTCAGTTCATACTATCGGGCCCTACGGTATTTCAAACTCAAATATTTATTTCTCAACATTAACAATTATTTGTTCTTATTGACGTCAAATAAATAATGACTCTACCACCAGCTCAGAAAAACCTTCGTGAAGAAGAACTGGCAAGAAACTTCACGGGTATAATTTTTCCAAAATAAAAAAAAATTACAATATCTCCGTTTGTCTATACCAAATTATTCTTATCTGCATCTGTTAGCTCGGCAAGTCCCTCCTCCCCCCAACCATCCAAACGACGAACACCCGCAAACGGCACCCATTCACGAGTTAACGCGCGACCCAGCTATCGCCCTCCCTAAACGATATTAGGGGAAATGAGTGACCCGTCACCCAACACAAATGACAAACATATCTATACCAAGTATACCAATTACCAAAAAAATTTATGATAAATATTGCTACAGTAGCTATGCCTACATAACTGCAGGACTCTAATCAGTGGTCAATTAAGGTCATTAAGGTCAATGGCATATCTATCGTTACAGGATACGCTCTCCCGCCGGTATGTCACGGACTCTTGAGTATGTAGCGTGTGGAGTAATCTTCTTGTACTTCATTAATATTACAATAATGAGAAAATATTTGTTTGTCTAGTGATTCATAATTGATGAAATCAAAATTACTGAAGCGTTATTAAAAATTATGAAATAACACATACAGGCTTTTCGTCCAGGAATCTTCAGGGAGTCCAGATAACTCGCGAATATTGTTGTAAAAAAAAACAAAAGATGCTTCTCGAAGCTAATTTTTAAGAGCTGATTTGAAATATAATTAACAATAAAAACATTTAAATTCATCTAAATAAAAACTGTAAAATTCTAGTCACACCAAAACTTTACTGTTCTAAACCTATGACTGTAACAATATGGTTCTAAAGTAAGTAATTCAAATCATGTTTATGCATACGAATATCTGTAATACCGCTTCATGCAATTTTTTTACCGTAGCTTAGCTAAAAACCTCTAAACGTATATTTAAAAAAAGTCTCGAAACTTTTATGATGGAATCTCAATTGATAGGCTGAAGCAGTGTTGCTTGGTCTGCTAACAACTTTTACATTATATCATGTTGATTTATATTTTATTAATGTGTACATTGCTAATAAACAATCTATAATAAATATAATTATGTATGTATTCAATTTTTTTTATTTTCTTTCTTTTTGTGCTACAAATGTTCCTCCTGACTCCTGATATTATTGTTTTGTTTGCATGTGGTGGGATGTTCAACTCTACGTACTCATTATTTGTTTTTACAGGTCACGTACTATATGTTGTCAAATATTGATACTTTCCTCAAGGTGGTGACTGAAAATCACTGATTTGCATATCAATGCAAATACTACACACACTGAGGGACTACCTTTTTACATTTTATAAGTGTGTATTATGTTAAAAATGTTACCTAATGTGTACCTATTGTATTGTGTGAAGTGTAAATAAATTAATGTCTATGTCTTAAATTTCCCTTGTTAAGGTTTCATCTTATGGTATTCATTGAGTCGATATTACAATATTTAGGTGCTCATCATGACAATCTAAAAAAATGCCTAAAGTTTTTGGTATTCAGAGGTACGGAAGATACTTACCACCAGGTGTATTGCGTCGTCAAATCCCGGAAAATGTAAATTAAAATGACCATCGTTTTCAATTACTTGTTCTTATTGACGTAAAATAAAGCACGACTCTACCACCAGTTCGGAAAAACCTTCGTAAATAAAAACTGGCAAGAAACTCCACGGGTATATTTTTTTCAAAATAAATTTACAATGTCTCTTTATGTTTATACAAAATTATTCTTATCTGCATCTGCTAGCTCGGCAAGTCTTTAAGTATCCAACCGACGAACACCCTCAAACGGCAGCCATCTCTTCCATTGATATGTTTGTTCTCGGGTCATGGTTGTTAATATCTTTATATATTATAAGTATGTAGGTATGTGCTTCCCCCCAGTTCGCTGTATGGTTTTGTGTGTTTATCTGGGGATTTATTGTTGTTATTTTGTCACTGCAACTAGTCTGAACTCTTGGTTCATTTACGCGTGATGTAATAAAAATATAACTTAAATAATTATGTAAATTATTTAACTATGATAACTTGGGGCCATTGGCACGGTTGAATTTCAGTTACATACAATGGAATGTAGCTTACGAAGTGTTCACAATCGTGTAACTAATAACAATATTTGTTTACGAGAAATAAAATAATTCATATAATAGTAGTAGGTAGTAACCCTGCCTCATACACAGGTTCGGGTCCTGGCCGGGGCAATCACTTGTGTAATAACCATAGATGTTTGTTCTCAGGTACTGTTAATTCTGGGTATCCCAGCTCAGTATATGGTCATCCATAACACGAGCTCTGCTTACTTTGGGGCCGTACAGTTGATGTGTTTGTCTGGGGATTTATTTATTTATATATATATCGAAACATTTATAATAATAGATAAGACTGGATGTATAGTTGGCAAAAAAATTATTAACCCTACAGCTGTTCTGGTTCCACAGGAAGCTTTGTCAAAAGTGATAAGTAACTTGGACGACAGCGGCGCGACTTCACCGCGTGACTCCCAAACCCGCGGGAAAGTCGGGATGAAATGGAGCCTATTTACTTCGGCGTTATATACTTTCCTATTGATCAAATAAGCCTTTAAATTGGTTTAAGAGTTGCCAAGTTTACAAACTAACAAACATATCTATCTGCATATTATATATTATTTCTCAAACTACAAATTAATAGACAACGACACACAAAAGTCTCTCCCAGGCAACTTTACAATTCGAAAGATGTTAATGTAATTTGGAACATTCAAATTTTTTAATGCTTTGTTTTTGTTTCTCTATTGGATCTCCCCCAATCAGCTAATAATCAGAAGTAACCGTCAAGTATTTTTGAAAATTATTCCCTTAACGCCTCAAGAATGAGAAAAGAAAAATTCTATCTAGTTTGACAAATATAAAACCAAACCCTTAACAAATACATTCAGGAACAAAAACTAACCTTAACTAAAAATTTACCGGATAATTAAAAATTTCAAGAAAAGTCACGTAAAAGAAAGCTCGAAATTGTAATCAAAAACGACCCTAACCAAATTATAGCAAACATTTATTTAAGAAAAGGTAATAAAGCGTTGTTTTGACGAGGAGTTCTGCGTAATATATCTGTGTTAGCGGGTCAGCCCCGCGCGTACTGCACTGTTGTAGCAACAGTGCAAAATGCAAGATTGCAGCGTGAAGTTGAGGAAAAGTGTGCGTGTCTCTTGTTTAGTAGGTTCCGTATAAGAGATATATAATAAATACTTGCTAGAAGCATTTATTAGTTTTATATACTAGTCACGCGTTTTAATCGTGATCAATCATTTTTAATGTAAAATACTCTTAAACTAGGTCGATATTTATAAAAAAGAATTTATTGCTCCACAAGATACTTGATAATTAGAGAATGTTTTATAAATTAATTATTAAGATAACTTAATAACTTAATAGTCATTAATATCATAAAACTTACGTGAGACATTTTTAATTAGGTATTTAATAACGCGGCTTACTCACGGTACACTGTAGGATAGGTCCGACTAGTTTCGGACTCGTCTGGAGTCCATCTTCAGGGGGTGAGTGTAGTCACGGCTACACGCCTCGCACTGCGCGCCCCCGCACGCAGCTCGCGCTGGGCCGGCAGGAGCGGCCGCTGCGGGCGGCGCGGGGGTGAATGGCAGCGCTGGCGCCGGGGTGTATCCGTGTACCGTGAGTAAGCAGCGTTATTAAATACCTAACTTAATAGTCATCCAGATTATGTACTTATGTTTGTTGTATATAGGTTAATGGACTAAATGCTGGCTCGCGTTAAGCCCGTGAACGCATGCCGTTCGTGGATATTTGTTGTTTGGATAGTTTGCAGGGAGGGACATTTGCCAAGTTAACTGATGCAGATAAGTCTCATTTTGTACAGACATAAGAGCCATTGTATATATTTTGATATAATGAAATCTGTGTGCTGAGTTTCTTGGCAGTTCTTCTGCATGAAGCCTTTCCGAACTGTTGGTAGAGCAAGGCCTGATATAACGTCAATAAGAACAAGCATTGTCAACGTTGAAATGAATGCTATTTGTACTTTTAATTTATGTCAATCGGTTATATTCATGTATATGACTGCAAGGTTCTACTTTAAACTATTTCACCAGTAATCAAGTTTGTAATTTATAGCGACATTGTAATCTATATATTTGTATCTATAATCTTCCTTACAGTTCCGTTGAAAACGATATTACACGCCCCAGCAAACCTACTCATTCTATATAAGAGATTTTTCTTAAAAAAACACTTTATTGCTTATTAATAATTAACGATAAATTTTCTTTTATCTTTGCTTAGAAAAAAACTCCACCCGGTAAGGTTTTTTGATGATGCAATGGGACTTCAGAGGATGGCTTTTTTATACAATCAGTGAACTCTAAAAACCGGTTTTACATACAAAAATGCATTTCAAGTAAATTATGAGTTAACTTAGTGCTAGTTGCACCGATGCGAGGTTGTTACGAAATTCAGATTTATTGCTAAATATCAGTTTTCAGTGGAATTGTATTGTATAAAAAATATCAGTTAGATATGCCAAAAATAATTTAATAACTCAAAGAAAATGTACCATGGAAAATCTGTTTCACTGCATATTTTTACCTTTACTTAGATGCAATGTAATTTTTTTAAAACCTTTTATGTCAAAAGAGAACGGTTAACACGAAAAAAGTGTACCTAGTAATTTAATATAAGTATGTATGTTTATTCTGCCCGGTCTCCCTCCTACAATTCGCTGTATGGTCATCCATAACACAAGCTCTGGCTACCTCGGGGCCAAACATTTGGTGTAGGTGTCTAGGAATATATTATTATTATTATCTGTATTATAATTTATACTGAGTATTAATAAACAAAAAACTACCTACATTCGAGTTAGTTATATAACAACGTTCAAATTAAAACCTATGTGATCGCAAATAGCTACATAATTGAGGGTTAAAAAACAACCTAAAGTTAACTATTTAATAAAATTCAAATAAAATTAATAAACTATCTGACACATATCAATTAAATATCTATATATTATAGGCTCGGCTAAACGAATTTGCACATTTCTAAGGTTTCCGTTGAGCAACATTGCCGTAACCTTTCTTTACTGTGGAGCGAGTCCATAGATCAAATATTTGACCTTGCAACGTAATATGGTAATGTAGGTGGTACAATAAATACATAAATCCCCGGACAAACACAGCAACTGTATGGCCCCAAAGTAAGCAGACCTTGTGTTATGGATGACCATACAGCGAGCCGGGGGGGGGGGGAAACCAAGAATATACATATAAATATCAACAACCATGACCCGAGAACCCCCATCAGTTTGGCTTTCGCGCTAAGCACTCCTGCCCTCAGCAAGCCCATCGCATCGTCGAGTACATACTGACGGCTTCTATCCGCGGCGTAATAAAACGGTCGCAGTTTTCTTTGAAGTAGCCAAAGCTTTCGATAAAGCCTGGCACAGCGGCCTAGTTTATAAACTTTATAAAATAGGCCGCCTGTCTTCTAGCAGGAACCTCCCCATGGGAGCTCGATGCGGTAGTGCTCGGTGCCACTTATCGGTACCATTAGGGATTTCCCTAATGTCGACGTTCCGAATAACGTCGAACACGGTCTTCATGTCGTCAGCCAACGACGACTGAGGTGAAGACGATGGAGTGGGACGCGGGCCTACGGGAGCTACGGGAGCTGGGATAGGACGGGAAGGTGGAGCGGCCGGACGCTGTCTCCAGGAGAGAGCCGGAGTCGGCATTGGCTGTTCGGGCTTTGCTTCCGGGGTAGACTGGTTGCGCAGCGGCGGGAAGTTGGCGGGAGTGAGGGGCGGCGCCGGTTTACCGGACCCTCTTAACAGCGGAGCGCGCGGACAACCCCTGTAGTTAGCTGTGTAGCCGGACTGGCCGCACAGCACACATGCAGGGGGGGGAAGTGGAGTCGGGAGTGCGAGTGCACTCCTTCGTAATGTGGGGATCTAGACAATTTACGCACCTAGGAGGGGCTGAGCAATTAGCCGCTGTGTGGCCGTAAAGCTGGCAACGATGGCATTGCCCAGGGTGCCCGCGAGGGTTGGGACGCTCGACGGAGATGTTCAAGAGTCCGCAGATTGAATTAATTTCTTATCTCTTTGCAATTTTGAGCACCTTCAGTGCTATGAATTTACCGTCAGTGCTTTGAGCGCCTTCAGTGCTATGTATATCTTAGCGGGTGACCCCTTCAGGGCCCCGCTAGCGCGGCCTTTTTCTTAAATTGTTCGTCGCTATGATGAAGGCTGTGATGCAAAAGATTGCCAGAGTCATTCAGGGGGTTTTTTAGTGGGTAGTGGCTCTGGTAGACTCGGAGCGAGTCCCACATAACTTTGATCTCGCGCGGCGGTGTATGCGCAAGAGCCTTTTTTGGATCCTCCTGCCCTCCCCTTGGATAGGAGCGAAACAAAAACCCGAGAACAAACATATGAGTTCATCACACAAATGAATGCCTCGGGCAGGACTCGAACCTGGGACCTCATGCGTTTGAGTCAGGGCTACTGACCACTACTCCACTCGGCCATCAGACTAATTTAGTTTTTAAATATAGAATAATTTAGTTTTTTTCATAACAAGCTTCCCATCTGGGCAACAAATGGCGCGATGCTACTGAAAGAAATGACTGCGAATGAAGGTTTAGGCTGAATGTCCATCAAAACTGTACTAGGAAACATGAGTGGTGTGAGCGAGGTGTGAGCGAGGTGTGAGCGAGGTGTGAGCGAGGTGTGAGCGAGGTGTGAGCGAGGTGTGAGCGAGGTGTGAGCGAGGTGTGAGCGAGGTGTGAGCGAGGTATGAGCGAGGTGTGAGCGAGGTGTGAGCAGGGTGTGCGAATATAGTTTTTATTTACTATTTCCGTAGTCGGCAGACGAGCTTGGGAACCAAGTGATAATAAGTGGCATCCGAATGAATATCAGTATTAGAAGATGTTTTATTAATAAAACTGAATGTGAATGTTACATCCATTAATTTACATGTACCTCAACTTATCAATTTTTTTTACTAATTTCATTTTCTCATATAATCTCACAAAAATGTGCGTAACTCGCCCTTCCAGCTCGATATAATATCATTACATGTTCTCAGTGAGACCGTCCATGGGCGCAATTGACGGCCTGTTTGGTGTGGCGGTAAGTACACTTGCCTTCCATGCCAGAGGTCCCGGGTTCGAATCCTGGTAGAGGCAGATATTTTAATATATTTTCTTTCTAATCATGGAAGTGTATGTATGTTTATGTAAGTTTATTTCTAATATTTATATATGAAAAAAATATCTATGTATATATCTATGTAATATTATATATTTCTTAAGTTTATTTATCCGTTATCTAGTATCCATATTACAAGTTCTTAATGATACTTAATTTGGGCTAGATAATGTGGTGTGATTGTTAGAAATATTTATTTATTATTTAATTGTACCTAATTGTAAAACTGTGTAACTGTCAAATTCTTACTTGTATCTTTTGTGTTTGTTGTGTCTCCTTTGTAATATATAAATAAATACATAAATGTTGCGTAGCCCACAGAATTCAGTTGGAATTGCCTTTTGCAAACTAGACGTACAAACTAACTTTTTTATTTGTTACTTATTATTTGGCAACAGTTTAATCACTTAGTTTAAAACTTATACCGGGTGATTTCATCGTCACTTTCCATCAGGTGAGATGGAAGATAAACGCCTGCTAATTATTAATAAAAAAAAATTTAAAAAACTTTCCCAAAGAATGCGGCTGATCCGCATGAAGAGTATGGATAGTCGAACTTTCCATTGTTGGTGGAACAGGCTCTTGTTTGGTTTTATACTTCGATAGTGTTTATAGTAGTCTATGGTTTTTTTTAACTTATTTAAAATTCTTTATAACAAACACAAAAAGCCTCCGTCCTACAATATGTTCAGGTACTTCTTCCCCACTTATCAAACATTATTTATGCTAAACAGGCGTCTCGATCTATTTTATTTTCAAAATGGCGGATTCGCACGCAAATTTTTGAAAACATTAAGCCATAGTATGTTTTTTTTCTTAATTTTTATAAAGTCATACATCAATTTGGTTAAGTCGCCTGTAAAATGTACAAAAAAAGTTAAATATGAAATAACTAAACATATTAGAACTTAGCTAACAATTTACATAATTTTGTCTTGTAAATGAACATATCAAAAAACTAAAAACTCTTTCGCTGTTATTCCATTAAAAATCAGATTCCAATACATTATGAAATAAATAGAATATTTCACTTTCTCCTCAGTTGGTATCGCGTAAAAGTTCTAACCTATCAGTTTAATTCCGAACATATTCCATGAGTCGGTGGTACAAGTCCTCATACTTGATTTCATGTTATATGAATACGCATCAAAATACAATATAAAAATTTATGTTCCATTTTTAAATTCGTAATAGACATATTTTGAGTCTTCCAGGTTGAAATGAAATGAAATGAAATGAAATGAAATGAAATGAAATGAAATGAAATGAAATGAAATGAAATGAAATGAAATGAAATATTTATTTATTTCTCAACATTGACAATTACTTGTTCTTATTGACGTCAAATAAAACATGATTCTACCACCAGTTCGAAAAAAACCTTCGTGAAGAAGAACTGGCAAGAAACTTCACGGGTATATTTTTTTCAAAATAAATTTACAGAGTCTCTTTATGTCTATACAAAATTATTCTTTTCTGCATCTGTTAGCCCGGCAAGTCTCCGGCAAGGTTCCGAATATACTCTAAACGCGCTCACTTTAATCCCTTTATAAATGTCAAACATGCTTTAAGTGACTAAATCCATTGTTCTAGGGGTTCGGTATCCGAATTGCAACACAAAACTCATCTGTATTTACATTGAAAAAAGGCCGAATTTGGTTGCCATCTCCACTGACAAAAAGAGCGATACGTGAAAATGAGCTAGTCTTCAGCTAGTCTTCATTCTATGGATACTCGTTTTTGATTTTTATTTCATGACACCGATTTAGTTTACAAGGGAAGCACTTTTTTGCCTGTTTTAACAAGTACAATGTAGACGTAATCTTACTCTGTAGTGTCCGCATTAATATATTTGGTTTCATAAAACCATATAATAAAAAGGTTTAAATCTACCGCGATTTTGTAATATCCCTAGAGGTTTCGTGAAATTTCTGGTATTTTAATTTCCCTGCAACACATATATAAGAACCTTACCTCTATTGATTTTCCCCTGCTGTGAAATCAGCATGTTCAGTGGCACACTCTTGTCGGAGCCAGCGAGGCCCAGGATTCGGTTCCTGGCGCTCTGGCCAACCGCCAAGTACTGTTTGTGTCCCATTGTGATGAAGGTTGATGTTGGGCGATGAAACGTGATGATGCTACATTGGCTGCTTGGCTTTTCTGTGGAGAAGAGATAACGTTTGTTAGTTATTATTTTGAAATTTTTCACTGTTTTTAGAGCAGTATATGTATGGTGTCTTATGTGAAAAGACACTTATGTTTTGAGGGTTTCAACCCGCACAACCCCCAACACTATTCCGATAAAAGATGGCATTATTTATGACTGATTGGTGGATTACGGTATTGTTACTGGATTCTATGTTTTCCCCAGTTCGAAGATTCTCAATGTTCTAGCTACGAAAGATTTACAAAACAATTTTTTTTGCCAAATAAGTTCGCTTTTAAAAATATTCTATGTTGTCCAAGTCGCAGTCTTGTTATTCTTCTTGAATTCTTAATTTCATTTAATTCCGTCCAGCTGCTTTACATTCAAACTTTCACGTTTTGAATATTATTATCAAAGTAAATTCCGTCTAGTAATAAAGCTAGTTTACAAAAATATAAAAATTAATTAAAATCAAACGGTTTTATCATCAGTCCAGACCTAAACTATAAAAATATTCCTTTTTTTAATACTAATAATTATAAAAGCTTTCCTACAAGTAAAAATGTAATATGACCAAATGGTCGAGTTTCTGTTAACTCGCTGAGAAGGGTTTAAGTCTAAAAGCATGTTGATAAAACTATTAAAACATACGAAGTTATAAGATACCTATTTGATGTTCATTTTGAGCACCTTCAGTGCTATGTATTCACCTTCAGTGCTTTGAGCACCTTCAGTGCTATGTAAATCCCAGCGGGTGACCCCTTCTGGGCCCCGCTAGCGCGGCCTCTTTCTCCAATTGGCCGTCGCTCAGATGAAGGCTGAGTGGCAAAAATGCACGAGCCGACAGGGGGTTTTTAGTGGGTATGGTTCTGGTAGGCGTCGGGACGAGTCCCACATAACTCTGGAATCGCGCCAGAGTATGCGTCAGGGCATTTTTATCCTCCTGCCCTTCCCGCGGAGGGGAACAAAAAAAAAAAGATACCTATATATAATGATACCTATATACCTAATATAACTAGTAAAGAATTGTATCCAAGTTTAATGTCGTTTTCACAATAATAAACTATTCTGAAAACCGCATTATATTCTAGAAGAAAGAAAGAAAGAATATTTATGCACTCACAACGTATAAACATGTGCTGTTTGCAATTAACAATGAATTGTATACATAAAGACGATTAACTAATTTATTCTAGTACAAGTAGCTATTTACCTCCTAGAACAGTACCATTCACCTGATGGTAAGTCCGTGCCCATAATCGTAAATCTAATTGATTAATTATATTGCTAGTTATTGATGATCGATGAATGGTTCTGTTCCAGTAATTACACCGGCAGCTCCTTCGCCTAAACCGGAACACCATCATGTAAACGTGGTACATATGGCGGTTCAAATAGGAAGGAGTAGCACCGCCCCATACAAGGTCTTCACATAAAAAATTCTTACCTCTACATTTTAGATTATTATAATTTTCTTGTAATATTTCGTAACCTAGCAACAACCCAAATCTATAGAAAATAAAAATTAAGGAATACTATAAATAGAATAAATCTAAAAAATATCTAACTATGACTATATGTTATTTTCTTATATACTTACACACCAGATGACAAAAGTTTCCCGAAAAAAAAATTGTTTTACAAAATTGGGCTTTATTTTTATGCACACAGAAACTACTATTTAAAATCATTCTGTTCCTGAGTGAATTAAGTTTAATATAATTTGCATAACTTGTACGTTTTTATTAACAGCATGGTACAATACTTTGCTATTTTTGACCTTTTGAAGAATTTAATATGACAGCCTAAAAGGATAGGGTTCGCTTTTTTTAAATATCTTCGTGCTCGTGAATACTCAAATAAAAAAGTACAACAGGAAAAAGTTATGCGGCTTTTAAACGCCTGAACCGATTTTCATCAAAGAAAACTAAGTGCTGTTTCAATTTGTTTAACTTTCAAATGTCAAAACCGCATCAAAATAAATCTGCTCGTATGGTAACGCCACTTATAACTCCCCATGTTTTGCGTCGGAGGTTAATAAAGAACTAACTATAAAGATACCGCAGTGTGTGAAATTACAGACCTTATTTTATCGTCATTTTTGGTGGGGGATATGTCAAAAACAAGCTGTGGCTGCCTTGCGACTTGAATCATCAAAATCATCGAATGGATTTTGTGATATCCAGTTTATTTTTCGATATAGACTGTGTACTTAATGCTCTATGGGCCTATAAATTTCATTGGACTTAGTGACTTGGCGCTAGCCGGAATTAAAACTACTCGAGAGGGCACGGACCTTGGCTTAGGAAGTCGTATATTGGAACTACCACTGGTTCGGAAGGTTCATCTATTGCTTAAGAATCAGCAAGAAACTCAGTAGGAATGCGTACTCAGTCAGGAGATGTCGAGCAATAAGCACGCAAAGAACGAAAACTCAAATTATTTCAAACACAATCCCGTTCAAAAAAAAAATGTGCTAAAAGGAGGGATATGTTTTTCGAGAGAATGTATGTATGCATGTTTGTATATATGTATCCTTTGGCACGCTCTACAGCCTAAACTTTTTAACGGATTTAAACAAATGAGTTATTCTAACTTGAGAAAGTTCGTCTCAGTTATAAAAATAATAATATGGGGAGTGACATAGGGTGTATTATTTCCCAATATTCGCACAGGAACTGGACTTACACAGGTAAAAAAACTTTTGCAATTGGGTTATCTAATTGTCAAATGCAGTTTTAATTTAGTTTGTTTAAATTAAGTTAACCTTCAAAAAAATCTTTAATTTCAAACTTTCATCGATATCTACAACAGTTCCAAAGGTTTACATTTAACCTAATAGTTTCCATTTGAAATGTTTCTAGTTATTGATTATTCATGAAACAAGAATTCTGTTCTACTATCTATTACTGCTAGCGAACATACGTTAAAGTCGTTCTGACCTTTGATACGGATCTGTATTCAAGTAAGATGGGAACTATTTAGACCTATTTTTTAAATATTTCCGTAGCTCATATATGTATAATGTTCCGGGTGGTTGGTAAAGTCCACCTCTCGTAAAAATCCCGGCAGGTCAACGGCGCTGCCCACCATCTTCAAGCCGGTATATTCGGTTCCTGTTGAACGAACGCCAGCCACAAACATATACCTCACCTTTTTTCCTGTAGTCGCACACCATGATATATAGACCAACGATGCAGTGGTACGTGACTTCTGATGTATTTTATTTATCCATCGCTTCATGGTAGACACCCCAAGAAGTCGAACCAAACACTTTTTGGTGCGGGTGGCCAAGGTGTGGAATGAACTGCCTGCGTCTGTTTTTCCAGAAAACTATAATATTAGTTCTTTCAAGCGTCGAGTGAATAGGTATCTCGTGGATAGACGTGTAACACCTTCGTCTTCATCGTCACTTTCCATCAGGTGAGGTAGAACACAAACGTCTAATCCTTTTTCAATGAAAAAATAAATATTTCACCAATATTAGTAACCTACCTGTGGACTATAAACACGAAAGGCCGTAAGCGACAATGGCGATTGACACGCACGCTACAAGGGCTGTAGCAATATGGATTGAGCTTTAACATTAGATAAACTTCACAGTACCTTTCATTATTTAAACAAAATTATGTATATTAAAAAGACCTCAACTGACTGAAAAAAATCAAGCATTCATTTCAAACCGATATTTTTCTAACATGGATTAGACTCTATTCTTGAGTCAGCTTCCATGAAACAAAACACCACAGAAACATCATAGCATGTCTATAAGATAACATAGACTGCTTCCAAATGTTAACATGTTTTTTGCGGCGGGAGTTTAAAAGCGAGAATTTTAAATTTTAATTTTCTAATTTTATTCTTAAAGGTATCATTCTTTAACTAATAACAATACGCGATATCAACAAGCAATAAGGAAGGATTTTCATTATTATTGTCATTATAATAAACCTCAATTGCTTAATAAATTATCGATCGACGAAGATAATCGTCAGGCTTAAGGTCTAAATCATTACGATGATAGATCGCATAGCTCGGGCCAATTTGACTTAAATTACAGGTAAAAAGGTTAATAAATAATTATATACACAGTTAATGTGACATATTTGTGCTCTAATAGTTGTTTTACTATTGATAATTTACAAGTTATTTGTAATTGTGCGTTCCGAATGCCGATTATATGGCTCGGACCGCTCATATATCCGTTCCGAATATCGATACGTTTTCAAAGACGTCCTAAACGCCGCCATCTTTCCGCTCACAGTGACCAGCTACGGAGCACGGTCTCATCTGTCAAAACTGACTCATGACGTTTCTTTGTTGATGTTTTTATTTAGGCGATTAAACAATTTAGAAGCTTGGTTATTAATTTTCTTTTGTAATAATATTAAAAAACGGGTCCTGTTACAATCAGGGTTGAAGAGCATTTTTAGCGCTGTGATCGGCACTCGGAACGCACCATCAAAATAACGTGTACATTAAAAGTCCCGACTGACAGAAAAAAGAGTGCATAAGTTTTGAGCAGATAGGCCGATTTTTATTTACCAAACAAAACAAACTGCATTGAAATCGGTTAATTCGGTTGGAAGATACGGTGCCGCAGACAGAGTCACAGAGACTCGTGTAAAAAATATAACACCTCTCTTTTAACCAACAATTAATATCTTTATGGATTGCGAAGGGAAATAAACTTGAATCATTTTCACCTTTTTATTATCACAGAAAACAATTACTCGGAACGATACCACAGATTAATTAATTTATTTATTTATCTTCACAGAACCAACAGCACTTAATAAAAAAGAAAAATACCCAAACAACATTTTTATACATACTGCCAATTACAAGTTCCCAATTTTTAAATTAAACATATAAAAGTAGACTTTACAAGATTACAGATAGTAAAATTTACTACTGAATTTAATACAATGGAACAAAGATTATAAAAAATAATAATGTGTAGTACACGACCAACAGTTGTAAATGTGTGTGTGTGTGTGTGTGAGAGAGAGGTGTGTGTGCGTGAGAGAAAGTATGTGTGTGCGTGTTTGATTGTATTTGATTATAAGTATCACATTATTTACCCACTACCAGATTTAGATTCAATAAAATTCTTACAATTAGGTCATTAATTTCAGAGTAATATTTTCTATAATTTGTTTCTTAAATGATATCTTCGTATGCTGGAATATATCAATAGTGTCATAGTATATTACTAGTGCGTTGCCAACCGTAGGCATCATTTCGAATTGCCTTTGTTCCAGTAATGTTACTGGCTGTTTCTTCCCTTTGGTCGGAACACAACCACGTGACGTGGTAGGCAAAATAGGCAGAACTGCAATACCACCCAGACGAGATCGTAACGAAACTAACTCTAACACTAAAGTACTACAAAGAAACATGTATAACATGATAACTTTAACTTTTTTTAAAAGCTCTATAAGTTTAGGTCACAACTTTAATATTCCAAAAGTATTCTCCACGTAACTTGTAAATAAGACACGACTTAAGAGTCAACAAGTTCAAAACGTGGTTACGATAACTCATTTCAAAATGTGATAACTAAAACGGGGAAAAACTGAATTAAAATCGCAAAACGTGTCTTTTTATAATACTAGCCATTAAGCGTTTGATGACATTCTCGTTTTTTTTTTGTAAAAACGCGTCAATATCTTGTATTAACTTACCAAGTTACCTGTGAGGAGGCAGAATAATCGCGACGCTTGACAGTTCACAGATAAGTCTGTAGTTTATCAAACAGATTTGACAATAATTTCGGGAGGAACTCCCACAGTCCCGTTCTTGGTGCTTCCTACACTACACAAGCACAAAGTGAGATGTGTCTAGGTGCACTGGTTGAGGCTGTGCAATGTCTGTTACTCATTGTTAAAGTTGTATTTAATTCGATTCTTGAAGAACATTAAACAACAAGTATACGTGAGTCATGAAACATTTTGGAGAATGCGCGAATGCTCTGTTTGATCAGGTTGATCCCACACCCTTCTTACATCGGACTACTAGACGCAGACAGGCCTTCCATCCCTTTATGGTGGATGTGCCAAGAAGTCGAACCAAACGCTTCGATAGTTCCTTTTTGGTGCGGCGCAGGCAGTTCATTACACAACTTGGCTGTGTAATGAACTGCCTGCGTCTGTTTTTCCAGATAACTATAGTCCTAGTTCTTTCAAGCGTCGAGTGAATAGGTATCTCGTGGATAGACGTGTAACACCTTCGTCTTCATCGTCACTTTCCATCAGGTGAGATAGAAGACAAACATCTAATCCCTCTTCAATAAAAAAAAAAACATGAAATATTGGCTCTTTTTCCACGGCATATAAGATATAAATAAGTAGCAAAATATACTGTCCCCGTGCAAAACAAAAAGTGAGAATATCTTAGTAAAATATTAATCTATCGTATCATTATGGATAATCTCGCATTTTTGAATCGAAAAACCATTAAAATTGGTTAAGTAGTTTCAAAGTATTCAATTTTAACTACGCAAATCTTTCCTCTTCACAATATTGGAATAGATAAATAAATAGTACTTGAGATTTCTTTTCATTCTTAGAGATCGAATTCAAGCAAACTAATTGGCCTTGTTATTTAATTATTCATTTGGCTTATCCGTTTTTAGTACCACTTAATTACAATGCATTATAAAATTCATTCATAAAACCAAACCAGTAATTAAAACAACATCAACGCTTGTCAATGACCTATTTTAAGAAATAAAATAGATTTCGCCAACAGCGAAGTTCTGTGGGCTCATTAGGTAACTCGCGACAACGAAAATCGCGCGATTTTGCGCTTCTATCGCTAAATGTCAAAAAACCGTAATACGTACCAGCGACAGCAAACACGTTGTTTGATATATTAAATTTTTTGACGTTTTTCGAGTTTTCTAACTGAGTATTAAGTTTGTTTGAGACATTGACATTGAGAGACATTGAGACATTGTGCTTAAATAAATTAAGTAGATTTTTTGTTGAAGATGAAGCATATCGATTACGATTTCATCCTTCCCTTTTACCGGACCACAGCCGTGATAATTATGGCGGTCGAAATATGAAGGTCTGTATTTTCCCTATAGATCTTTGTATTTTTTATTGTTCAATTGTTAGACGTTTGTCTTCCAGCTCACATGTTACAGAAATTTGTTAAAATTTTTTAGATACCTTTCGTCTAAGTATACGGGGAATAGATAAACTAATAAATGGAATCCAGCACAATGATTTCACACTGACACGCAACCCTCTCGAAACCGCAAAAAAGACAAAAAAAATCAACCAAATAAATCAATAACGTTACAATTAACTGAAGATATTTCCGTTGCAGATTACCTAAGTTTTAATTCGACCAATCAGATCGCGCGGTTAGCTGGCCCTTGACCGACATTGGTCCAATGGGCAAAGACGAGTTGGCCGTTCGCGCCTTTAGTGTTTACCTATCGAAAGTTTCAAATATGAAGGAATTTATGCGATTTTTTATATCTTATTAAATAAATTTATACCCAAGATAAATAGCAGGAGTCGTGGTATATATGAAATACAACGAACTGGGAGTATCCCAGAATAAACATACTATAATATTATATCACTAGCGTAAACATAAAATATTTATGACTAAATAATATACATGCATGTATGTAAACACGGATTGTCGTTGTGTGTGAGGTAAGATTACCACGCACGTTTCGCAAGCCCTTAACAGAAGGTATAATGATTGTAATTCAGTCCAAAGCATAAATAAAAGAATAACCTCAAATTTGAATAAAAGTTATAGTCCCAACCAAAACTCTGTTTTATATGTAGGTAGACTTGGCTTGTTTAGGCGTGTAAAATCCTTGTCTTCATAGCTACTTTCTGTTAGCCTTTACTATTACTTATAATTTATCCCGGAATTCTTGCGGGTTCTGGAGTTAAATTCAAAATTCAAATGCAAATATTTATGTTCCAACATTGACAACTACTTGTTCTTATTGACGACATGACTCTACCACCAGTTCAGAGAAACCTTCATGAAGAAGAACTGGCAAGAAACTGCACAAAATATTTTTATGCCTATACAAAACTAGTTTTATCTGCATCTGTTAATTCTCCCTTCGAGTTACACAAGTAAAACCACGCAGGGGTCTCTAGTACGTAAACCAAGTGTTGCGTCTGCGAAGCTGTCTATTATATAATCTTTGACGTGACCTTTGATCGTCACTTGTTTGTATATTTTATACGAACTTTCCTCGCGATTGTGAATCTCTTGTGACAATATTTGGTGTTAATTTTACGAGATTGGAAGGAAATTATGTTCTTTCATGCGCTTTATGAAACCTCTGTCCATGGGTAGAGGATGTAGGTTTCATTGATAACGAATACATAGATAGGATTGGTTGCAATTAGACAGCTGTCAAGAGTAAGTTACTATTTGAATTTGGGTAAATATTTTGCTTAAGAAGGGGTTTTCAGCTGTACGATAGTGAAAAGTACGCGGCGCTAATCAGAAAGTATTCGATCTTGCGTCAATCGTCGCGCCAATGCCGTTCGAGTTTTAGCCAGACGAGCCGAATGAGCTGTACTGTATAAAGGCCGAATCCACAGCCGATCGGCATATGCGGAATAACGCAGTAGTTGGGTGAAAGGTAAGTAGGTTGGTTGCCGTTCAACTGCTTCTGCCGACCTGACTGTGCAGGGAGCGCATCTAACTAACACGCAGACTTTGTTTCTGTACTATTATCACTACTAACCGATTTCAACATTCTTTCATCAATACACATTATCCAGCAGACGTAGCACGGGGGACACAAGACTCTAGTGGTTCACCACGGGTCGACCAGGCGGCTCAATGTCTGAGCTTCGACTTGGCGTGAAAAATGAATGAATGTATGCGATTATATCGAATGTACCGGCCAAATTGTGATATAATCCGTGACATTCGTTTTGTCTTGGCGCGCCATGCTAGGGCAGCTGAAGTAACATAGGATATATTTTATCCCAAATATCCGAAGATCAGGAAATACGCGGGAAACCAGTATCGCGAATGCAAAAACAACAAAACTTTTTAATTACCTTAACAGCCTTGCAGTATGCTAGTTCATTGGAAGCAATTACTTAATTAACTTGTAAGCGAGTTAACGGCCCAACTTGAGCAACGTCCGGCAACGCTGGCGCGAAACAATCGACCTGAGTCTGGATTGTTCTCCTAAGTTATGTAAATTGCAAAGAAAAGTATACAGATCCACCACGCAATACCTTCAAAATAGTGTCCTAGATATAATAATAATAATAAATCCCCAGACAATTACGCCAACTGGTAGGCCCCGAGGTAAGCAGAGCTTGAGTTATGGATGACCATATGGTGAACTGGGGGGAACCTAGAGCAAACATACATACCTAAATACAAACAACCATGACCCGAGAACAGACATCTGTGTTCATCACACCAATGAATGCCCCTGCAGGGACTCGCACTATGAGGCAGGGCTGCTAACCACTAGTGGTATTGAGTTTTCTCATGATGATTTCGTTCCCCAGCTTTGTGTACATAAGTTGTGAAAACTCATTGGTACATCCGGCAGTCAGGCATCAAACTCCGGATCGTCAGATGGAACGCCTGCGCCTCGGTCACTGCGCTGCACGCGCTCCCGTAATCATTTATGACAGTTATTTAATAAAAATGAAGCGGTTTTATATAACTGACCTATATTTATAAATTTCTAACAAAACATGAAGCAATACATTATAATTATAACAAAAAATCTATCAATGGCACGTAAAATCAATTTTTATAACACTATATAAATATTTTATAAAAATATATACTTCATTAATTCTAAACTTGAATGGCTTTACAAAACTATTTAAATAATTGTGTAACAATCGTATAAAAACCGGCTTTTTTGTCTAACCGGTAAACGTAAGATTCTTAATAAATTTATTTACATTGACTATAAATGAAATTAGATTTTATTATGTAATTAATGTACTGGAAGCATATCGTTTAGGTAGTTTGTTTGATGAATGTGAATTTTAATTGTTTTTTCATTCAATTAAATTCGTTATTATTTTATGTGCATAATTCATTTCTTTCGTTTCTTCATTTTACGGTTAGTCTGAAAAATAACGGTATATATATAGTTTTACCAGTTCTTTCCTGAAGTTGTTGACGATGTTCTTAGTAGCAAAGGGTCCACTTGATGGTAAGGAGCTACTGTGCCCATAGACATAGTTATCCCCAATTTTCGTTGATTAATTTTGTTTTATTGATTTTTTTTTGCGATTGATTGCATTTGCCGTTCCTTCGTAATACACATTCATAAGGTGGTTATTATAGAAAGGGCGGTAGAACCACCCCAGGTGTTTTGTTATTACAAAACTGAACTAACACTCTGTTAACACTGACTTACTGCCACTGTTATGTACGAGTTGTAGACATCAACATGGAATATACAAATATTTCATGAATTCAGAACCAATGAGTTCTATGACAACTTAACAAAAAGATATACGACTACTTCGTTAAAATATCTCAACAGCTCTCATAATAAAAACTTACGAGAACTATAACACTAACGTGTTTAAATAATATATCCTTAATATATGAAAAAAAAACCGGTAAAATTACGCAACGATACGATGCAACAATTACAACATATCCACTATGTCGCGAGCTGTATTTAGTTTTGTTTTACCGTTTCGAAAAATACCGGTTTCTGTAGTAAAATAAAGATTAAATTCTTTATGCTCTGGTAGATGTTTCAGTTTTAGAGATGGTGAGCATAATGTTATATATTAATAACAAATATAATTAACAAAGACTATTATTTTTAAGTTTATCGTAAAAAACATGTAATATAAGGGACTTTCACATACGCTTACCTAAATTACTGTTACGGGGGCACAGAGAAAGAAATTCGGTCCCTTTCAACAAAAAAGTGCCTCGTCCCGAGGGAAACACGTGCTAAGCCGCAGGAAAAAATCCGTTGATCAATGAATTTTGATTGATCAACTTTCATGGTTTAAAACAACTGTAGAACAGCCCCAGACGATATCACAACAAATAAACTTTTTAGCATTAAAAAAACCTGCACATACAGAACCCGACCATTTTCAACTGAATTATTTAACACTATACAAAAAGATACTAATTAAATCTTATCTATATAGCAATTACTAATTGTAAACATATGAAGCAATTATTAAAATAAGCGTTGTATGGTAGATTTCGAATAGAAGTTTTGAGAAAAATAATTAATTGTATAAGTTAGTACGTATAATATATGACCTTATTTTAGTATAGGAAATTAGTGCGGTTTTATTTTTACTAGACCAAAGTTACTAAGTACGTCCCAGATATTTCATTTCGTACAAACAATGGCGTTCGCGCCTTTTAAACTTAAACTACTCTCTCCGAGCGCTGAAAAGTAGCCACACCCTCAAGTGCCTGTCTTGCATCAAATGTAACTAAAGGTAAGGTTACATTCCATAATAAAAACCTTTATTCGCACATCTTGACGCAGCTTCCAAGTCAATATTATCTTTACCTTCTCATGGTTGTTTTTAGCTCAGTTCCTGAGAAAAGTTGGAACACACAGGCTTATATATCCTCATTGTTTGAGTGGCCTTAACCGCCATATTGGTTTTGCCATGTTTACATAATAATTGTTTGCATAAATTCAATGTGCATACGTGTTGTATTCTATGGTATAGGATGTTCTTTCACACAGTAATGCTGGCTTTGTTCTATAAGTATTTAAGTTAATTATTGTACGTGGATCAAAAACGAGTTATGTGCCCTTTCTATTATTTTAAAATCATTTTTAAAACATTTCGGTGCGGGTGTTTCCAAGTACGCTACCCATCTGAGGTAAGTAGCGTCCACATCATGAATATCATTAGTCGTAGGTAGCTCGTTATTATATTGTTTGTGATTATTGTACCGACTCATCCATAATTGCACTGGTGTAAATAAAATTACAATGCCCGATCGGATTAAATGACATAGGATCAAAAGGTAATATAACCTGACACTACATACTTAAAGACTAACTTTTATTTATAAAATTTACAGCGAAGAGGTTTTACGCGAACATTCAAGCAAGCGATTGAAATAGCCTATATAACCTTTGCATATCCACAAATAGAAATAACCTAACGCAATTAATTCACTACTCCACCAAGTAAACTAGACGAGCGAAACCGTCTTCCCGCCGCTCTTTTACTGCTAACCGACAAAAACAAAAGCCACCCAATACTTTGGTAATTTATTTTGGTAAATAAATACTGGCATCGAATCCTGAACTAAATAATTATAGTCCTGGAAGTATTCGAAATAAATTACGTCATGATTGACAGTTGCTTGGTGGAGAGTTCTCATAAAGCCCATTGGTTTGAAAGTTTACAAAAACCAGTTGTCGGTTAGCGAAATTTGAATAACTTCGGTCAAACTGCCATCATTCAACCTTGACACTTGAATCCGGGTTAAATATCTTCTGATTGAATTTGTCGTTAATAAAACTATTAACAAAAGGTTTTTTTAAGTTAATGGAACTGGAACACGGGGGTTTCCGTATGAATTATGCTCGTTAAAGTTTATCATTGTTCATGTTTAGGTGAAGGGTTTTTGAAGCTACAGTATTTTCTACCTACAGATGGCCAAGTAGCGTAGTGGTTTGTAGCCCAGCCTCATACGCCGGAGGTCCCAGGTTCGAGGAATTCTGGCCGGGGAATTCATTTGTGTGATGAACACAAAGTTGTTTATATTTATTTATGCATGTTTATTCTGAGTTCCCCAAAATGAACATCTCAAATAACCACAGACCCATTAGCTCCCTCAAGGCCATGGCTTAACTTCTCGAGAGAGTCATACTCTCTCGAATGCGGAATCATCTGTTTCCAAAGAATGGCGACCTCCGTATCATTCCCCATCAATTCGGCTTTCGCGCTAAGTACTCCTGCTTTCAGCAAGTCCTTCGCATCGTCGAGTCCATGCTCGGTGGCTTCGAGCCAAGGCTATCGCAGTATTCTTCGACGTAGCCAAGGTTTTCGATAAAGGCTGGTTCAGCGGTCTCATTTATAAACTTTACAACACTTTACTTTAGGCGATCCGCTAAGTCTTATTCGGTTTAAGACACGAAGGTACGCCTTCCGCGCCCGCCCCATGAAGGCTGGAGATAACACTGCCATTTACACCAAAGGCCAACGTGCCCCGAGTCTCATCACCAAACTCCAAAAGGCCGTCAACGCCTTTGTAAATTGTTTCAAAAATGGCGTATCTATGTGAATCCAGACAAGAGTTCTGCGAATTGCTTCGATCACAAACGCCGTCGTCCCGACGACCCCATGTCCAAATGCTTTGTATCCCCATCCCTTGGAAACGCAATACTAAATACTTAGGCTCTTCTGACGCAGGGCCACGGATGCCTTGTGGTACGTGCGTATCGCAGACCTGCACAGGGATCTCGACTTACCTACAGTACAACAACACCTTAGGACGCTGTCCGCCGCTTTTTTCAACAGATCTGAAGAGCATCCTAACCCCCTCATACGCGAGTATGTAGCTTATACTGCTCCGTCCATGCCGTCGAGGTAAAAAGTCCGTACACCGTGCACTCTCGGATCGCCCCGATCAGCTCTCGGCTAATCTGGACCATCTTAAGGCTGCCCAGGCCGAATAATCAACATCCAAACTGTCACTTGCACCTTGTGTGATTATTTTTCTGAGCGGGTGACCCTGTAGAGGATCCCCGCTTGCGCACCCACCGCACTACCCGGGTGTCGCTCCGATGAAGGCTGTACAGCATTCCCATGCTACTGCCGGCAAGGTGGTTTTTAGTGGTAGGTGCCATTCTGGTGAGTTCCACATCACCCCCGCAGAGGTCGGTTTGTTCCTTCGGCGGTATGCATGACGCATCTTCCACCTTCCTCCCGTGAGGGAGCTGCTTAAGCGGCATAAAAATATTTAAAAAAAAATGAAAAAAACAAACTTGGACCCGACGCTTTCTTGCAAACCACACGTCCACAGAGTATCGAAACTCGCCCGTCTCTATCAAGGCCGCCTAAACCGTATGTGAGGTAGTCACAGTAAACTGTCTCTTAGGAACAAGCGAACGCTCTATCTGACCAGCGTTAGACCCGTCATGAATTGTGCCTCGCCAATTTTGGCCCACGCCGATCTCTCCCTCCTGTACAAGCTACAGGTGGTCCAAAACCTCTTTTGTTGTATGGCCTCAAACGCACCCTGGTACGTGCGTAACGCGGACCTGCACATAGATGTTGAACTACCTACAGTACAACGACATCTTAAAAAACTCTCGGAAGCGTTCTTCTAACGCTCCGAAACGCATCCCAATCATTTGATTCGCAAGTCAGTCTCGTATAATGCCCCAACCCTAAACTCGAAGTTAAAAGTCACCAGACCTGGGAACGCACTCTCAAACCCTCCTAATCAGCAGAGCTTTCGGCCGATCTTGAACCCTTCTGGCTGCCCAGGCCGTGACTAACACTAATTCTCCGAGAGCACCTTCTGTGCTATGATATTTTCCAGTGGATGACCCGATAGCGAGTACCCGCTTGCGTGGCCTCCTGCTCCAACTGGCAGTCGCATCAGAGGAAGGCTGCGAGGCAATAGATTGCCAGAGTCATTCAGGGGGTTTTTTTGTGGGTAGTGGCTCTAGTAGGCTCGGAGCGAGTCCAACATCACCCAGAAATCGCGGTGGGGTAGGCGTCAGAGCATTTTTATTCACCTGTCCTCCCCGAAGGACACAGGGAAACAACAAAAAAAATCTGGGTTCCCCCAGCACGCTGTATCCATCGGTTATCCAAAATAGAAGCTACGCTTGCTTTGGAGCCATACAGTTGACGAGCGAGTGGTGTAGTGGTAAGTAGCCTTGCCTCATACGCCGAAGGTCCCAGGTTCGAGTCCTGGCCGGGCCATTCATTTGTGTGATGAACAAAGATGTTTGTTTTCGGGTCATGGTTGTATGTATTTATATATGTATGTTTATTCTGGGTTCCCCCCCCAGTTTGCTGTATGGTCATCCATAACACAAGCTCTGTTTACTTTGGGGCTATACAGTTGGTGTGTTTGTCTGGGGATTTATTATTATTATTACAGTCGATGTGTTTGTCTTTGGATTTATTATTTTTATTATATCGAGAGCAAATTCTTTAAGAGATGGGTACCTACTCACGTATAGAACCTTTCCATGCTAATGTCCCGGCTTTATATTCAGCAACCCCTTGTAAGACTCGAAATATATTATAAACTACACTACAAATATCGCGAAACTAATTAGTATAGTTGGACGCATCCCAGAAAAAGGTTAAAATTAAAATTGACTAAAATTAAAAGATAAATAGAATTTTTCTGAGGAAAATATTTTCTCCTTCCGTGTATTATTTTTGTTTTACATATAATACAGTACAGTGTATATAATAGCTAAGACACCTGTGTGGTGTAATTTTTATGTTTCTGTTGGTAAATCCGCACATAGTCAATTATATGATATAATTGTTGTACCTACATGTAAAATTGAAAAATAACGACAGCGAAAATACTCTACGTTTTAAACAGTATACAATAATCAAACAGCTCACAAAATCACGGGCCAAAGATATATGTATATAACAACATCAGATAGTTTTAAACGGATCTCAAATTTGTTTTGCTGGTAAAAACTCAAATCAAAACAACCTAACCTCAAAAAATAACGAATACCAGAACGATCAACTATTTAAAATTTCACAACCGGTATATCCAAAATTAGCGGTTTTAATAACAACATAGATTAAAAATAAATACATTTGACTTATGTGTCAGACACCATGAAAGCGGCCGTATAGCAAGTTACACCAATTTATCTTTACTGTAGCAAACACTAGAACTAAAGCGTTTTCAAGTTACTTAATGTATAACTTGATTTACGCATAGAACGCAGCGCCACCTTATACTGGACAGGTAAGTTGGTCGCAGTGTAGCAAGTTCCGTTGCCACTTTTGACACACTTTTGGGTCTTTATCTCTAAAGACGACTTCGTATGCTGTGTGACGAGTAAAACAGGTGTGGCAGCGAAGTGTGTCGAGTTGGGCGAGTGATAGCTGAGATTTTTATAGAAACTAAAAAAAACATTTGTTTGGTGTACTCAATTATTGCATTTGTAGTTACTTATTAATTCACAGCTCTTGCTTATTTGTTTGTTTACATGTAGCCTTGCTTTACGGTTTTTATGAACTATCAAATTAGGAATAAGGTAAACCCGTCCCAAATGCTGTCAAAACGGTCATGGTTATATCATGCAAGTATTTAATGGCATGAAGGATAATAGCTAAAATAAAAATATCCCCTATCTTTTTCATGTGGTAAAAAAATCATAATACTGTAATTAGAAAAGTTAAATTTTCAATTCGTTTATATAAAAGAAATAAGAATATCACGATTATCTCTTTGGAGATTAACCCAGTCCGCAGAAAATGACCCAAGTTCGCAGGTTTATTGATGCAACTTTGTGTCGCATACAATGGCTGGTAGGTTTGTGTGTTTGACAGTTTTTTGACATGTAACGTGTACAGTAAGCCAACATTTAATTTTATTTATTTAATTCTAGTTTTCTAGTAGTGCACATAAATTTAAAAAATCCAAATTGAGTTTTGTTGGAGTGAAACGCTACTGTTGAATAATTAAATTATAACTATTATGACTTGTCATGATAACATTACAGAAGTTTAAATATCTATTTGAGCCATTTGTTTTTATTAGGTACATTTACAAAGTCTTTATCTTAAAAAATATATAACACTTATGTCTAGTTTAAGAACAACTTATGTCTAAATGTGCAGACACAAAATATCCCGAACCAGACGTTTTTACGGAGTAAGAATGAGCATTTGCTGACTGTCAGTATAAATGATATTTGAACAATTTCATTTGAGTTAAATGGTACTGCAGTATATTTAATCTGAGTTAATTTTCAGCGGTTGACTGTGCCTAAAACGAAGATAAAACGAAAGTGCTATTATTTATTATTCTTCGAACGTCAAGATTTAAAAGTAACACGTTTAAAGATGGCCGACGCAAGAATTCGGCTGGTTTCGGAGAAAACAGTTGAAATGAAATGAAATGAAATATTTATTTCTCAACATTGACAATTACTTGTTCTTATTGACGTCAAATAAAACATGACTCTACCACCAGTTCGGAAAAACCTTCGTGAAGAAGAAGTGGCAAGAAACTTCACGGGTATATTTTTTTCAAAATAAATTTACAGAGTCTTTTTATGTCTATACAAAATTATTCTTATCTGCATCTGTTAGTTCGGCAAGCCTCCCTCTCCCAAAGTATCCAAACGACGAACACCCTAAAACGGCACCCGTTCACGAGTTAACGCGGATCCAGCCAAAGCCCTCATCAGTCATATTAATTTTGTGAAGACATAAAGAGACATTGTAATTTGAGCTATTTATTTTAAGAAAACGTCATCTGTGAAGTTTTGTGCCAGTTCTCCTTCACGAAGGTCTTTCGAAAAGTCGAACTTCGTAAGAAACAAAAATAAATTAATAAATCCCGAGACAAAACAGCAATTGGATGGCTCCAAAGTAAGCTTGTGTTATGAATTTTCATTCAGCGAACAGGAGGGGAATCCAGAATAAACATCCCGGCCAGGACACAAACCTGGGACCTCCGGCGAATAAGGCGGGGCTATAAACCGCCACCCTACTCGGTTAGACTGATTTGTCGAACATTTTATTACCTCGGTATAGCGAGTTACTATACTCTTTATAAAAATAGTATACATTTATTTATGATCGAAATATTCACCGTTCTACATACTCTGCAATAAATATATAGTTTAATCAACTCTATCAGCGAGGAAATATTTCCTTGTTTCAATAAAAAAAAAACAGTTATTCTAGATTAATCAAAAGATAACATTAACAGCTAATATCAACGAGTTAATAAGTCAGCCACTTATGAATATATAAACAGCTATTTCAATCTAAATTTGATGTCTTTAACAGCACTTCAGATATTGTTATCAGAAGATGTTCTGTTACTAAGAAGTAAACTTCTATTAAATCTAAAAAAAAATTTGTATTATTACTTATCTACAAATACAATTATTTATTATAAATTTACTATTAATTAAATATTAGAGTTATGTAACCATTTTTGTGTATTTTGCATTTATTCCCTATATATTTATTCATTAATAGCACCGTATTTTTCTTTTCCGTATAGTGCACTACCTCTCTTTCTTATTGTAGTTTTCCGTCTACACAAAGGTTGTCTACACAGAGGTTGTCTACACAAAGGTTGTCTACACAAAGGTTGTCTACACAGAGGCCGCGTTTGCCCACTTTAGTTTTAAGTATTCTATTGTAAATTTGTACTCTGTTTTATCAACGCAGCGCGGACCACTAAGATTTCAGGCAGAAAGATAACTAGCATCGCAAACGGCTCTAAAACCCTCAGAGGAGTCAAATGGCTACTAAAGAAGCACCTTAGTGTAGATTTTGTCAACAGACTTTATACTTTGTTCATACCCTATTTAAGTCTATAATTGCAAGCGCCTTAACTAACCGTGTGCTGGGTTCAGCCGTCAGCACCATTAGCATTGTAGAAGTAACATCGACGCATATCAATGACGTTATTGTAAAGTGAAAATATTTGCTTGTCTGATTGCCTGTTTGTTTGTATGTATACCATGAACTGTAATACTACTGAATTAATTTTAAATATTCTTTAACCATAAGAAAGGAATTTTGGGTTTATATTTTATCTTAGATTCCCGCGGGATCGGAAACTGTACGTGGGAAACCCTTGCAGTTAACTTATAAATCTTTTAACGTCAGTAAGTTATAAATCTAAAAGTAAAATAAGTATATACATTTTATAATCATTTGTGTTAATTATTTTTTTTGTTTTATTTAAACCTGCTAAATTTATAGATCTGCTAGATCTTGCTAGATCTATTATCGATTTATTTAAATTTTTCTTTTTTTTTCTTTTTGTAAATTAATCTTAAACAGTATTTTTTTTTCTTTGCTTGATTAAGATAGTAATTTTAATTTTTTTTGTAAATATAAAAATTTTATGTCCATAAATGGCCGTCAGTAGTTTCACAATTGTTATTTTCCTTATATCTAAGGGCTGTGGATTTTGTAATAAATAAAGAATCACTAATTAAGAAAAACGTGAGCAAAACCGCGAAAACTGCTAGTTAAAATATGCTTAGCAACAGCCGTACATGAAATCTAGTTTGCAAGATGAAAGTTAACTTTTTTCTAAACCAAAACCGTGTTCGACCTCAATGGTAACTAACTACAGTAATTGCAGTCAAAAAAGTAATCGTTATTTTTTAAACTAATTACAGCAATAAATAGGTATATTATTCTGAGGAAATTTAAGACTCGTTGGAATTAATTAAAAATACCAACCAATACCCAACAGTAGTTCTAGTTAATATAAAATTTATACATTTATATGTGACGATAAATGAGACGACCGAGTGGTGTAGCGGTAAGTAGCCTTGCCTCATACGCCGAAGGTCTCAGGTTCGAGTCCTGGCTGGGGCATGCATTTGTGTGATGAGCACAGATGTTTGTTCTCGGGTCATGGTTGTTTGTATTTATATATGTATGTTTATTCTGGGTTCCCCCCCAGTTCGCAGTATGGTCATCCATAACACAAGCTCTGCTTACTTTGGGGCCATGCAGTCGGTGTGTTTGTCTGGGGATTTATTTAATATTATTATTTCAAGATTGCCTGGACTCTTTTAGTGACAAGGCCGCACATTGTCATTCTCTTATTTTCGTAGTTTAAATCGAAGTGTATTTTAATTTTGTAACTGGTTTGGCAATAAAGTGTATCTATTATTATTATTGATATTAGAGGGTGCTGCTCGCCTACAGAGGACGGTATTTTCCTGCGGCGGTATGCATGACGCATCTTCCACCTCCCTCCCGTGAGAGTGTTGCTTCGGCGGCAAAAAAAAAAGAAGTTCAGAAGATTAGGCTCATGACGGGAATTATTGTTGGGTCTTTCGTTGGCCCCTCGCATTATGGGACGGCGACACTACAGGGGAATGTGAATCAGGCAGGCTCGCCTCAAGTCAGCCCACTATACTTGTGCACTCCTTAAAAAAAATTTAAGACAATATTTTCTGAAGAACCAGACGCAAGCAATACATTTTAAAGCTAGGAAACTTAAGACGTAGGTTGGAAGAACTTGAGTTATTCAGTTATTTTTGAAAGAACCTAAACCCTTTGCCTACTAAACTTGACAACTTTCGCTTTTGTCTCCAAATCCAGAAATCCAAATTTTAGTTATTCGGGTTATGAAACACTAAGAGTTCTACTATTATTACAACTGGTCCTACAAACAAGTTATATATTGTAACTATATCAGGTACTTTTTAATAATTGTTATGTACACCGTATTTGTCGTGTATTTTAGAACATTACGTTAGTATAAGTAGTTACCTTGTGAATGTATTAGGTCTGTACCTATGAAATTGCCGTTTTTCACGAAATAAATGAAGCGTAATTTTTTTATATATTTTTTATTTCTATTAATCAAAATAATCACCCATGCAATCAATGCATCTTTGCCAACGCATTGGAAGCTTATTGATGCCTTTCTTGAAGAAATCAGCTGGACGGGAGGCAACAAATTCTTCAAAGGCATTTTGTCCTGCCTCTCGGGTATTGAATTTTTTTCCCGCCAAGAAGTTATCCAAATTCTGGAAAAAGTAGAAGTCTGTAGGCGCAAGGTCTGGTGAGTACGGCGGATGACGGAGAACTTCCAACCCCAACTCTTGTAGCTTGGAGACCGTCTGCTGTGCAGTATGAGGTCGCGCGTTGTCGTGTAGGAGCAGTGGAGCCGAACGATTGACCAAAGCTGGTTGGAGACGTGCGAGCTTCTCCATCATTGTGTTCAGTTCTTCACAGTACACATCTGCAGTAATGCTTGTCCCGTTTGGCAAGAAGCTTTGATGAATTACACCCGCGTTAGACCACCAAACAGTGACCATCACTTTTCTAGGGGTAAGTTTTCGTTTAGGGCATTGTTTGGGTGCTGAACCAGGGTCCAACCAACTTGCTGAGCGCTTACGATTGTCAAACAGGATCCATTTCTCGTCACAAGTAACAATGCGGTTCAGAATTCCTTCATTTGTATGCCTGCTGAGCAGTGCAAGGCACGTCTCCACGCGTACTTCGCGCTGGCGGTCATTGAGTTCGTGGGGTACCCATTTGTCAAGCTTTTTTACCTTGCCAATTTGACGCAAATGGACCAATATTGTTTTGATGCTAACGTCGAAAGCTATCATCAGCTTCCACAATTGCCTTTAATTCGTCATTGTCGACCAAAGTTTTCGGACGACCACGGGGTTCATTTTTCAGGTCAAAATTTCCAAAACGGAAGCGGGTAAACCAATAACGGGTGGTGCGTTCGTTTGTAGTGTTCGCTCCGTAAACGTCGTTGATGTTGCGTGCCGCTTGTGCCGCTTTGCTGCCACGACGGTACTCATACTCCATAATTACTCGAATTTTTAACTTATCCATGATGACGAAAAATGTTCGAATGCGTTGAAAACAAAACACTAACTATTAAACAAATGACGATTTTAGAAAAAGAATTCCACGTTTGTCCAATAAAATTAATTTGAAATTAGAATTATCAGTCAAAAAAAACAATATTTTCATTTGAAATGGCCAGTACGGCAAAACGGCAGTTTCGTAGGTAAAGACCTATTATAAATATATGTGATGGTGTACTTTTATAATAAATAAACAACCCTGAATCAAAAATGGATAGCATCTTAAAACGTTACAAAACCTTTTTTATTCTTAGCCAGCAACACCGTAACGGTACTTTAAAATAATAACCAGACATTACCTCGAATTTTAAGAAGTTAAAATGTTATTCGACATGGCCTACTTACTAATCTGCTTAGTGGCAAAAATTGGATCTAACGTGACTTAATGACTAATTTTATTTACTCATAGAACGCAGCGCCGCACTTCAATGAACAGATAATTTAGTCGGGCTGTATGTTCGAATGAAGAATAACGGATAAGCAACGAAATAATTTTTTTTTTTCGGAACCACAGACTAAATTGAAATTTGATGTGCTTTTTAAGTCTGTCTATGTAATAGTGTTGGAAGTTAAGCATTATATACATTTTTGAGGTATGTTACAGTTAGGTTAGAAAATTTATTGTAATTAATAATGTCGGGGCTGAATACTAATTCTTAGGTTGAATCCCGGCGACTACCAAATTGATTTTCGAACAAACACCTAACTTAGTAACAACTAAGATATGATAGACGTGTAACACCTTCGTCTTCATCGTCACTTTCCATCAGGTGAGATAGAAGAGAAACGTCTTATCCTTTTTCAATTAAAAAAAAACTGAAAATAAGATATACTGATTTTTAAGTTTGTTTTTCAGTACAATACTGGACAGAAAGTAATCAGTACAACCCTTGCTAGGTCGAAATTGAAAATAAAAATAGTGCCAAAAACCTAGATATTGGATTGAAACACAATTCCTCTCGTTTGTAAAAAACTCCAGCGTACCTAATTTATTTTGGTTTTTGGCGGCCGAAAATTGCAATATTATTTTATTATCGAAATAAAATTTAAAAAGACATGTGACAAATTGAGTCTCGTCAATAACAAACATGTTTTCGTACAAAAATCGAATTTGCAATGTTTTCCGTTTTTCTTTGGTTTTTTGCTCATATTAAGTAATGTACAACTGACAAATTACTTGGTTTTTACAATTAATTGCAAGACGCAAAATTATGTTTAATCTCTAACTGATTCATCAATATCAGAATGAATAGAGATATAGTAAAAAAATTTAAAGCTTAAAATAAAATTAAAAACTTTATTTTAATTTTGTTTTTAATTTCGTAAATGAAATTAAAAATAACTCAAAAATCACCCACATCAGTAAATTAAGTAAAAATGTATTTTATCCTTTAGAATCTAATTAAAGTATCTAAATAGTAGGCTGAACTCACAAAAACGCTTTTTCTTTTCGTCAAAAACTACCTCTGCAAAAATATTTTTACGAATATTAGCCCTATTACAATCCATTTTATATCATTGTATATTGTTCTATTATTTCAGATTGGATATCAAATACTACTATTTACTATATATTTTATAGTCACGTCATTCTTAACTCAGAATTAGGTATCTCGGGTTAAAATATTACTGTCATTCCTATAAAAATAGACAGTTGCTGCGTTCCGTTTGCCGATTACAGCGCTCACAGCGCTCATATACCCGTTCCGATTGCCCGTGAGCGCGCTCACAGCGATATCGATACGTCATCAATGACGTCATAAACGCCGCCATCTTCCCGCTCACAGTGCCAAAGCTACGGAGCGTGGTCGCTGTGAGCGGCCTGTCAAAACTGACACATGACGTTTCTTTGTTGATGTTTTTATTAGTCGATTAAAGATTTAAAAGCTTGCTTATTAATTTTCTTTTGTAATAATATAAAACAATGTCTCCTGCTTCATTCAGGGTCAAAGATCTTAATGAAATTGTAACTTTAGACTTAAGCGACGAACAATCAGAATGTTAGCGCGATATTTACCGTTCCGATTGCCATAGCACTAATAACACTTTTAGCGCACTCAAACGAATCGGAACGGTTTTGAGCACTGTTAGCGCTGTGAGCGCTGTAATCGGCAAACGGAACGCAGCAAGTGATGGAAAGCTTTAACATTTGTTTAACATTCGACTTACAGGTTAACTTTGGTTTAAATGTTTAACTCTTAATCGCGCCACTCAGCCTGGGTATGTGGTCCTCTTAAGGGAAAGAGTGTGACTAGTGTTTTTGTAGAATAAAATTGAAATACATATGTTTGTCCTCAATATTTTATCTAAAACTGATCGACACGTAAATAGTGTGAAAAACTTAACAAAAAATATCACATGTTATCACAGTTATTTAAAATTATAGTTCAACAATTTAACGGGATACCAGGATGCATCTGCCGTGATAAAAGAATCAAGGCGACTTCAAAAATGAAATGCACATAATATCGACTTTACAAAAAGTTTGTAACAATGATATAACTTTGGGGGCGCTGCCTTCCTTTATAATAAGAAATCCTCAAGTCTTTTTAACCTTCAGATGTTTAAAAATCATTAAACTCTCTAGGGGTCAACCTTTTATTCAGAATAATACTTTGGGGGCGCTGCCTTCCTTTATAATAAGAAATCTTCATGCCTTTTTACCCTTCAGATGTTTAAAAATCATTAAACTCTCTAGGGGTCACCTTTTATTCAGAATAATACTTATTATCATACGACATTATTGTTTCTACATATTCCATGAACTATTAACTATAGTATAGTACAGTACAGTACAGTACAGTACAGTAGAGTACAGTACAGTACAGTACAGTAGAGTACAGTACAGTATAGTACAGTGCAGTACAGTACAGTACAGTACAGTAGAGTACAGTAGAGTACAGTACAGTACAGTACAGTACAGTACAGTATAGTACAGTATAGTATAGTATAGTACAGTATAGTATAGTAGTGATGTAACGAATATTCTATGTTTGAAATAATAATGTTCAAAAAATGACATTCGTTACATCACTATAGTATAGTATAGTATGTCACTATAAATAATGTGAAAATCTTACAGTGATCATACAATGCCGTTTTAAACAATGCCGAAATATCGGGTCCTAAAAGTTTAAATAAAAATGTTTTTATTGTTACTATGACGACCGAGCGGTTAGTAGCTTTGCCTCATACGCCGGAGGCTGAAATGAAATGAAATGAAATATTTGTTTCTCAACATTGACATTTACTTGTTCTTGTTGACGTCAAATAAAGCATGACTCTACCACCAGTTCGGAGAAACCTTCGTGAAGAAGAACCGGCAAAAAACTTCACGGGTATATTTTCTTTCAAAATAAATTTACAGAGTCTCTTTATGTCTATACAAAGTTATTCTTATCTGCATCCGTTAGCTCGGCAAGTCTCCCTCCCCCCAAGTATCCGAACGACGAACACCCTCAAACGGCACGCGTTCACGAGTTAACGCGGCATCCAGCCATCGCCCTCCTCAACCATATTAGAGGGAAGTGAGCGACCCGAGGTTCCAGGTTCGAGTGCTGGCCGGAGCGTTCATTTGTGTGATAGATCTTTATCTTGAACATAGATCTTTTTTCTCGGGTCACGGTTGTTGATATTTATATATGTATGTTTATTCTGGGTTTCCCAGTTCCCCAATTCCCAGTTCGCTGTGCGGTCATCCATAACACAAGCTCTGCTTACTTTGGGGCTGAACAGTTGGTGTGTTTGTCTGCGGATTTATTTTAATTTATTTTTAATATATGAATTATAAGACAAATCACATTAAAAATCTTATGATGCCTGTTTTTTCCCTAGGCACACATTCTGGTGTCTGTAATAGTACGGGTTGTTTACACGTTTTATCCGGAACGCAAAACGTTTACGCGGGTATTATGGCCGCCCCAGACGAGATCTACACAATTATTTCTAATATGCCATGAAGTATAGTTTGAAAATGTTTGAAAGCCCTTAAGATTCTTGTTTCTGTCGGCAGTTTACAATATCACGTTATGTGCACTTCGAGCAACAGCCACGGTTGTCGCTGCGTTCACCTCGTAAATGAAATTTGATGTTAAACACGCATCAAAAGATTTAGTTACAGTTTTTGCTACTGGCAGTTATGTTATCGGCGCTGTACGCAAACATATGACAGCACTAATCAGTTTTATGTCAATGTCATAGATTGTTACATCATGTTTGACGGGCTTACTTGCTTTTGGTTAGCTAAAAGTTCTACCAACATATTTCAGAACTGATAAGCGTCGCTAGTATCGTTTAAATGCTGCCATTTTATTAAAATGTATACTAGTGTCAATAACATTATTAAGACCGAAGCTAGTAAATTACAAAAATGGCAAGAACAATCTCAAGATTACTGCCAAATTTTTTATTCAATTCAATTTTGTATTTTATGGCAATCAGCTGTTGTTAATACACAATAACTAATTCTGCCAATTTCAAGTATTATTATAATAAAAGTATTAAAAACATAAAATCATAACCTTAAACCTTCCATTTTGTCTGTCTTGTTGCTTTCCATCCAAATTTTAAAAAAGTGGCGTTTCACGGACAGGTGCCAACTATGAATAAAAGGATACAGGTTTTTTTGTTACATTCGACTAACTCTAAAACTGCTACGCCGATTTTGTAAATTCTTTGACCACTGAAAATCTACTTTATCTGGCAGTAAAACAGGCTATATTTTATCCTGGATTTCCTGCCGGATCCGAATTCATTCTCCTGAGCTAAGTGGCTAAAACTGGGCGCAACTTGCACTAGATTGACCATATAATGCAAAAGCCAATATAAATGTAAAAACGGTCAAACATAGAAAAAAAAACTACCTAAAATATCACCCCAAAAGATGTCACCGTAAAAGTGATATTAGCTGTAGATTTCAAAACAGCGAGTTAAGTTACGTGCAGCGCGCCGGCTAGGCGTTACGTAAACTGCCTGGCTGACATAGAGACACACATTCAGATATTTCCTTAGTAAACCTGTTTGTTTTCAAACTATTTGCTTTCCTATTACCTATCTGTACTTTTTAATAGTAAATTCTATTCTATGGTAAAGATAAATTTTAAAGATTTTACGACTGAGTGACATAGTAGCCCTGATTCACTGGAGGTCCCAGGTTCGAGTCCTGGCCGGGGCATTCATTTGTATGGTGAACACGGATGTTTGTTCTCGGGCCATGGTTGTTTATATTTGAACATGTATGTTTATTCTGGGTTCCCCCGTAGTTCGCTGTACGACCGTACATCCAGAACACAAGCTCTGCTTATCTTGGGGCCATGCCGTTGGTGCGTTTGTCTGGGGGCGGGGCAGGGTAACTACTAAATACGCCACTCGGCTGTCAAATATTATTTCAAATAAACATTATCAACCTGACAAATCTTTCTCTTGCGCGGCCTTTTCCTCTAATATGCACGGCCTTTTCCTCCAATTTGCGCGCCCTTCTTTGCCTGTGAGGCAAATGATTGCCAGAGCCATTCAGGGGGCTTTTTAGTGGGTAGTGGCTCTGGTAGGTTCGGAGCGAGTCGCACATAACTCCGTATCGCGCGCGCGGGGTATGCGTTAGATCATTTTGAATATCCTACTGCCCTCCCCTTGGAGGGGAACAAAAAAAAACAAAAAAAATAAATCTTTCCCTTTTATAAATTAAGATTTTTATAACGTCTTCTTTAACCCGGATTCTACGTTTTTACCAGTATTTTGAAAAAGATGACACAGTGAGAAATAAATCGGTTTTTGTCAAGGTTTACGTCATCTACCTTTATTTGATGATTTAAAAAAAAAGGCCAAGGTGTGAGCAGCGATAAGGAAGACCTCACACAAATATATTGAAACATATTTTGAGAAATATATAACTATAAAGATAAAACTACACTTACAATTATTATGAATACGACAATTTGTTTTTTTTTTATTTGTAATCATTATACTCTTGAAAAACCAAAAGTATTTTATTATTAAACGTTGTAGACTTTCTTTGTTGAGATCCCGTTTGGGGTGGCACTACAGTCCTCCTTTGACCGCCATAATAATCGTGTCCACGTGGTTGTGTTCAGATGAAAGGGATAGAATATTAATTGAAATTATTGGAACTAAGGCGATTGCAAGTGAAGTTCATGGTCGGCCACGCATCATAAGTCGATGTAAACTAATGTCACTATTGCAATGCTACATTCTCCAGGAGGAGGAATGGCCGTATTTTTTCCCGGAATTCCTCGGGATCAGAAACTAAGCGGTTAGAACTACGCTAAACTTTTCACTTCTCAGTAAAATTATTTCTAAGAAAATTTTATCCAATTTAAACCGCACTTAACGTTATTAACATTTTGGTGATCGAATTATATAAACCACCTAATCGAATAGATTAATCAATCGGATACAAATTCCGATGTAATTGTAACCGATCAGATGTTTAGCTTTGCCAACCTAGTTTTGAATTACAAACGAAGGTAAAAGCTTTTACTGTCTTAATAAAGTTAAATCGAGTTTTGTTATGCAAGTTCAACTTGATAGATATGTTGGGTTCGCAAAGGACATTGGCAGATCGCCATACATGGTTTTAGTTGGAGTTACAGTGGAATGGTTAGAAGTCAAAAATATCTTAAACTATAGGACATAAAATCTGGATCCATTTAAAAAATATATGGAGTATGTCTACGAACAATAATAAATGCATTTTCATTAAGTACTAATTTTGAGGTTATGATTTCAAATTACCTACATTTACATAGGTAATTACTACTATCGCTAACCGACCATGATAATAATGACAGAGTAATGAAAATGTTCATCGATATCTTTAACTTAATCAACTAGTCCTAAAATCACAGCAATAAGTCGTCGTACGCGCAATCTATCGGAATCCTTAGGCACAAAGGCTTATAAAGTCACGTTATATAAAGTAGCCGAAAGAATCGCAAATCTTCAGAACAAAACCAAGGCACTCACACACACACAAGTGACAAGTCCAGAAGTACGAAACGGTTTCGTTGTCAAGTTATGTTTTTTATCTCAAACTCGCCGGCTAAGGCAAAAGCTATACAGCCAAGGATAAGGACTCCAGTGAGTAATTAATCATTATAATGAGGAATATAAAAAAATATATATTCTTTCATAAAAATGAGTCCTTACATTCTGAAGTGACTATAATTTCCTATATTTAAAATCTATATTACTAAATCAAATACTTGTGCTTGGTCACAATCAATCCTATGTATCGTAATAAAAAATGACAAAGCTAAAACAAACTGATCAAGTCAAATCAAGCTTTATAAATCAACTATTTTTTGGAGACTTCTACACATGTAGCTAACATTATGGAAATTCACATAAAAAACAGAATAATCAAAAGTACTAGTAACTTTTCTAAACGCTCGCTGTTTACTTGAATAAGGATTCGCCAATATTCTTTATCCTTTTTAATTTTATTGTTCTCATAGCCGGCACACGAGCCCCGCCAGATGGTCAGCGGCATCTACGACCACGGGCTTCGACGATCGTTAATGTTTCATTTATTAATATTGATTGTAACATCGACCAGTTACATTTCAGTTGGAGATATCCTTCTCTTTAGCTGGAACACGGTTAATGTGGTGGCTTAAATAGGAAGGAATCCAGTGTCACCCTAGACAAAATCTTACTTAAGCTCTGATACCATAAGAAGGAATCCAGTGTCACCCTCGACAAAATCTTACTTAAGCTCTGATACCGACATCTACTAATGCTTCGTAAATACACAATGGCTATAATTGATGTGTAAATAGTGATTTAACGACAAAAATCTTTTCGCGGATGTTGCAGTTTTTGAATTCAGTTTCGATAAACATTTTTTTTTTGGACTACGTGTATTTGTGTGAATTTTCTGTATTTTTTTTCAATCTCAACCTTCATTTGTTATTGCTGTTATGTGCAGAATCATTAGACACTAAGTTTTATCAGGAGGTTGCGAAAATATATTTTTTACAACATGTACAAAAGGTCCATAAAAAGTCTTAATTATTAGTGTTTAGTGAAAATCTAAAAATAGGAACTGAAAAAAAAAAACGGTGTGGTTCTTTTCTTAGTGTTAATAACACTTTACAGCTTTAGCAGTTTTGTATTAATGTCATTGACAAACGTTTGACGTTAAAATTTTCAGAAATTAAGAATAATATTTTGAACCTTTGCTTAAAAACGAAGCTATATTTTAAATCATGAATCACCAAAGAGTTTATAAATAAAGTTAAGCATACCTTTTTATCCCTAGTCGCAAAAATTGGAGTGTAATGGGTTTGTGGTGAGTATGTATGTGGTTGAGGAGGGCGATGGCTGGATCCCGCGTTAACTCGTGAACGGGTGCCGTTTGAGGGTGTTCGTCGTTTGAATACTTGGGGGAAGGGAGACTTGCCGAGCTAACGGATGCAGATAAGAATAACTTTGTATAGAGATAAAGAGACTCTGTAAATTTATTTTGAAAAAAAATATACCCGTGAAGTTTCTTGCCAGTTCTTGTTCACGAAGGTTTTTTCGAACTGGTGGCAGAGTCATGTTTTATTTGACGTCAATAATAACAAGTAATTGTCAATGCTGAGAAATAAACATTTCATTTCATTTCATCCTATCTCCTAAAGGACTTGACCGAGTTTGAAGAGGCTTTTTTCAACATGGTGTAACTATAACGTGCCCGGCGAGACAGATGGCAGCGTCACTGCCGAGATGCCACTTTGAGGCATGTCACTGTGGTGAAAACTCATGTGGTAAAAAAATCATCAGTACATTTATACCAATCAGTTGTATAGATTTGAACAAGCTTAAGTTCATTTCCCGTGTAATTCTGGGAAATATAACCTAAATATATCTGTACAACTGAGAAGAATCTACTGACACATCTTATGCTGAAACCCGTCAAGCGGTTTAGGAAGCTGTGCCAAAGAAATATACATACATACTCGAAAAACTTAATCCGCCTTCTGACAGTCGAGTAACAAGCTTTCATGTACCGTACTATGTTAGACTAGTACCGAATTAGAATGACCTCTCTTATGTACAACCGTAAAATTTTTTGATGTTAAGCCTATGACGAAACATTTTAATGATAACCCTGATCTGATTCTGCCAAAGAGTGACTTCGAAATTCAAACTATTTTATTTCACTTTTGATTTATCAACGGCCACACTCAGAAACCTCAAGTGGTATTAATTATAGGTTTTGTCAAACAAATATAGATTTAGATGAAGTAAAGATATAGTCGAAAAGAACCTATCTGCACTATTTTGTAAATGAGTTCAGTGGACAAATCTATAAGTACCTACACAATTTGAAAAGGGGTCTAGCTAACTTGCAAGCTTCAACCACTAACGCTACATACGTCACGTGATGTGTTCCATAAAGTTTAAGGTTTTCTATAGCGTTAGCGATTGTAGATTGGAACTTGGCTAGGGCCCCGACCTTAAACTTCTACAAGAATGAACGCCTCAACGACAATAAACAAACATAGACACCTATTCGCAGATAACGTGAGTAGCACATCTTTGAATTAAAGAATTTAAGTGCTAAAGAATTTAGCAGTCATAAATTCTTACTTTCTTATTTAGAAGTTTTTCTTGCTGATGTCTTTAAAAGACGCTATTAAAATAGAAATGTTTAGAAAAGCACGTACACTTTAAGATGTATATTTCTTGTGAGAAAGTTATTTTGAAGTTATTGTTATAGTTTGTTTTGTGACTTGTAAAAAATGTCGAAAAAGTTTCACCACGACAAGATGGTAAGCGAAATTTTAGATGAAATTTGAATATAATTTTTCGGTAAGTTTTTCAAGAGCATTAGGCATTGTCTGCATACATCTATTTATTCAATTTTACGTAGGACCAAAAGCCTAAACTGCATAAATAACAAAAGAAACTTGACAAAACCTTTTATCAAATGTTCCTTATTTTACTATTTTTACGTTAATTTACGCAAGGGATATCTTTCAAACATATCAAGGATATCAAGGGAAACAACGATTTGACAACGTCAAGTATAGCTAACACAAACGCGGTTTAATCGCGGATTGTGGACGATGTGGTAAAATATATCGCAGGAAGTGGTTTTGGTAAGCCATCAGGCTGAAATGTTTAAAGTATCACAACAATCGTTTGTAGGGGAGTCGCTCACTTCCCTCTAATATGGTTGAGGAAAGCGATGGCTGGATCCCGCGTTAACTCGTGAACGGGTGCCGTTTGAGGGTGTTCGTTTTTAGATAGTTAGGGATGTGCCGAGCTAACAGATGCAGATAAGAATGATTATGTAGAGCCAAAAAATTTTTTACCCTTGAAGTTTCTTGCCAGTTCTTCTTCACAAAGGTTGTTCCGAACTGGTGGTAGAGTCATGTTTTATTTGACATCAGTAAGAACAAGTAATTGTCAATGTTGAGAAATAAATAATTGAATTTGAATTTGGGGTGTAGTACAAATCAATTCGACGTAACCATCGAAATTGTTTTAAGTACCATGAAGGTGAGTGGACATGAGCGACACACACTTCAGCTACAGGTCCTTTTAAAACTTAGTTCAAAGATGGGGTGTTATGAATTTCAAGCGTATTTATGTGTCTGTCTGTGATGTCGTATCTCCTACAGGAATTGACTGATTTCGATGGGACTTTAACTCTGAAATCTGAATGAATCGAGTGTCATTTCAGGTACGTTGAAATAAAATCATTTTAAAAGTAATGCTTGCGTTTTTTTTAATCTGAGTTAAATTACTTGAGTTAAGCTATTAACATATTCTAACAACTATGAGTCATGAACTTTCCACTTTTTACGAACGAATCTTTAAGACATATTGTTTTTTTTTTAATGGTATTAAACGCACTTACGGGTTAACTGATGTTAAGTAATTACCACAACCCATGGACGCCAGCAACACCGAGGTTGCTACTGATGCGTCGCCAACCTTATCAGTTATAGAACTTCGAACCCACGTAATATAATTTCTGAACTGATGACGTTTATTAACAACACGTCGCAATTTTCGTATTATGTAATAAAAACGAGGAAATTCCCCTTTTCCTGCATATTACTCTGTAAGTATGAAATGAGTGTTGCTTTATAAGAAGATGTAAGTTGGATCTAAGTGAGTGTACAAGGACGGATATCGCGTGCTTCCTCTCGTAGTGGGTTGTTACCACTGTTTCTGTAGTTTATTGGTACATTTTTTTATAATGCTTTGAAAATATTTAGTTCTGTAACGTTTTCTTGTTTCAAGTTGATATTTATATTTTTAACGCGATCACCTCTGAAATTATTCAACAAAATATATTACAAAATTCCAAAAATTGTTTCATTATTGTTATTTATAAAGTAATATAAATGTTTGTAATGCGAATACTCGCACGAGATTGGGAGTGACGCAATTAAAACTCATTCAAAATAGCCGGTTAATAAAAATAATGCGATTCCAAGAGAAGGAATATTTGATAGCCAATGCTGGTATCGCTTTTCCGAATTATGTCAAAAGCGTCATTGTCACTAAAGTACATCTTATGGTAGCGTCGGGTGACGGGTCGCTCACTTCCCTCTAATATGGTTGAGGAGTCGTGATGACTGGCTCCCGCGGTAACTCGTGAAAGGATGGTGTGCGCGGATGTTCGTTCGGCTAGTTTTTTTGGAAGGAAGACTTGCGAGCTGCTGCCGAGAAAAGAGCCGAATAAAAAAAAATTACTAGTGTGGAGGTTTTTCCCAGTTCTTCTTAACGATCCGGTCTTTCATAAATGGTAGTAGAGTCTTGCTTTGTATACTGTCAACAAGAATAATCAATTTCCAATGTTGAAAAGTAAAATATCAATTTGAAATACTCGTATATTATCACTGTATAAAACATAACAGTTTACATTTGCAATACGAACATTTGTCTCCAAGCCTGTGCGAAACCACCAAGTCTGTGCGAGAAGATCTATCAAATTTATTTATTTCACTTCTCTCACCAAAAACTTTAGTCGACACGCACCCTTTCAACTTTTAATACATTGACATTTGTCTGCTGATCCCATCACTCGTGTGTTCTTACCAACTGAGAGCGACCCGTCTACATAGTTTCCTTGAAATTACCTGCAACGAAAACAAATCACTTATTACTTATGATAAGCACTTCAATTGTTAGACAGACTGCCCCTACATGCTCTTATTTTTATGTAACATTGTGATAATATGTCAAATTCCTTATTGGAATTAAATTTTGGCAGTCGTTCTCATATTTGTTAATGTTCTAACAAAGGAGCTGGAACTTCAAGTGATTTATTACTGTTTATATGTCCACACATTTGAAATAACACATTTCAAATCCATTGGCTTGGCTTAATTAATTGGAATACTTGGGATAGAATTGCTCACTTCCACTAATATGGTTGAGGAGGGCGATGCCTGGATCCCGCGTTAACTCGTGAACGGGTGCCGTTTGAGGGTGTTTGTCGTTTGGATACTTGGGGAGGGGGGAAGACTTGCCGAGCTAACAGATGCTGATAAGAAGAATTTTGTATAGACATAAAGAAACACTGTAAATTGATTCTGAAAAAAATGTACCCGTGAAGTTTCTTGCCAGTTCTTCTTCACGAAGGTTTTCCGTACTGGTGGTAGAGTCATGTTTTAATTGACTTCAGTAAGAACAAGTAGTTGTCAATGTTGAGAAATAAATATTTTAAAGGTGGTCGTGATGATGACATACATTAATAGCCGAACCCGATAGAAAACAATTATTATGAAGAACGAAAGTGAGTTTTACGATTTGCATCGGGATTTTCACACGCGTTGTCAGAGTTGAAGGAAATAAATGTTACCTGTTCTCCAGCAAAAATACTGTTCCTTTTTTAAATATGTTGATGCCGACCCACCTGGTGGTAAGTGTCTTCATTAGTCATAGGTGTTTTGTTTATTAATAGTGATTGTGTTTATTGAAAATAGACACTAATGTTGCGTTTCCGACGATAGTCTTTGTCCGGAACACAACCGTGAAACGAGGTTGTTACGGCGGCGGTCAAAATACGAAGGACGCCGCAAACGAGGTCTTAACAAAAGAGAATATTCTACCATAAAACAAATATAACTAATTTCTTGATAAAGGAATATATAATTTTGAGGTGAAGTAACTTTCCATTGTAGAAAGAAAGATTAAAACCGGATTTCCATTTCATGAATTTCTGAAACCCTAACCGACCTAAAATTTATGTGTGCATCGTCGAAACTACTTAAAGTTCATCGTTCCAATTTAAACTGAATATAATTTCAAACGTAACATCACAAATTTACATCAGCTAAACTAAAAGCCTGCGTTTGCATAATTAAAAACTGCCTGCCAGTTTTAACCCATGTTTTGAACATAACCTCAATTCCCGTAACTCAAAGAGATGTGTCGTATTATTAATTAATGTAACGTTTTATTTTACAGAATTTCAAGGTTATTTAGTATTTTGAGATTTAATTTATTTGCAAATTAAGTTCATTTAAATAAATTTTTATTAAATTTAGAGTAGCTTCGGTAGTAATTAGTTTTGGCTCATAAGCCGGAGGTCCCAGGTTTTAGTCCTGGTATTCGCATTCAGTTATGCGATGAACACAAATATTTTTTCTCCAGTCTTGATTATATATGTATGTTTATTCTAGATTCCTCCCAGTGAGTTGTATGGTCATCCATATCAGAAGCTCTTACTTTGCAGTTATGCGTGTGTTTGTCTGGGGATATTATTTTATAATTATGTAGATTTATTTATTTATATCTACGAACGAGGCTACGGGCAAATTCTTCAATCCCGACCAATAATGGTGTGCAATATTTAATTATTAGTTTGAACTACAGTTTAATTACTTATTCTATTCAGTCAATACGATCACTAAAATCAAAAGATAGAATTATTAAATCGATTACGAAAGGTTTACTGACCAGTCGATTATTGACAACATAATCATTCGTTCGTTGCACAATTCGTTCTGTTTCTATTCGTAATATTTCAAGATGACTAATGAACATTTATGCACAGAATAGGTTTCAATTTTATATTTTAATTATTTCAGATACCTTTATTTCGTTTCGTAAGAACAATCTCAGTTAAAAATGTAATCCTTCTTTTATATATTGTTAGTAATGAGCCCCCGGAGTAATTTTTTTAAGGGCTAATTGTTCAGAGCTCAGATAACCTTAGTTAGTTAATTGAGAAATGGCAATCAGCCGTAGATCTGGTGCGGCGGGTTATTCCTGCCAGTATCGCGTATTAATGGAACACAGAACATTAAACAAAACAGAAATTTATTTCACTGGGCATTGAGATATATACACTAAAATTAATTTTTTGGAATTAATTAACACACTAAACTAACAACTAATGAATTTTTTTTTCCAGACAAACACACCAACTGTTTGGCCCCAAAGTAAGCAGAGCTTGTGTTATGGATGAACATACAGCGGACTGGGGGGGAACCCCAGAACAAACATACATATATAAATACAAACAACCATGACCCGAGAACAAATATCTGTGTTCATCACACAAATGTCTGCCCCGGCCAGGACTCGAACCTGGGACCTCCGGCGTATGAAGCAAGGCTACTTACCACTACACGACTATTAACAATAACTAATTATCTAAATGGTAGATGACACGCCTCAGATAACTTATATCATTAGAATAATGTTGACACTTGACAAGACTTTCCATAGAAATTATCCCAGGTTCAAAAAATTATTCTACTTATAAAATTAATCAGTGAATTGAACAATCAGCCCTAAATACAATTTATTTACACAGTACCTAGAGTTTCTTTTGTTAAGATATCTGAGCAGTACTAAAGTCCTTCTTATTTTAACTAACATTATGATCACGTTAACGCGCTTATGTTCCGGATACAGGGAAGGAAAATGTAGGCTCCCGTTGTAATGCTCTTTATTCCTGCTACTTCAGTCGCAGTTACAAGAACAAACAACACTGCTACAACTAAATAGTGTCTTTACCAGCCAGAGAATAAGATTGCCTTTGGAAAAGTGTAATCCTAGTATAGTACTTTTCAACATCAAAAAGACCAAAACAAATGAAGGGCTCAATTTTTCTTGGTCCAATCGGTTTTCCTCACCCCCCCCCCGCAAATCTGTAGTGGATACGCAGACTGAAATAAATAAATCCCGAGACAAACACACCGAATTTGTGGTCCCTGGGGAGGGGAGGCACAATTAAGTGTTAACAATCAGCCCCGAAAACTGAAATGTAATGAAATATTGATTTCTCAACATTGACAATCACTCGTTCTTATTGACGTCAAATAAAACATGACTCTACCACCAGTTCAGAACTGGCAAGGAACTCTTTATGTCTATACAAAATTATTCTTATCTGCATCTGTTAGCGCGGCAAGTCTCTCTCCCCCCAAGTATCCAAACGACGAACACCCTCAAACGGCACTCATTCACGAGTTAACGCGGGATCTAGCCATCGCCCTCTTCAACCGTATTAGAGGGTAGTGAGTGACCCGTCACCCGACGCTACCATAAGAAGACGTACTTTAGTGATAATGACGCTTTAGATATTACGTCTGAGTTCATCACACAAATGAATGCCCCGACCAGGACTCTACCTGGGACCTCCGTTGTACGAGGCAGGGTTCACCAGACTAGGCAAAATGTATGCCTAGCTGGATAATCGATCATATAATTGATTATCATTCACTTTGCCTAGGAAGTACTTAAAGACCAATGTAATGCTATATATAAATATCGTGACTTTACCTATAATTTTCCTGTACTTTATAAAGTAAACAGACAATGAACTATTAAAAGATTATTGCTAACATAGTTGTAAGTTACTCATCGACTTGCGGTACAATCGTCGTTAAGTAATTTAAGTTATAATTACTTAGGTTTTTTATTATAAGCCGGAAGGTCGAGGCGGGAATATTCATGACTGTATTGTCAATATGTCGCCATTATCATCTTGTAACACCTAAGATTTCCATGGAATGAGTGAATAAAATGATTGGTCTAACATTGGCTATACGCCACGACCACGTGTTGAAGTATCGCCAGTTCGGAAGTTCCTTTGCTGACAATAAACTTCTCGTGTAGGTATAGTTTTTTCTTAAAAGCCTTTCTTAAAAGCTTTAATGCATTTTGTCTATGGACAAAGAATATTGGCAAACTCACATACATTGTCGGTACCGCTTTTATTTCCGCAGAGCATTCACGTATCTCAAACTGAATATGTGGGTTTGACTGTTTGAATGATGGATAATCGAAATGCAATCATAAGATTTATATAGAAGTTGGGGATCAAAAGTCGAAATTATAGTCTAACCTCAAAAAACACGTGAAAAAGACGTGAAAACGTTGTTTACTCAATAGGACGAATACGGTTAGAGGGTTAATACGTTCATAGGATGATCAGATGAAGCTATAGAAATTAAAAAAAATTTTAATACAACAGCGAACCGTGACAAGACAATTGACATAAGGGCTCATTGAAATGGCATGACAGATTGACAGTATATATAATTTTTCTAGTTGTCGATGAAAAAATAAATGGCGTTGTTACAGGAATAATTGGATTTTATTTCTAAGTGTCCCCAACAACTATCTCAATATTTGAGCTTGGTAAATACGTGTCTAATATTGACCTATAAACTTAATATAGCCCGGTTTTGATATGATTACAATTTATAAATATTACAGGGTACCCAGTCTTCTCATTCTCTTTTGAGCGCGGACGCAAACTGCATGTTTCTAAATTTAACCTACGATTAACCCTATATTATTTACTAAAAAAAAATAGTATTACATGAACGAGACACCTTTCCGAATCTGTATTATACTTACACACCCCTAATTTATCCCGTTCGCGCAAATAATGCTAAAGACAGCAATCATATCATGCAGTCTAAGGCAGCGCATCCACCAGAGATGAACGTATGAAATGGTGTGTTATACAAGGGAACTGATTAATAAGCGGTTTTTATTAGAAAGTTAAATGATTCGCTAGTATTTTTCGCCATGTTTCATGAAAATCGGTTTAAGTGTTCAAAAGTTATGCTCACTGTGAGGTGCGGCCTCATCTCAAATCGTCTACACACAGATTCACGTGCAGATATGTGTATGTTTTTTCTGGGTTCCCTCCAGTTTGCTGTATGGTCATCCATAACACAAGCTCTGCTTACTTCGGGGCTATACAGTTGCTGTGTTTGTCTGGGGAATATTTATTATTATTATGATCAAAAGGTTTCTCACTAAACTACCTTTTATAAAGCTATCACAAAATTAAGTAATGTGTTTTTTCATCAGTTTTATTCTCTTGCACCATCCAGATCGTTAATCTGTACACTGATAAGGTTGACCCTTCAAGTTGTAACTTTAAGTTATGGTTCAAAGTAACTTGAAGGCTAAACTGTAACTAATTCCAATAGTTTTCCTCGACTCAGTACTAGACTAGACCAACACGATATTGACCTAGTTATTAACCAGTGTTACTATATTTAGATTTTATCTAGGTAGAGGTCAAATAAAAAAAAAATTATCTGTAAATTCAAATACTTATTTCTCAACATTGACAATTACCTGTCCTTATTGACGTCAAATAAAGCATGACTCTACCAACAGTTCAGAAAAACCTCCGTGAAGAAGAACTGGCAAGAACCTTCACGGGTATAATTTATTCAAATTAATTTACAGTGTCTCTTTATGTCTACACAAAATTATTCTTATCTGCATCTGTTAGCTCGGCAAATCTCTCTAGCCCCTAGTATCCAAACGACGAACACCCCTTAACAGCACCCGTTCAAGAGTTAACGCGGGATCCAGCCATCGCCCTCAGCCATATTAGAGGGATGTGACTGAATAAGGTTAGGTGCTTATCATCCATCTCGCCTGCACATGAGTACTTTTAGTTCCGAAATTATATTTGTCTGCAGAAACGCAGGCATCTCGTACTTTACAAACATACATGCAAAGCATGTGTATTAACTTTAAATTAGTACATTTTTGTAGTATAGTAAATAAATGCTTAGAAATTTGCTTGTTTTATTTAGATCACCAAAGGATCTCCCGAATTGGATGCTGAGTCTTTATGTGAATAATATGAATCAGCCACTCAGCAACGTTGCTGAAGTGCTGTCAATGCAGAAAACAAACAAATACAACTTAAGGACAAAGGTTTTCCATCAGTTCAAAGGTTAGGCACCTACCAGAGCCGCGCGAGAGCAAAAATTACAGTAATAAGTTCTAGTTGTCAATTGCTTCTCACACACTGTCGAGCTTCTTTGCATAAGTTTGGAGCAACATAACATCGAAAACAAGTCAAGTAAAACAAAATAGAAATCATGTCAATCAATCAATCAAATCAATCAATCTTGTAAGTTGTGGCAATCAGCCGCCGTCACTACGGCTCCTTTGTCTGAAAATTTCTCGTTTTAGAGACTAAGTAACGATATTGTGAAAAGCAGCCAAATCTGACAATATACCAAAGTTAAAGACTCGCAAACAAATGGAATTTAGGCCTGCGTTCAAAAGCGTCCGGGCAAAAATGGAATGAAAATGCAAAAAAAGGATGAATATCATACCAGTCTTGATATAATTGGCTGCCCGACAACACGTTTGAAATGACGTATTGCTGAGTGAAAACTGTCAAAATTGAACGCTCCAAGTAGTCGAAGCTGCATAAAGAAATTTTATCTATAATAAGGTGAACAATGTGGCAAGCAATCACTAGCTGTAATGTAACGGCACACGATTTAAATTTCAAATGATTTAATTTATTCGCAATACTGTAAATGTGTGGGTTAATTGTAAGGCTTTTTACGGCCATTTTGTATCAGGCCCATCGTCCTTTTGCGCTTACGTCAATGAACAGAGTGAAATAAAGAAAGAGGAAGATTTTATGCTGTGACAACTACTTGTCAAGAAAAGTCCTTCTTTTTACATCAATCAATGTTTCAGATCAAAAGTCACACCTGATACCAAGTTTTCCTTTATATACAGTGTGATTTGAAATTACTTGTTTTTAATATTAATATTTTAATTTGATAAAGAAGATTATTTTATTAATATTTATCGTTGATTGTGTCAATAGTATATGACTACACAAATTAAAGAATGTAGGTATCCTTAAATTCTATAGTTTGTAACTATCCCAGTGATAAAGGAAAATTTTGGAATGTTTTAAGTTTATTTTACATTGAAACAACAGATAAGTTTGCACTATATAAATTTTTTCTATGAAATTCTGTTTCTATATTTAACCTACATTTTCACATTTTATGCTGCAATATGCATCAAGTTTTCAAGTTTAGGTACTTGCAAGCATTATCTGAAAATAATTAAAATAAATTAAATTAAGTTATTAAATATAATCTTAATATTGTATACACCTTGTAGCTACATGAAAAAAGACAATGGAACATATTAATTACGAAAGCACGTCAATTTTCAACGTAACGGGTAAAATCTATTGACAATATTCTCTTTGACTTTTCCTCTTAAAGTTTAAGTAAGATGTTCAGGCTTCAAAATAAATATAGAAAAACAAATTATACTTAAAATTATTGTATAAGTACATACCTAAACTTTTACGGAACTATTCGTAATGTTTACATGAATATTGTAGTGTAATAATAATAACAACATGTGTAGTGAAACCTTGCGAAACTCGAAGATATTCATTTCTATGATAGAGGTCGTAGCACGATTTCACCCTCATAACTTATGATCCCACCGGAATTTCGGGATCAAATGTAGCTTTTGTTACTGTTGGTTAATGCAGCTGTCTTATGGTTAGGAATTTTTTGAAAATCGATTGCTTGACGGCCTGTTTGGTATGTTGGTAAGTAGTCTTGCCTTCCATGCCAGAGGTCCCGGGTTCGATATGGTAGGGGCAGATATATTATTATATTTGCTTTCTAGTCATGGATGTGTATTTACGTTTATTTAAGTTTATTTCAAATATATATATAAAAAAAAAATATTTGCATGTGTTTATATATTTCTTAAGTTTATTTATCCGTTATCTAGTATCCATAACACAAGTTCTTTAATGATACTTAATTTGGGCTTAGATAATGTGGTGTGATTGTTAGAAATATTTATTTATTATTTATTTATTAATTATAGTTTAGTAATGAGAATGATCTTAAGAATTCTTTTGCCCGCGGCAATTTTGCGATAATATTCTAGGATAACGTGCTCACTAATTTCAAGTCATTCCAGTGTTTATATTACTTACGCTCATTAAGTTTTATATCCTTAGTTTCTTTTACTTTCGATTTTAACAAGTACATCTTATACATTATCACGAAACTTAGGTTCAAGATAAGCAATGGAATCAGAGCGTGCCCGGCGCACGCGAAGCAAACCATCGCCGAACTTTTTTAAATCTGAAATCATGGAACACAAATCACAAATATTTTTGGTGCTTTTTTTGTCATGAACATTACACGAGAATATTTTTAAATGACAGTTAATGTCGATTTGGGAAGTAAATTTCAAATTGATGTAAGTTGTCATTGATTTTTTTATATTAGGTTATATGGGTATTCAGTTTTATTAGGCCTATTGTATCCTTTGAAGATAAATTGGAATGAATTAAATTTCAATGCATTTGAGCATTGTCAATTTATCAGTTTTCTTTTATAAGTATATATAAACTAGATTTTGGACACATGTCATGAAAGCAATGTTTTAATTTTATTGATGCTTTTATTATACTAATACTTGAAATTGGCAGAAATAGTTATTGTGTATTGTGTACAAACAAACTGAATAACACAAAAAAAAATTATTTCTTTATTTACAAACAAGAATATTTACAAATTAACAATAGGAGAAAAAAAAGAGGAAACAAAAATCTAATTCCAAATTTAAATCCACAAAATTCTAACCTACAATAGCTCCAATACATTCCACGGTTCTTCGACCAGATACAGACAGCAAAAAAAGTCTCTAACATCATCTCGGGTAGCCACCTGACCATACTACCGTTATGTAGAAAGTAACTTGACCAACTACAGTATTATTTAACTAACAAAAAATGGATGCCAAATTACTGAGCACAACGAAAATGTAATTACTACAAAATATAGCAGAACAAATGGCTGTCAGACGGTATATAAAAACTGATTTTGGTTTAGTAATTTAGAAGTTTAGCTAGTCTGGACAGGCAGATGATTTACGAATGATGCGGTATTGCACTGGCTGGGTGATTAATAATGAAAAATCCGCAGACAAACACACCAACTGTTTGACCACAAAGTAAGCAGAGCTTGTGTTATGAATACAGCGAACCCATACGGCCATGACCCGAGAACAAACATTTACGTTCATCACACAAATGAATGCCCCAGCCAGAACTCGAACCTGGCACATACGGCGTATGAAGCAGGGCTACTGACCACGTAGCGCTACTCAGTCGTCTTGTTAATTGTTTTGAAATTTAATAATTTTCTACTTTATTGTATTAACATAAATAAAAATGTATGCTGCATAAATTAACATTCCAAATCAGTTCAGTGTTGCCTATTTATTATAATGACAAAGAACTTATCTAAAACCGTACCAGCAACGATTTGCGGCGTTAAGAATTAAAATACAAAAAAACAGTTTAAACTTGGTACAATCTATATTATTATTTTATTTATTAATTAAACTTTAACAAATTTTTATCTTAGATCTAACACTGTGCCCCACAAAACCATGGTATTGGTTCGACTGTGGGATCGAGTCTCCGTACAATCAACATATTACTTAATCAACTTTAACCTTAAATTTTAAAAAACTGTATATGTTTCGTGGTCAGCAATCATTATGATGGCAATTGCAAAAGAACTATAGGAATTAAAAAATACATGTCTTTGGAAAATTCGACCGCAAATAAGTAGCAAGATTTACAAATTGATTGATTGATTGAACTAAATTTGTACGTGAAGTATATTGTAGAGTAATTTGACAGTTACTTTATGTCAAGAACTATAATAATAATAAATCCCCAGACAAACACACCAACTGTACGGCCCCAAAGTAAGCAGAGCTTGTGCTATGGACGACCGTACAGCGAACTGGGGGGAACTCAGACTAAACATACATATATAAGTACAAACAACCTGGAACCGAGGACAAACATCTGTGTTGATCACACAAACCGACCAGGACTCGAAACCTGGGACTGACATTTATGTCTTAACTAAATTTTTATTCATTTTTTATTTGGAACTTAAAATATCTAAATTTTATAACTTTTTTTTAAAATTGCCGTATACGTATAACTGGATGAAATGGCCCTCTATTGCCCTAGTTTCGAAAGTGTACTGTGTCCCACACACAACAAAACTAACTTACACTGCGTAGACAGCAATTTATTCATTATGGAGATTGGATCACAAAAGACGGTATGTCCATATTGTAGAATCTATAGGTTTATTATGTCTGTAATGAAATGAAATGAAATATATATTTCTCAACATTAACAATTACTTGTTCTTATTGACGTCAACTAAAACATGACTCTACCACCAGTTCGGAACAACCTTCGTGAAGAAGAACTGGCAAGAAACCTCACGGGTTTTTTTTTCAAAATAAATTTACAGAGCCTCTTTATGTCTATACAAAGTTATTCTTATCTGCATCCGTTAGCTCGGCAAGTCTCCCTCCCCCCAAGTATCCGAACGATGAACACCCTCAAACGGCACCCGTTCACGAGTTAACGCGGGATCCAGCCATCGCCCTCCTCAACCATATTAGAGGGAAATGAGCGGCCCGTCACCCGACGCTACCATAAGAAGACGAACTTTAGTGAAAATGACGCTTTAGATGTTCGTCGGGACGAAGAACTCAACGAGCAAACAGACGCACTACACATGAATACTAGTACAATCCTGTTAATGAGGGGATTATACCCAAGGGCTTTTATCATCCAAATAATCGGATAGTTTATAATATGCTTTCGCACACAACTTCTACTTTATAGTTTCTTTGAAGTTGTCAATAGGAAGAACTTGGATATCCTCAGGAACCTTATTATAAAAGCGTATACATTGACCCATGAATGAGTTAGTGACTTTATGGAGCCTACTATTATGAGCTGTCAGCATATTTCTTCCTCTTGTGTTTACATTGTGCAGATTAATTGTTAAGATGTGTATGTATTTATAAATACTAGTATGTTACTTTTCATATTTACAATTGTTAAAGTACGAATTGTCTCTATAAGCATGTATTTTTATGCAAGCTCACTCTGGTTACTTTCTAGATTTCCATCGCACAAGGTTGTCTATAAGAGATCGCTTTAAGCGGTAAGGACAGCTTTGCCCATCTAATATTTAAGTATGCTTTAGGTTCCCAGACATTTTTTCTCATAGACCACTTTAAAAATTTAGCTGGTTACTGTGGACCCCCTGCAGCTACGTTTCTACCATAGTCCCGAAACTCGACACAAAATGTAGACCCCGTCGAGTCTCCTGTGAACCCCTGGGGGGGACCTGGACCACTTTGACCTGGGAACTAAGGCTTCGAGGTGTAATGTTTCTTTTTCTTGTATGTGAGCAATAAAGTATTTTTATTTTTATTATGACCCTACTAATATTACCAAGTAATGATTTGTTTGTTTGTAACCCACGTTTGTTTACTATTTTCCTTGTTGGCACATGAGCAGGCAAACCAGCTGATGGTAAGTGGCAACCAGGTCCCCGGACATCACTAATCGGAGGTGTTTTATCTATCGATAAAATGAAATAAAATGAAATATTACTTTCTCAACATTGACAATTACTTGTTCTTATTGACGTCAAATAAACCATGACTCTACCACCAGTTCGGAACAACTGTTGAGATATAAATTTATTTTATTTATTTATTTATATATTTTCACAGAACCTACAGCACTTAAAACATATTACAATGATAATAAATTTAAATATACATACTGCCAATAATGGGTTCACAATTTTTTAACTAAACAGTAACGAGCAGAATAATTATTCAAATTTAATAAAGTTTTTATAATTTTAACAATATTTATGAGGAAATGAAACCTATTTTAAAGTTATATATAAAATGAAACTATAGTACGCAATCTAGTGTGTAGATAAATAATTGAATTTGTATTTGAATTTGACCTATAACATTATGGGTATAGCAGAATTCCTACAGGGTCAAGAGCTACGCGAGTAGAACCGCGTGCAACAGCTAGAGCAAGACTGTGAGGTCGTATGTAGGCAACGTGATCACTTATGTAATAACTTAGACAAGTGTGACTATGGATATTCAAGTTCAGCGGCTGACATACATTTTTTATTAACTGTGTAGCTTAAACGGGGTCATGTTAGATGGCTTGTATATTTTCTTTCAGTAGAATGAGGTAATACAATATTTGACAATTTTTTTTGCATATTTAAATAGTTTATCAACAGTAAAAAAATATTGCAGAAGTAACAGTATGTTTACAATCAATAGTTGTCTAGATTCAGCGATGTGTTTGAGGAGTTGCTGCGAGTCGCCGAACCACGCTCCGTAAAACACGGTACCGAGTTGTGACGTCATAACGTGTAAATTATACTAAAAATTGTATGGGGTTTGGATAAAATATATAATATCTACGTAGGTAATGCGTTTACATGCATCTTTTGGTAATAAAAATTGTTACAAATGATGTCAGTAAGCTAATTATATTTTAAAAATTAACATATGTTATAATAAGTTTATTGCTTCTTTTAAAAATTTTCTAATCTATATAATTTCGATATTAAATTCAAAACTGCATTATTCAAAACACGTTTCAGGTCAAAAGAACTTATATTTTCTAAAAAATTGATAGAAACTTTGATTGTAAAATGTTGTCATATGCCCCATTGTATTGAAGCGTTGATTTTAGGTACCTAGGTCACAACTGCCTGAATCTCGGTGGACATTTGTGTTACCAGTTATTAGACAAATAATTAAAATAATAAAGGTAAATCAATTTTAGAAGTATTGCCAAACAACAAATTCACTGTTTTGAAAATTTGTATTTTCAATGCATAACCCTAGAAAAGTAAGTTAAGTTAGTTATAAGTTTTTCTTGGATCAAATGAACCGATTTTAGCAATTGTTTCACGATTAGACAGCTGGATTATCCAGCAGTAACATAGAATCATATCCTGGAATCCCCGCGGTATCGGGCGTTACGACATGGTTTCACAGCGTAAGTGTTTAGGTACAATAACTACTAAACTAATTTGAATTTTTAATTTGCAAGTCGCGTATGAAATTTGTTAATAAAAATACTTATCACGAGTCAGATATGCTGGAGGACCTGGTAATAATTTATTGTTTTTCAAAAATATTTTCGGCATTGGAAAAACTTTGTGAACTATGTCCGATTGCAGTGCAAAAAATTGCAAGTGGCTGAAAGAATGGCAGAATTATCTCATTGGATCGTAGTTCATATGCGAGAAAAGTTCCAACCATAGGCAGCAAAGCTTTTGATCAATCTTTTGATTGCCTAAGCTTCCCAAATCGCGCTCAAAACGTGCCCCATCTCAACAAGCGAGAAAAGAAAAGTTTTAGAAAAGTTTAAGACATGCCAACTAATTTAGAATTTACTCTCGATAAGCCGCTAGTCCATCTAAACTACAAAAGACGGATAAAAACCCAAACAAACATACAACCTAACCTCTTTTTAATAAATCGGAAAAAAAAACAGCAAAATTACCTCAAATTTCGATACAATTTCGTAATAGCCATAACTTTATCTCCGATCTGCAATCGAAATTAAACTCAATTACCTTAGTTTAAAGTTCATTTTGTGTACTCTATAACTTACTTTTACTTTTAGTTTGACTTAACACAGTTATGTTTAAATATATTTCGAAAGAACTAGATTCTTGGGTACCGGTATCTAAAACAAGATAAATTTGTCTTATTGGCATTTTGTCGCTAGAGTATGCAATGAAGGTTGGTAGATCTTATAAATTTTGTGCTAGGAAAACGCTCAATAATATTTGATAGCATATTACTTTGATGCCATGTTATTGTTTATCTAACTTACGAAACAAAAATGTAGCATCTCCTGTTATTTCAGTTTTTCTAATATTGATGGTGCGATCCATGAAGACTTTTCTTGCCGATCGCCTACAGTGCGTGTGTGTCGTAGTGTGCCGATCATAAACTAGTGGCCGTCTTTGTGGATGGCACTACAATAATACCACCACAATACCTGCGTAGTAATTTACGTATGGAACGCAGCGCCACCCTCTACCGCAAAGTGGAGTTGGTCGGACTGGACACTAATGTTTAAACTATGTCTATGTTTGTCTATGGTAAACCTATGAAGTTCACAAATTGAACTGTAATTAAATGGTTACTGTCACTAAACTGCTATGGAACTGAAAACGTCATACATCCATTTCAGTAAATCAGTATGAACAAAATTATGAGCCCGGAATGTTAATTTAAAAAGATATGTATCAGTTGTAATCAGTTGTAATACCTATCTTGAATTAGTAACTCGCTAAGTTATTATTGTAAATGGTTTCATGTGGAAGTATACTAATGCTTATGCTTATTCGCCCTTGTATAATTCAACGACCGAGTAGTGTAGTGGTAAGTAGCCTTGCCTCATACGCCGAAGGCCCCAGGTTCGAGTCCTGGCCGGGGCATTCATTTGTGTGATGAACATAAATGTTTGTTCTCGGGTCATGGTTGTTTGTATTTATATATGTATGTTTATTCTGGGTTCCCCCCAGTTCGCTTTTTGTCTGGGGATTTATTATTATTATTAATGATTATTTTTATTATTATGTTCTGTACTCTCTCTGGTCTGTTGTCTGACAGATGAAAGTGTACAGTTCAGGGTAAGTGACAAGTTACGTGTTAGCACAAATCAAAAAACCCCCGACTGAGGGGGGTTACATCACATGCACATTCATTAATTGTAGTTGTTTCATTAATGCTGTAGTTTATTTATGTTGCTGACCATAGGTCAACTTGGCTGTGTTCCGGTTGTGTTGCACTCAAAGTAGGAGGGACTCCAGCACTCCAGCATCGCCCCAGTGGAGACCTAAACAAAATAAACTGTACTACTGCTAAAATTGTACATTTGTAGTTTACAAAATTTAGGACATTCAATACGGGATGCTAGAGTAATTTAAATATAATCATCGACCAATACCGCGCGTTCTTTTCAGTACAATTTCAAAATCAACAAGCAAAGAGATCTTGTGTAAACGCACTAATGAAAATTGCGAATTATGATTTAAAAATAATCGCATTACAGAAACCGCGGCTTTTAGATATGTTTGCATATATCTATAGGCCGGTTAGAGCCATAACCTATTTCGTAACCCGTTTGGTTAATATGCGATATTTGTCAAGGTGACGTTTTCATTACATTATCAACTGACTGACAGTAATGACATTGACATTTGATCTCGTCGAGATTCCCGCCAAATATTTTTCCTGTAACACGTTGTTTTTTGAGGACAATTATTTGTTTGTTTAATTATTTAATAGTTTGTAATCGTATGGTATTCATATGAACATTTTATAAGAGATCAATCAAGCAGTTTCGAGCCAAAGAATTCATTAATCATAGCCCAGTATAACCTATGGATACCAAGTTATGCATATATTAAAAATATATAATATATGAAATATGATATGAAATGAAATATGTATTTCTCAACATTGATAATTACTTGTTCTTATTGATGTCAAATAAAACATGACTTTACCACGAGTTCCAAAAACCTTCGTGAAGAGGAACTGGCAAGAAACTTCACGGGTATTTTTTTTTTCAAAATAAATTTACAGAGTCTCTTTATGTCTATACAATGTTATTCTTATTTGCACCTGTTAGCTCGGCAAGTCTCCCCCAAGTATCCAAACGACGAACAGCCGGCACCCGTTCACGAGTTAACGTGGGATTAAGCCATCGCCCTCCTCAGCCATATTAGAGGGAAGTGAGCGACCCGTCACCCGACGCTTCCATAAGCAGACGTAGTTAATGACGCTTTAGATATTCATCTAATATACATCTGATATCCTCAAATAATCATTCGTATTTATCACCCGATTCCCTCGGTCAGGACTGGAACCTGGATCCCATAGTTAAGAAATTACTTATCTTTTAATTGACTTTTAGCTCAATTAACCTTCACTATGAAATATTTACGAAATTAAAAGAAATATTACTACAAATTACGATAAATGTTTACGTATTGCGGTGCAAAGAAGGGGATAGCTCAGAAAAATATTTGCTCGTGTGAGCAAATCATTAACTTTCAGCCGTCGCCTTATGATATGAGGTCCGCAATGAGCACGATATAATTAAATAAAAATAAATTTCTTTCAAATTACACGACTTAAAAATAATACCAATATTTATTACTGCTAATTATTATTATGCCCTTAGTAATTATAAAAAAAAGTTAAAAATACTTATTAAACTTTCCAACTTTTATTATATTATTAATCCAATATAATATTATAAAGGTAAAATACTTTGGTAGTGAACATAATAATCAAATAAATTCGTATGTTTGATAGGACATTTTAGAATGATTTCGGATAAATTCAATATGACAACTAAATAACAACTACCAGCATTTTTTTCCAAGTATGTACAACATTACTTGTATTGACTCGTTTATTTTGATAAGTAGAATTTAATTTCAATACGAAGTTTGACCTGTTCTCGCTCTAGAATAATATTGTTTTGTCAATAATTTAAGATGACATAATAAATTTTGTTTATTTACCTGCACACATATGCAAAATTTATAAACGTAATCTCACTGTAGGGTCTCCTGCCTTGAACATTTCGCTGTAAAGTTTTCCAGTAAGCGTTTCTGAATCTTATATTTTATTTTTAATATAATTTACAATACTATATTTTAATTTAAATATTCATCTGAATCAACTTTAGTGTCTCTACTATTAGGTAATTAGTCAAAGTACCTACCTAATAACAAAAACAATTTAGTCCGGTAAATACAGTAGTTAGTTCGATATCAATTGATATTAGAATTAAAGAAGATACAATGCATAACAAAGTATATTTATTAGTTTTTTTTATGCACGCCGTGTTTGCGTATGGGAATATTTCGCCTCGGAAATGTCAATAACAAACGTAACATATCCAACAGTATGATGCTTTATCAACTCAAGCGCAGCCTCAATTTCGCTGGAAGATTCAAGTTAAATTATTATTTTATAGACAAATCATAAAATATCAAACGTTTTAGAAGGACGTGGTTATACATAATTATTTTTATACGGGTAGAGGTAAAATCTTGGCGTTTTAGTTCAACACTGAATTTATCACAATACATTAAATATAGTTCTGCGTAGTGCCATTGAACAGTCGATACAGCCAAGGCAATGTCAAATATTGTAACTAATGGTATAGTCGCCGGTGGATCGCCGAATCGATTAATGGAATGGCTAGTCAAATGAATGGAAAAATGAAAATGGATTTTTTACGAAAGGGCTAGGCTATTACTTGAAGTAGTTAGTATAAGGGCAATTCTTAAGGGCGGTTTTTCACAATATCCTGCGATGTGCACGAGTTTTCATCATCTTCTGTGTCTGGATTTAAGTTGAACGAGAAAATGGTGTGCTGGGAAAATTCGAGCTCTACGACCACTTCATTATTAGGAGTATGACATGCCTTATTTATTGGCAAATTTTTCTGATATATGTAGGAATATGCAACCTACATAAAATTCGGTCAAGTTAATCTGTGCATCATCATCATCATATCAGCCACAGGACGTCCACTGCTGAACAAAGTCCTCCCCCAAAGACTTCCAGAGTGACCGGTCGCACGCGCTCTGCATCCAACGACTTCCTGCGACCTTTATTATGTCGTCCGTCCATCTAGCCGGAGGCCGTCCCACGCTGCATTTTCCAGTACGTGGTCTCCAATCCAGAACTTTTTGGCTCATCGGCTGTCAGTTCGACGCGCCACGTGGCCCGCCCACTGCCACTTCAGCTTACTAATCCTATGGGCTATGTCGGGAATTTATTTCATCTACGGATCTCCTCATTTCTGGATCGATCTCGTAGCGAAATACCGCTCTACCGAAATAATCTCCATAGCGCGCTGGGTGACCTTGAGCTTTCTTATGAAGCCCATGGAGAGTCCACGTTTCTGAGCCGTAAGTCATCGCTGGTAACACCCACTGGTTGTATACTTTCGTCTTGAGGCACTGAGGTATTTTGGACGAGAAGATATCACGCAGTTTACCGAACGCTGCCCAGCCAAGCTAGATTCGTCAATTAACCTCTCTCTCGAAGTCAGACCTACCTAATCGGCCAGCTGGTTCTAGGTAAATGTACTCGTCTACAACTTTACAGCGTTTAATCTGTTAATCAAAGGTATATTCCATCCATCTTCAAAAGACCGGAGCGTAAATACCTCTAGCGTATATTCCTCGTTTCATCATCATTTTCCATCAGGTCAGACGGAAGACAAACATCTGGTTAAATCCAGTTACCCGATGCAGATCACTATACATACGTAACCCTTGGATTTCTTAAGCAGGTATGTAAAATCTAATGACGTTTTCGTTAACGGAAATATTAAGCAATATTAGGTACCGTAGCAAAAATATTATGTAAAATGTCTTAATTTCATATACGTAATTTCGTTGTCAGTGTTTTTTTTTTATTAAAATGACGACATAGTTTTTAATTACGTTAGTCTTGAGAAAAAATGTTTACAGTTTTTCTATTCGAATGAATCTTTTGAACTTTTGATGTAGTTTCTATAAGGCGTAACATACACCTTATAGAATCAGTGCTCACAATAAACTTGATAGTAAGCATCATCTGTACCCATGGACAGCATTGAGACTGCAATATACACGGCATTCGAGTCAAAAAATTATTGACAAAATTGGGGTCATATTATTTCAGAATACGTGTGCTAATAAATAGTTCCTAACAAAATCGCTTTTTATCACCCGCCGACATCGATAATCGAAGATGTTTTGTTTATCAATATTGAATGCTATTATTATATCGACTAATAATAGGCTTCAGTCGGGATTGCCTTTGTACTGGCTGTTGTGTCCCTATACCTGGAACACCACCAAGTTAACTTACTTATTAGGAGGGTGAGAATAGGAAGGGCTGTAGAACCTCCCCAGGCCAGATTGCTCGCTCGCACCGCATTGCTGTCTCGCGTAACAAATATCTCGATTAACCACTCTGAGCTTTAAGACAAAATTATAATGCGTATTTATATTGTTTGGACAGTTTTTGACCAAAGTCACAGTGAAGCCTAGATTCGAGACGCTCAGAAATATCTGCACACAGACAACACACTTAGTTAAACACACGACCAACTGGTTTATCTTACATAACTTAATTTTGCAATAATCTTAGCCACTCGCTTAAGTTAGAGGCAAGTTTAGCGGCATATTTCAAATTTGTTTTTTATTTAAATTTTCCATTCTAGTTGTTAAGGATATTCTTAATTTTATTGTGAGAGTATAGTTATGTATTATGTCTTATTGAGCAGATACCTATTCACTAAAGTAATTCATATATATTTGACAGCCGTCAAATATATTAAATATAAATGAAATATTAAATCCGCAGACAATAAAATGGTCTCAAAGGAGGTAGGTATCCTTGGGTATGCAAACGAGAAAGTAAATTAGGCTACCCCTTTTCTTTCTATTCCTACTATATATAATATCAACAAGCTCTACGAAAAAAGGAAGAACCTAATTATTTCATGCCAATTAAATACGGTGGTACGTTCCGATTGCCGATTATATCGCTCAGAGCGCTACGATCCCGTTCCGAACGCCTGTGAGCGCGTTCACTACGGATATTGATTTGTCATCAATGACGTCATCTTCCTGCTCACAGTGCACAAGCTACGGAGCAAAATTGACTCATGACGTTCCTTTGTTAATGTTTTTATTTAGGCAATTAAAGATTTAAGAAGATTGCTTGTTACTTTCTTATATGTATTATGTAAAATATTAAAAAAAGAATGGATCCTAGCACAATCAGTGTCGAAGATCTTGATGAAGATTTAACTTTTGGTTTAAGCGAGGAACAATTCGAATTTTAGGGCGTTTCGATTGAAGTAGCAAAAATTTCACTTTTAGCGCTACAACGAATTGGATCGGTTATGAGCAGTTTAAGCGCTGATAGCGCTGTGAGCGGCATTCGGAACGCGCCCAATACTGGAGAACCTACTGGTACTAGGGATTCCCCCCACTACTCCACTAATTATTCTCAATAAAAGGTAACACGGTAACGAATATTATGAAGTTTTTATTTGTTTTGCTTTCTCGCCTTACCAGCTCAAACGCTTATCTTGCTATTCTGCATATACAGGGTGGGCAGCAGTGAATGGACAGCGGAAATGGTGTTCTTGCAGATGAAAAATCTATCATATTTTAAATCTACCCACGTTTCGTTGGTGTATTTCCCGTTACGAGCTTCGTGTGATTATATCACATTGCATTTTTTATTTTCTCGTAAGTGATTTGTAAATCTTAGATAAATAAAGATCTTAAACTGTTCTCTATAAAGATCTTGCAATAGCTGATAGGTCACCGTGTGTAGTGAAGGTTACAGGATATGGAGTACCTTTTATCTATAGAACACTAGGTATCAGCTGTTTCTAATATAAATATAAGCAAATACTTCGTACGATTCGCATGAAATCGCTTAACTTAAATGAGACTATGAAAAAATGTGTTTATTTATTAATTTATGTACACACAGAAAATCTAAGAAACTTAAAATATAGACAGAATGGTACATAGGTGCAGCTTATTTCTATTAGAAATTTCTTCCTGCCGACCTGTGACTGAAAAATACGGAAATGCTGATGCTGAGCAAAGTTAGTGCGTACTGGAGTTGCTTGTGTAACTATTTACAAAATATATAACTACCAACTTCCTTGGCGTAATACACATGCATACACATACAATACACATACACGCATATATACATACATAAACGTTTACATATAAATCTTTCACGATAAGTAACAAGGCTGAAAGGACACATGCCATATTTTTTATCAAAATATTTAGATAAATTGCGCTATCAATCTCAAACGTGACATTCTCCTGGTCACACAAATCACATAGAACTTATTAACGATAATTTTCCATCGCTGAAATCATTTGTGTTTAGTAACTACTGCCTATACATATTTATCGACTACGTAAAGGTTATATAGCAATAAGTCGGCTTGTTCATTAGAATATGTGCCAAGTTTGAATAAATAGATTGATATATCAAAAGAAATACTTGCAAGTGCTGATATGAAAGGCACAACGTGTAAAGTTGTTAAATATTTCTAGGAGTATCGAGAAGTTATAGTAATTTGAGTTATATTACCTATTTGACCGCCAACACAACCAGGTTTACGATTATTCCAGGTTTTGGAGATATGAACCAAATAGGACGTATCAAATTGGGACTTTTACGTAAAAGTATAATACAATTTTTACGACATCAGCCAAATTCACAGCCACAAATCTATTTTGTTCTACTTTATATTCTATAAATAGCATCACTAGAGTGACGTCAGCGTTTGACGTCATACCCTGATCATAAAAATTAAACAATCATTGCATTTTCTTGCATTTTTACAAGAAACGCAAAGATTTAACTACGCTGATTACCGCTACCCTAATCAATCAACAAATGACACCCATCACGTTGACACTGACACTGACAGCACGACTGACAGTTCAGAAACGATGACGCGCGCATCGTCAAGGTGCCCAGTCTGGCACAGTTGAACATGCAAGCCGTTTTGGTCGGATAAGTGCGGTAATTGTATTACGACATCGGTTGGTAATTGTTAATTTGATAACTTTGCTGTTTGTATGCATTACTGAGCTGGAAAGGAGATTTTCTTTGCTTCATACGGGAAGGGCTTCGTCTTTTAAGTGAAATGTTGGACAGAAGAGATACAAACAAGGATAGGGTGTGCATAGAAAACTTATCACTATACGCTTTAGAATTTTAAGTAATTTTTTTTGTAAGTTACGCGCCCCACATTGGTTCGGTTCGGCAATATTTGTTGTACGACAAGACAGGCAAGGTAGTACATTGCCTTGTGTTCGCCTTGTGCCGAATGTTGTGCCAAACGGTGGTAAACTATGGCCTTTAAATATGACGTATATGTAATACAATACGATGACTTGTATACTACATAAAATCCTTATTTCTTGTGTAATGTAAGCGAACTTGCCATGATGCCCATTGAGGCCATAAAAACTGGGATTTCATCAATGATTGCGAAAGATAAAAATTATAATTATTCAACTAAATGTTCAGTTCTTGTTTTAAGACTTTGTACTGTAGCAAATCATAGAATAAACATCCGTCTTCATCACTCAAATGAACGCCCCGGCCAGGACTCGAAGTTGGGCCCTCCAGCGTATTAAGCAGGGCAACTGCCATTGACGCCACTCGCCGTTTCACGGGAATAATAAATAATAATAATAAATAAAATGTAATTATTAATATAGGTAATTAAATAGTTGCCCTTTTAAATAGACCGGACATAACTGGTTTGATTTAAGACAGCGGTTACTATAAAGAAATAAATGTTAATTAGTATCCGGTAAACATACATGAAAACGTTAACCCTTTTTATATAATTTAAAAGTATTGTTTTTTGATTGCGACACTGCATTTGCATACAGTAAACTTCATACTAATATTTACAGTAGATACCAGGCCACTCGAAAGTTTTGCGAAAAAAAGTTTTTGAGTATGGAAGCCGGCGCGTTATATTTTATTTTGAATAAAATTAAAAATATATTTGTTCCAAATTTAAATTTCCCGACGAAGGAAAAAGAGGTCGTCCTTTGACTGCTTTTACGAAAAAAAAGGGGTTCAAGAAAAACTTGATTAAATAAAACCTAAAATTAATCACACATGATGAGATTCAGCATAATCTGCAGATTGGATCGGAAAGTGTTCATGATACTCAACATAACCTCCTTAGGGTAAGGAGGATTGTTTCGCGCTGGGATGTGGGAACCAACCTCACCGATGCTCAGAAGCAAGCGCGCGTAAAATGGTGCCATGATATAATTGAAAAAAAAAACAGGTACTTCCCGCCGTGTTTACGATGTCATAACAGTACGCATTAAATTAAACACTTAGTTCGATTTGTGAATAGCGTATATAAAAGGATACAACTTCCACAGTTGTATATATCTGCCTCTTCCCTAACTGTCGCTTCCGATAAAGGCTTCGAGGCAAAGTAGGCAAAGCCCTACAGGTGGTGTGTGTAAAAGTGATCCCACATCACCAATGCAGCCGGCTGCATGGTATGCAGCAGCACTAACCACCGCCCTCCTCAAGCCTCTCGGAGGTTCTGCAGGGTGCCAAAAAGTTTTGCTAAGGCGCAGAAAATAAGAGTTGTATTGCGATCCAGAGGAGAAATCGACAAGCTCGTTTAAAAAAAATGTACATTTGATATATACGTAATAATTTAATATAGATAGGAGATCTGTTGGTTTGTATGTTTTCGCTAAACTCAGAAACTACACGACAAATTTTAAAAACATTTTCATCATAGATACGTTACTCCGAAGTAAGAAAGGCGATATTCGAACAGAATCATGCATTACGGTAAACCCGAAAAGTTTGGTGATATATATACTTAGAATAAAAACGTTATAGCTACTTTTCAATGGTGATCTAAGTGTTTTGACAGTTGCAACTTACAAGAACCCTTTCGCACGATGGTTATGGCTAGATAAGTGACGTTGCCTGTTCCATGATAACAAATTTTACCCATACGTAAGTATGACGAGCTCTTAAAATACAGATAATTATTACAAAATACTCGGTCTGCACCCGCGAAACCCACTATATAATAACACTGCGTAATAATTTCTTTAAGTTTTCACGATCCATTATATTAAATAAAATAAAAACTTTAACCGAATTTTATTGCGTTTATTGATATATTGCATCTTTATATATGGCATCTTTGCAGCCACCGTGCTCCCGAGCGACTAAAATGACAGGCGTCTTGACAGTTATGAAAGCATTCAATCATCTTCATCTGTTTCTCAGTCTGCGAGCGTAGTGTTCGGCATTAAAATAAAAACCTTTGCTGTTAAAATTTCATTTTTAAAATTAGTGTAAAACGTGGCCTAAGTCATAACCATAGGCAATGTGCCAGCTTTCAGGAGTCACGTGCTGACCGAGCCAACTAGACGGCTGTCAACCGTGACGTCACGGATTTCAGTTACGGAGATGATTAAGCATTGTGTTATTTTAAGCCAGAATTGTAAGCCTGATTAAGTAACTAAAGTATTGTGTATGTAATTCTTTCACAGCCTAGTTTTGTTTATTAGTAGTAAATGATTGAGTGGGGAATCCGCATCCACCCGCTCTTCTAGTTCACTTGGTAAAGTAGTATTCTCTTTAAGAGAAGAGATAGCGAAGAATTCTAATGCTAAGCATACAGGTCATCATGTTATCAAAATAAATTCAGCGGTTTTTTCGTCATACATACTTTTATTAACAATTAATCTATAATAATAATATTAAATTAATTAATACAAACACACCGCTGTACGACCATACAGAGAGCTGGGGGGGGGGACCCAGAGTACACATACATACATGAATATCAACAGCCATGACCCGAGAACAAACATCTGTGTTCATCACACAAACGAATGCCTAGCTCAGCCTTTCCTTTACTACATCTTTTATCATCATGCCAAGTTTTACAGTCTTATTATTTGAAGGAAAATTTTCATAAATAAAGAAGAAATTCAAACGATTAATTATCCTCCCGCTAATCGCATACAATAATAGATTACAATGAGATACAATTGTATAAGGATGCCTTTAATCTTGTGAAAATACTTCGATTGGTGTAAGTAACTTGAGTTTAGCTAGACAGGCTATAGAAGGGCTTAAGGTAAAAAGGCTGTAAGTGGTATCGTAAGTATGGAACTATTAGAATGTTATAATAAGCTGTATATCTTCGCAACATTAACAGCAGATTGCCCGTGCGAAACCTAACTTAATCAGGAGCACATTTACTTGACTATTTTGTAAAAATGTTTGTCTACCGTCATTATATTTTATATTTGAAAATACGACAACTTGTAAATATTATAAACTTTATTAAGTGCCCTGCAAAAATAGAATTTGAATAGGGAATGATTTATTTTGTGGGTTTTTTTAATATACTTTTTTCATTAGATCTGTATTTGTGTCATTTGTGAAATTATAAAATAGGACCATTACTTGTTTTATGTAAAATAACAAATTGTCATCATTTCAAAAATAAAAATAAAAAGTATAAATGTAAAATTAACGAGTGGAAGAGTTTCAACCCAGGAACGTCAATAAAAACCTTAGATATAAAGAAATTTTAATTATTTTTAATTTTGATACGCTCTGATCCGCTCCGCCTTACTGCTGCCAAATGTAAGACAGAATCAGCTCTCTGGCATCACGACAGCTTCGCCCAATGAACCACCCCTTCAGGCAATTTATAATATACCACGCCTGACTGAACTGAACTGAGGGTTGGCAGACTTTAGACGTACCTTCGAAAGGATTGCTCAGGCATGTGGGCTTAATAGTCTTAATGCACTTAATTTGAGAAACTCATTCGGTAAATTTGACAGTTACTGGAGTCTTACGATCAATGAGCCAGCGCCTTAACCAATGTGCAAAAAAAATTATGATTTCACCGATTTCTAAAATATATTTTTCAAATGTTTGAGCCTTGTCAGTGCAAACCAGTTTTATATCACATTTTTTCTCCACTAACTATTTATATTATTATTATATATGAAAGCAATCTTTCACGCTATAAGTCTGAATCCAAATTTACCAACACTGGCTTTTACACATAACTTTGAACACTATAACTCTTAGAATAAAGTAAAATTTTCATAGTTCTAAAAGCCGCTAACCCCGACAACGAATGCCTTGACAGTTCGCACTGTGGTACAAACCACGGCGTCCTCATTTAACTGACATTAAAATTGTATAATTTCGAGTTTTATTTTTTAATCATTTTGTCCGTCAAGTGTATGGAACGTCATGGTTTAGATTTTAAGGTTGTTTGATAATTATTATTTTATGTTTTTTGGCAATCAGCTGTTTTTCTACCAACTTCAAGTATTAGTATAATAAAATTAAAATTATTAATAGAATAATAAAAAAATAATAAATTGAAAAATATAGATACGTTGACCATAAGGTTTTTTTAATGCATGTTTTTAACGTTGGCAGGCAGAAATACCAATCATCAATTTGTTTATGCTTATAATAGCATTCGAATTTCAAATATCTTTCTTTGATATTCCGTAGTTCTTGTCTACGAAATAAATGAACTGATATGGATTAATTTTTTTCCCCCCAGACAATCATATCGACTGTATGGCCCCAAAGTAAGCAGAGCTTGTGTCGTGGATGACTATACAGCGAACTGGGGGGGAACCCAGAATAAACATACATATATAAATATCAATAACCATGAACCGAGAAGAAACATTTATGTCCACACAATGAATGCCCCGGCCAGGACTCGAACCTGGGATCTCCGGCGTATGGGGTAAGGCTACTGACCACTACGCTACTCAGTCGTTACAATACATAGATCGAATCAAAACGCATTAAAATAATTTAATCTTAATCATTCATTTATTTATTACGTTAAGGTGGTTCTTACTAATTATGTGCGAACCGACCGGTGGTTTACACACAAACTACACAACATAAGTATCAATAAAAAATTAAGAGAAGCAATGTCAAATTATACACACGTTACATCGGTATATACCCGTATACAAGATAGAATGAACTGCTCCGTCAGTTTTTCAAGATGTATCCCAAAGTATTCGAAAATACTCCTCTTGTAACAAACGCCTTAGTCATCATATGGTAGCGTCGGGTGGCGGGTCGCTCACTTCCCTCTAATATGGTTGAGGAGGGCGATGGCTGGATCCCGCGTTAACTCGTGAACGGCGCCGTTTGAGGGTGTTCGTCGTCTGAATAAATGGGGGAGGGAGACTTGCCGAGCTAACAGATACAGATAAAAATAATTTTGTATAGACATAAAGAGTTTCTTGCCAGTTCTTCTTCACGAAGGTGTTACGAACTGGTGGTAGAGTCATGATTTATTTGACGTCGATAAGAACAAGTAATTGTCAATGTTGAGGAAAATAAATATTTCATTTCATTTCACAAATTCCATCAGGTAGTTAAGATCTCGTTTGGGACGGTAATAGAGTAGCTCCTGTTTTGACCGCCATCACGTCTACGTCGGCGAGTTTCGGCTGAGGAACTTCCAGTGTATTGCTGGAACAAAGGCAATTTCAACTGAAGCCTAATCAATAACATCTACGATTGAGTGTGCTCCTTTGCTGGCTGTGTCAACTTATAAAAAGGTAAGCACCTGCCATTTGTTAATAAAACAAACTTTACTAAAATACTGTCAACTATGTCAAGTCATCAAATATGATCATCTCAAAACGAGAGGCTCCTTTCCACCTCTACAGCTGCATTTAATCTTAAATACCATTGACCCGACATTGATACACCTCTTATAAGTTGAAAACTTAAAAGGTACCAACCTAACCAAGCCGTTCCATAAATAAATCCATAAACTTACATCAGTTCAGTGGCAGAAACTGGAACTAAAGCATTTGAAATGTCAGTGTCACGCAGAGCCACCCTTTACACGAAGTCAACACGCCTGTATAAAGATACATTCAGTAATTACACCTGGAGAGACCATCGACGACACATGTGATTAATCTGTTCATGGAACTAACACTTTCAATATTGCCTAGCTAGAGCGACAACTAACATCTGAGCACGTTAATACTGAATGCATAAGGTTCAGAATGAGGTATTAAAACTTAGGGCTGTGTTGCTAAACCTCAGACAAATCATGCATCATCTCAACAGAGAGATAGGCAATATTATCTATTCTGAAACATATCCGAAATGGTATACCTACAGGTTTAGCACGGGAGACTCAAGACACACAACAAGAAATCGACTAGTCTTAGTCTTGGAAATAGTGTGTCAGTAAAACTGAAACCATAAACAATTTATAATAATTTGTCTTCAAAAAAATTTTTTTTAAAGCCCTGAAAATGGGCGTGGCCCGGATCACAATTCTGAGGGACAAAAAATTGCGAAAAAGAATAAAATACTGAGTCCTCGTACAAAATGGCGGCTGATCAGTATGTAGAGTATGAAAACATATGTTTCTTTATTTTCCTCTTAATTAATAAAATTCACTTTTATTGCATTTACTTATGAGTTGATATTAGATTTGCATCATTAGATATTCGTAGCCCTTATTAACGACGAGCACACGTGTTTCAAAAAACGGTTTATGACTGAAATAATCTTTCAAATTTAAGCAAATAGAAAATAGTACAGATTTAGCTTGAAGACATGGTTTCGGTAGAGCTACAAACCACTAGTTAAAAATCTAATGTGGAAACTCAAAGCTTATTTCGAAGATCGTAACATGTCGCTACATTATACGGTATTACATGAACCGTGTAGTTAATATAAAAATGCCCACGCCATCTAATTATGCATTGCCGGCCGTAGTTCTCAGCTGGTTCTCTTGCTGTGACTTGTAATAATCACAACATATGGATGCAATAATCCGATCCACGGTCTTGTCTGGGCTCGCCATGCTATGGCCGTTGCCCTTAGTTCTGCTTTCCACTATCAAGATGGCGCATTTATGTGAAGTTTAAGTTATTAGATAGAGATCACCCTAAGACTGACTATGCTCTGTATTTCGTGTTGATCCGTAAAAATATTACGCTTTTTTTGTACGGTAACATAAGCACAACGAATGGAATTTTCTTTTCGATTTTTTCCTTTATCCGTGAATATTGTGTGTGTGATTACGTCGAACTATATAAATGACTTAAATGCATAAATAAATGTATGTTTATAAATGACACACACATAATTAGCATCAATGATAAAGTAAAAATATTTTCTGAATTAATTCGGGGAGTTTTTCATCATTATTTTCTATAATTCGGGTCGGGTGCTGTGTAAAACCGCATGAATTTTGAAAACACACTTCGGAGCTACTTAAGTCAGACTACGGTACCGTAAGACAAGTGTATTTTACTAGTTACAGTCTAATTATTACCTAATTCAGAACAATGTAAGACTTGAAATAACTTACTCACTTTCAAATTTGTATAACTTCCGTGCGTAAATCTTTCATTGGCATTACTGTATGCTATTTGGCTTATAGAAATAAAATATAATTTAAAAGTTAAAACAAAATTTACCGTCGAAAGACCGAGAGACATCGCTTTTGATTGCTAAGCTAGAAGTTGAGTTAATAATTTTTCCTGACAACTTATTTTCACGGCAGATAAGCAGTTTGGAATTTGTTATATACTCCAATTTCCAGTCGAAGCTAATTTCTAAAATTATTTAAGCGTATTTTGAGGCCAATCCATGTATTTTTTTATTTCGTACGATAATAAATTCACTGCTATTATATTTTCAACTCTAGAAAACCAAAATATACCTAAAGTTTTGATAAATATGTTCAAAATACTTAAAAAAGTGACTTTAGAGTATACTTACAAAACATTTAATTTTTTTCTGAAAGGGTTATTATTATCTGTTGTAAGTTCAATTAGTTATCAAATCGTCATCACTTTAAAGTGATATCTCAAACAGATTTCTCAGTGAAGTCGGAATCGCAAATATTAGCACGGCACAAGATGAGCCAAGTTTTCATATTAAACCTGAGGTAGTCAAGGCTGTTTTTTATGGCTTAGCCATACTTTAACTAACACATAACTATACAATTATTATTATTATTTAATATAGAATCTACTAGAATAGGCTTTACTTGAAATTGACTTCGATCCAGAAATGTCTCTGACCGTTGCTTTATCCAGGACTCAACCACGGAGATGTGGTTAAGCCTGGAACATTGGAAGGCCTGTAGTACAAACAAGACCTTCACAGACTCGGCTACTAGTTCGTATATTCGTCTTGGAATTTCTTTGTATATTTATGTTATTTATTCGACTTTTAATTCAACCTGCGGATCCAAGAACGATTAAAGGGGAATTTGACTTTAGTCCCGAGGAAAATAAGACAGGTGGATGTCTTATTTTTATAAACTTTATTTTTGCCATTTTATCTGACATGAAAAAGAGTTGGACGTAATCAGTATGGGGTATTTTTATATTATTTTTTAATACATTTCATGTTCCTAGGTCTGTTTTGAAGATTCTAATGCCAAGAAGGCACAAATTCTAATTAAATCAAATATTTGACATGTGTCTTGCAATCAAATATTCTTAATTACCACCGATAATAAAATACATGTTTAGTAGAGAAACAATATATTTTCGAGGCTTACAATTACTATCTCCACTATATAACCTTATATAGTCTGACAATTATAAAAATGTATTATAAAAACGCCATCAGACTAGAGCAAAAACCAATTATAACTCCAAATTATAACTCCGGGTGGCCAAGGTGTGGAATGAACTGCCTGCGTCTGTTTTTCCAGAAAACTATAGTCCCAGTTCTTTCAAGCGTCGAGTGAATAGGTATCTCGTGGATAGACGTGTAACACCTTCGTCTTCATCGTCACTTGCCAGCAGGTGAGATAGAAGACAAACGTCTAATTCTTTTTCAATAACAAAAGAAAGTTAGTAAAGCGCGTCACCTATTTTGGCGGAATCCAAAATAACTTCTCTGACCCTACAGGAAAACATCCATATTCATAGAGAGGGTTTTTATTAAGATCTCGACTGCAGAGGTACTACAGTCCCTTCTTCATTTCTTCAAGAACCCCCATTAGAACCTCGTTCCCGTGGCTGTTAGTGGAACAAAGGCGAAACCAGCTAAAGCCTACAGCCGGCAACACATAATCAGATGGCGTGGTCATTTTTCTATTAACGCCTACGTGACATGTTGTGACCTTCGAGATAAGCATAGTTGATAGATAAGATGAATTTCTACAATAGATTTTTGTCTTTGCCGAAATCATGTCTTCAAGCTAAATCTGTACTATTTTCTATTTGCTTAAATTTGAAAGATTGTTTCAGTCATAAACCGTTTTTTGAAACACGTGTGCTCGTCGTGAATAAGGGCTACGAATATCCAATGATGCAAATCTAATATCAACTCATAAGTAAATGCAATAAAAGTGAATTTTATTAATTAACAGGAAAATAAAGAAACATGCGTTTTCATTCTCTACATACTGATCAGCCGCCATTTTGTACGAGGACTTGGTATTTTATTCTTTTTCGCAATTTTTTGTCCCTCAGAATTGTGATCTGAGGCCATACCCATTAAAAAAAAATTTTTTTGAAGAAAAATTATTTAAATTGTTTATGGTTTCACTTTAACTGACACACTTTTATCGTTTGCACAGTATTTTCTTTTAAAACTCATATATTAAAATGTCGAGCAAGGAGTTTTTAGTCAATATTACCCAATAAAAACTAAAAAAGCTTGAATTAAAAAAAAATTTGTTAATTTACTCCATGTCACATATGTATTTATTTAATGTACCTTTTTTAATTAATAGGTTGCGTATTAGTCGATAAGAGAATTTATTATAATTCATCGTCTTGTAAATCAACATATTTAAATAATAATAAACGCTGGACGCACGAACATACATAAATAAGGAAAAAAATAATATAAATAATTCTCACTCTAATTTGTCAAATCTATTTTTAAATAGCAGAATTTTATTTCTACGCTACAGCTAAACAAAAAGAACCTTCATTTTTATTTATTTCAACATTATTCTAATAAGACACGAGATATTCTTAAAAACTTGAGAGTATTGTGCAACTCGATGAATACACAAATTAATAATTCATCATCTAATTTTAACACATAGTTTACTTTGACATATTTAAATAATACAGATTAAATAAACACAAAACCAAATTTATGAATAAAGTCAAAGAAGGAAATCCTTGTCATTTTCCATAGAAAATTCCATTCTTTTTTTTAATGTTAAGAAATTACAACGAAAAGAGTACAGACCGTATAGCCTAAATCATTCGCGCATACAGCCTCCGTCTATCTCCTAAGATCACTTTCCAGAATGCCCCACTGCCCTAAAAATCCCCACCATCCCCAACCGGCAAGTGAAAGCTAAAATTAGCAAAAAAACTAATAATGACATAATAATACAACATAATACATGACCAACCTTTACAAATATCCAACAGGTTTTTTTTTGCAATTGAAAACAAACTTCACTGACACCAAATAGCACGCACAAATCACAATTTATATTTAAAAAATAAATAAAAGCACTGAAAATTATCTGTCACTTTTGGCGGTAAAGTCGTTGCGGCAACTTTTTTTCGCGAGGCAATGGTGCCGTGACGCGTACTGCCAATTCGGGCTTTACGGCCCGACTGCACTCGGCTGCAGAACGAAACATTCACTGAGTGTGAATCGGCCTGCGTTTGGTTTTCTTGCATCTAGCGATGACGTACGTTTCAGTAGCTAATAGGGCTGACAGCGAAGAAAAGTTTAAAATAGATAATAAGGGATTTCCGTAATTTGTCAACGATGGTTAAACCTTTTCTACTAGGTTTTGAACGTTTCGTCATCGGGTTATTAAGCGAAGAACTTTTCCATTCAGTATCTTTTCAACGAATGTGTTTTTTTTTATTTGGACAATCACGCCATAATAACCCAACTTTTTTGTAACAATGTATCGATAGTATACATAATTCTTTACTCATTCTATAAATTGGTACCCACCAAAAGAAAGTAAAATTGGAAAATAGGTACCGTACTGCAATCTCTACCTTGTTAACATTATATATAGAGGCCATATTCAGAGAAATTAAATTGTGTCACAGTTATTTTTTCCTAGCAAAGTTGAAATTTTAGCTTAGCAGCAACTAATAATTAACATTTTAAAAGGCTTACGAATATGACCGAAAACATAATTCTTTTAACATAAATATCGTAACAAAGATGTTTTCAATTACAGTATATTTATATATGAAAATGAGAAATAACCTCATATTATTTTATATGTACATTTAATATTTAACACTCCACAATATACCTCGTGACTTGCGAGCATTTTAAAGGCGTTTCGCGACTTGGTCAACACCTTTTTAAATAAAGTTCAAACCTATTTGCAAGTTTGATACACTATTGAAAATTGTTTAATTTGTTATTCTCATAATGATACTCAGGCTTTTAAATTCTACGAAATTATGACAAATAGTATTAAACAGGGTTAAGATTTTCAAAAGCCAGCCAGATTAAACATATTCACAGACTGCAGTATGCCATATAACTTATTAAGAAACTAATTTTTTTCCGTTTTTACCGTTTTTCCCATACACTGCATAGCACTGGCCAATAATTCCAAAGCCGTGACCTCAGCTTCACCCAACTTAAGGCTGGTGTCAGATAGTTCATAATCCACCGCACTCGCCTACTGCGGGGTTAGTGGCAGACTTAACACACATCTCAGAAAAGTTCCTAGCGTTATTATCCTACACCAGGGGTCGGCAACCAACATTTGAAAATCGTTGTGAACCGATTAACGAGGATTAGGCACCATTTCTATCTCTCAGCCACTTGGACTCGGTTTTCACCGCACCCCTTCCCCATGACACGCGTCGTCCCCGTCGTTAGTCCGTAAATGTTTACTTGTTCTAATTTTTTACTTAAAAATGAGTGATTATCGAATAAAACATAATATATATTATCTGAATTAATGAATAAATAAATATTTTGCTTATGTATACATAGATTAGTTTTTTTATCAAAAGAACTTTATTTATTCAAGTACTATTTATTTTCGAAACATATTTGTGGCTCTTTAAAAACTTAAAAGTTTTGTAAATTGTAATTTTTACTCTTCTGACTCGAAAGGTTGCCGACCACTGTCCTACACCATCAGGACGACTTAATGTTGATATGTTTGAAATTAGGACTGAAAACGAATTGCTACGTTCATTAGGTTGAATTTCCTAAAATCTCAAATAACCAGATGTCCTGTCTTGTATCTTGTCTCAGCTAAGAATTAATAGTTTAGTGAGGCAGAAATATTGTTCTTTAACTCTGGGCGTCGCCAAACGTAGTTACCTTGATTACTGCTCAAGCATCTGGAATCCTCACTATAAATGCGACGTGTATAGATTAAAGAAAATTCATAAACGTTTCATGTGTTTTGTATCCGTTCATCAAAAAAAAGTTAGAATATTATACTCGTACAAATCAAGACTAGCTTGCTAAACTCGACTTGCGTGCCGCGTCTCGCTGTCTGATTTCCCGCTCTTTTAGCCCCCGCGCTAATCGAACATTATTTCATGTCTGCCGCTATCGCGACAGAGGTTGTACGTATTCTTATTTCATTGAAACGCCGTTTTCACGGCGATTTGTTTCGTGAAACGTTCTACTTCGCACGAGAGCAACGTCGACGGGACTCCACGTTCCAGCTACGTTTCAGTAAGTTTGGCGTGTTCAAGACATCGTGAACAGGTTGATACCTAAGGCCTTTAAGGAACCGTAAGTTCCGATCCCTGTGCAATGGGCCTTACTCAGGGTGACGGAACAGTGCTGTCTGAATTAGGGGCACCACTGCGCGTCGTCCCCTACCCCCATACCGCTGGTAGGGTCGACGTTAGGTCGCTCATATCATTATCTACGTAGTATATTATTAAAATATGGTCGTTTCCCCCTCCTCCTCCAGCCGCTATGGCCAGCCCTCAATTATGAATGCCCTACAGGCGTTCATCGAGTCCTTTGCTTCTCCTCCTATCTTAGCCGACTATTTAGTCTCCGGCACTAGCTGCTCCCCCGCCCCTTAGGCACCCCAACTGGCCCCTCAGGCTCCGCCGCTGCCTTACAGCGCCCTCGCTTCCTCCGCCTCCTCCATGGAGTGCGACACTACGTACGATGCAACCTCGAGGGCATCGACCGCAACCTCGGCCTCCCGCCGTCCAAGCGCACTGCTTCAAGCAGCAGCACCGAGTCCGCTTTGGTTGCGGACACCCTTACCGGCTCCCCAGAGCCCTCCGCTGCTAGCTTTACGTTGGTAGAGCGGCGCTCAAAGAGGAGCAAAAAAGCCCCGGTGTCGCTGACACCCACGCCCAGACCGGTGTCTCCGACAACAACCGTCTGCCCAGTGATACAGTCGCCCGTCCCCGTCCCCGTCCCCCTCATGTCACTGAACGTGACACTTCCCGCCAGCTCAGCCGCCACCAAGCTAGCCTCGCGCTGCTCTCCGGCCCCGTGAAAGAGATAATTCCTCCCCCCGTATTCCTACGGGAAAAGGCCAAAAGTTTGTGCTCTGCGCACAAAATTAACTACACCAAGGCCACGAATCTCTCCGAGGTGGTGAAAATTGTAGTCTCCACCACTTTAAAGCGTTGAAGAGCGTAAGATAAAAACAGTGTTATGGGGAGGCCCGCACTGTCTGCAGCCTCTCTGGCATCTCTGTGGAGGCCCTACACAGACGTGGGCATTCAGGACAGTACCACCGCTGTCAACTTTATGGACATGCGGTGGCCAATTACTCCATCCTTCCCCCAGGTGCGTTGAGTGTCTGGAGCCCCATACCACAAAGGAGTGCAGCTGCACTCCGGAGTGGACCTCCCCCCGGTATGCATGCTGTGTGGCCACTCTGGTCACACAGCCAACTATAGAGGCTGCCCAAAAGCTTCCCGTCCCATGGCAAAGAGACCGGCGCTCAGACGGGCGCCGCCGCTCACACCTGCGCACTTCCCACCGCTGCGCAACCGAGTTCCCCCGGTAGCAAAGCCCGCCCAGCCCGCGCCCACTCCAGGGAACGCATGGATACAGCGTCCGGCTGCACGCACCCGCCCGGCTCCAGCAGGCCTACAGACCTCTCAAACTGGTGTTCGACACCATCCAAGGTGTCGATATGTCACAAATAGCTCAGTGCGCACGCAAACTGCGCGCTGCCCGATCATCTAAAGATCGTCTTCTAGTACTGATCGAGTACGAGTCCCTAATTAACTCAATATAAGTCAATCTTTAATGAGCACATCACCCAAGGCCCTGACTGGTCGTACCAAACCTAAGGGTTTATCCCTGATCTCAGTTAACACCCGAGGTCTAACCAACAACCTTCCTGAGCTCAAACTGTTCATTAAGAACATCGAGCTGGAGTTAATTCTTGTCCAAGAGACATTTATTAAACCCCATCACACCAGGCGTCTCCATTCCTAAATACTCTCTTGTGCGTGATGACAGGCCCGTACTCGACCAACGAGGTGGCACTGCCATATACTTCAAGAGAGGTATTCACTGTTCACCGATTCCCACGCCTCCACTTATTAACATGGAGGCCACGGTGTGTAGGCTAGCTATGACGGTCACAGGACCATAATCATGGCCTCAGTCTACATTCCTAGTGGAACACCACCCCTTCGTAGTGACTTCGAGGCCTTACTCGAACTAGAGCAATCCGTCATTATGTTCGGCGATTTCAATTGCAAACATACTGACTGGACGTGCTTGTCGACCAAAACCAGTGGTGTTAAACTAGTAGACATCACGAAGTCACTCGATCTTGAGGTAATTTCTCCCGTCACACTCACTCATTACCCGGATAACCCGCTTCATTCCCCTGATATCTTAGACTTTGTCATAGTCAAAGGAATCAATCTCGACCTTAGGACCATCAAGTAGATGACTTAGGCTCTGACCACCGCCCGGTGTCCCTAATTCTAGGACCCCAAAACGACCTCCCTGCTCCGAAAACCTATATCAACTGGGAAGGTTTCAAGCACACCCTGTCTTCGGCCATGGAAGGCCCAGACTGCCTCCTCGCGATTTCATCCGACTATCTCGATAGCACGGATAAAAGCGACTAGATAGTCGATTCGCTCACTGTTGCCATTAACTCGGCCACCAGTGAGAATGAAACGATTGCTAAGCATGGCAAGTCCAAGTTTTCTTTGGACATTAGCAACCTAATCAAAGGACGCCGCTCTCCGCAGAGCCTGGCATTACCTCACTCCCGCCGGGAGTAATGCTCCCCGAGTACCAAACCCGAGTACAGACCTTTTGCACATCCAGGCGGTGGATTTCCAAAAGCTAGAAAGAAGTTACAGTCATAGGCATTCCCAAGCCAGACAAACCTTTGAATATCCCGGCTAATCACAGACCCATCAGCCTCCTCAAGGCAATGGGCAAACTTCTCGAGAGAGTCTATCGTGACCACGGCAACTGCAAAGATGCCGAAACGTCGAAATAATTTTAAAATTAACTAAAATATACGCGATAATATCCGGTAAAAAGTGTTTTATTCTCGAGAGAGTCATACTCGCTCGAATGAAGGACCACCTGTTCCCAGTGGACGGTGAACCCCTCATTATCCCCAATCAATTCCGGTTTCGCGTAAAGCACTCATGCCCTCAGCAAATCCACCGAATCGTCGAGTACATACTCGATGGCTTCTACCCTAGGCGGCTTAAAACAGTCGCGGTATTCTTTGATGTAGCCAAGGCTTTCGACAAAGTCTGGTAGGAGGGTCTCATTTATAAGCTTTACAACACAGGCTTACCCGATCGACTAGTCAAACTAGTCGGCTCATATCTTAAGGATCGCACCTTTTGTTTTAAACACGAAGGTACGCTCTCCACCCCCTGCCCCCTCAGGGCGGGAGTTCCTCAGGGCTTGGCACTTGCTTCTCTCTTAAACACCACCTTCACCAATGACATACCTATCCCGTCAATAGGTGTCCAACTCTCCCTCTTTGCCGATGATACCGCCCTGTACGTCAGGCGTAAACGTCGACACACTCATCCTCAAACTCCAGAAGGCCGTAAACGACCTCGGAGCCTGGTTTAAAAAATGGCGAATCGATGTGAAGCCAGAATAAAGCTCTACGATACGCTTCGATCACAAACGCCGTCGCCCCTGCGACCCCCACATCCGAATGCTAGGTACGCTCATCCCGTGGGTACTCTAGCGGTACGGGACCCTAGATGGACCTAATCTAACCTCGGGAGGTCTTCCTAATCAACAAAGGAAAAACACATATAACTTTAAATTACTTTTATTTATGATGAATCTATTTTATAATAAAATACAAGAATAATTCTTAGACTATTTTGGGGACGAAGCCCGCAATAGAATTCCGTAAAGGAATTCCCTAAAGGAATCCCGTCAAGGGATGCCATAGAACAATCATCCATATTCTATATATTTTACATTTTACAAATAAAATAAAATAATGACAGACTTATAAGTTGCCAGTCATAAATGTCGGCAAGTTTATTTGTGCAATAACCTCTTTTATTAGATACGGCACAAGCAAGCGTTGCAGTACTAACCACCAAGTACCTAGGCGTAACGCTGGATCGTTTCACCGCTTTCATTCCGACCTCACATACTCAGAGATACCAAACTCGCCCGCCAATACATGGCCCGCTTAAACAATCTTTGCCCATGCCAAACCCTCCTATTTGTATAAGCTGCAGGTAGGCCAGAATCTCTTCTGCCGCAGGGCCACGGATACTTTGTGGTACGTGCGTAACGCAGACCTGCACAGGGATCTCGACTTACCTACAGTACAACAACACCTAAGGACGCTCTCGACCGCTTTCTTCAAGCGATCCGAAGAGCATCCAAATTCCCTAATTCGCGAGTCAGTAGCTTACACTGCTCCGTCCATGCTGTCGAGGCACAAATCTGTAGACCGAGAAATGCACTCTCGGATCCCCCCGATCAGCTCTTGGCTAATCTGGACCAGCTTAAGGCTGCCCAGGCCGAATAATCATCATCCAACCTGTCACTAGCACCATATATGATTATTGATCTCAGCGAATGACCCGCTAGCGGGTCCCCGCTTTCGCACTCTAACCGAGTGTTACTCCGATGAAGGCTGCTTAGCCCCATGCCACAGCCAGCAAGGTGGTTTTTAGATGGGTAAGTGCCACTCTGGTGAGTCCCACATCAGCAGAAGTCAGTGCCTGTGGAGGTATGCATAACGCATCTTCCACCTCCCTCCTCCCTCTCTATAATATAGTCCATATAAACATCCAAAGTGTTCCTAAGCAATATTCTAATCTTCTGGCTTCCTTTAGCTCTGCAAACATCGATGCTATTTTAATATCCGAAACGTTTTTCAAACCTTCTCTTCTTTCCTCTCAATACACAATCCCTGGGTTTGTGCTCATTCGAAATGACAGGATCGGGAAACACTGCGGTGGAGTAGCTATCTACTTACGCGCTGGTATATCTTATAAGGTAATTAGTGCTTCTCCGTCATACTACACAGAGTCAGCTGAGTACTTAGCTATTGAAATGGTCACACATCACACAAAATTATTGCTTGTTTTTTACAGCCCTAACTTAAATGTTGACTATTTCGGTAACTTTGTGGATATCCTTCACGATCACTGTCCTTCCTATGAGCATGTTATTGTTATGGGTGACTTCATCACCTGTTTGTTGAAGTATAATTCCCGCTCCCAAAAACATGAATCCATTGTGTCTTCTTATAAGCTCCATATCCTACCCCTTTCACCTACCCATCATTTTCCCGACTGTGCTCCTTCCTTGCTCGATCTTATGTTCGTCACATCCCCTTGTAAGGTTTCTGTTTATGGGCAGCTTACAGCACCGTTCTCTTACCATGATCTTTTCTTTTTGTCATATCGTATCCGTGCCCCTAAATGTAGACTACAGACTGTTTTGCTTCGTGGCTTCAAAAATATCAATCTTGAGGCTTTAAAACACGACGTCGAGTTGATTGATTGGTCATGAACAGTAATAACACTAACAAAAAAGTGGATAACTTTAACACCATACTTTTAAACTTATACGATCATCACGCTCCATTAAAAAAAAAGTAAAAGTAAAACATAATCCAGCCCCTTGGCTAATAGACTCTATTAAAGATGCTATGGCTAAGAGAGACCAAGAAGGCCAAGAGATCGCTGAAACGTTGCCCATCCACGGAAAATTTGCAACCGCATGTGCCGCGATGCTAAAAGACGCCATTTTTACAATTCCCTCGTCAACCAAAAGTCTGCAGAAGTATGGAAATCCCTCAAGTCCGTAAGCATTGTCAGTTCTCCCATCAACTTTGATTTAGGTGCTCTAAACCAATATTTTTCTGAACCTCCTGTCACTTTAAACCCTAACATCAAAGCTGATATCTTGAATTACCTAACAAACATTCCCCTTTCGACTTCTCTGATACTTCAGAAAATGAAGTCAAAAAGTCAATCCTATCAATCTCCCCAAACTGTGCTCACGAATGATTACTCCAATCCTCCCACAATTGCTATCCGTCCTTACCCACATTTTCAACCACTCTTTATCCACTTCTACTTTCCCGTCATCGTGGAAACTCGCACAAATTATTGCCTTACCTAAAGTTCAAAATCTCTCTTCTTTATCCCACTTCCGTCCCATTTCCATATTACCTTTCCTTTCGAAAGTTCTGGAACACATCGTTCACAGGCAACTCTGTTTTTTCCTTCACAACAACAACCTCCTTAGCGACTATCAGTCTGGTTTCCGCTCAGGTCATAGTACTGTCTCTGCGCTAATTAATGTAACTGACGACATCCGATGGGCTATGGAAAACAAGTCTATAACGATCCTTATACTCCTCGACTTCACTAATGCCTTCAATTCCATAGACTTTGATATCCTCCTTGGTATCCTTAAATCCCTTAACATTTCCTCTTCTGCAATGACTTGGTTTAATTCTTATCTTCGAGGCCGTTTGCAGCGGGTTCGCCTTAATGAGGCTTACTCTGACTGGCGTGACCTTGTTGCGGGCGTCCCTCGGGGTGGCGTTCTATCTCTATTACACACAACAGTAATTTCCTCCAAATTTCATTTATATGCAGACGATCTACAAATTTACACTCACTGCTTACCATCCAATATTCATGCTGCAATTTCATCGATTAATGATGATCTCTGCCGCATAAGTGAATGGACTGCGTATAAACCCTACTAAATCTCAGGCCATGCTAATAGGAAGTCGAACAATGCGTAGTTTCCTGGATTTGCTCAACCTTCCTCCTGTACTTCTTAACGACGTCCCGATTGCCTTTACTGATACTTCTAAAAATCTAGGCGTTATTTTAGACTCAAATCTGTCATGGAATGCTGCTATCAGTGAAATCAGTCGGAAAGAACATTTTTCTTTTCACATTTTAAAACAGCTATCTATCTATTTCTTACCTTTGTCAACTAAAATTATTCTGGCACAATCCCTCATCCAACCTATTATCGATTACGCAGACGCGTGCTATTTGGATGCCAAGGAGGAGCTCTTAAATAAACTGGAGCGCTTACAAAATTTATCTATCCGTTTCATATTCGGTCTTAAGAAGTTTGACCATGTCTCCCAATTTTGAAAGCAGCTTCAGGGGCTCCCAATTCGCCTTCGCAGGAACACTAAGATACTCTACCTCCTTTTTAATGTCTTGCATTCCTCGACTTCTCCATCCTATCTACGTGAGCGCTTTACATTTGTTCGTTCTGTAAACGAATCGGTAAGGCGAAGTGAACGATTTCTTTTACGAATGCCTCCACACAAAACCGATTTTTACTCATACTCCTACACAGTACATGCAGTTAGGCTATGGAACTCCTTACCACATACAATTCGAGCGTCGAAATCTATGTCAGTTTTTAAAAAGAGAGTGAAAGAGCATTACCTTTCTCAGACATGATTTTAGTTGTTATCCCATAAGTATTATTTATGTAATTATATGATGTGTTCATATATGTATTCATGAATGCATATGTATTTAAGTATGTAAATAAATTATTTATGTGTATGTATGTCATCTTTACGTATATTTATATAGTTATATTTATATAGTTAATCTTCTTTTTTTTCTTTTCTTTTTAATGAATTTAGAATAAGTATAAAAAAGCACACTAATATTGTAGTTTTTAATCAAACTCTCCAGTCCCAGGTCTACTGGTAGAAATTTCTTATGAAATAAGTAGTACCTTTGTACAAGCATTTTATCCCATTTATGATTAGTTATATTTTGTGTGTACATAAATTGTAAAATAAAAAAAAATAAAAAAGTAATATGTAGCTTAGTGTGGTGCAACACTGGTAAGACTTTGACCTTGAAGGTGGTATTAATTGAAAATCTTGAACCCATAGTTCATTTCATAGACTTTATTGATATTTATCAGTCCTAAACAGCAAGAAGTTGCAATTTTTACCCAAATAGCATCGATATAGAATTTTGAGCCATAAACTTAGCTGCAATTGTCACTAATGTGCGAGTTGGGTGAATATCATGCCAGTCATAATACAAAGGACTGTAGTCGAAACCGCGTGGCAGTAGAGTGAAAACTCCACTATAACAAAAATATGATAGTTTTTTTTTTTATTACAACCCATAAATAAAAATTTACAACAACCAATCAGAAAAGAATAATTCTATGAAAAACAAGCGAAAGGCTTGTTTAGGGTAAGGTTTTTAAACACCTGTATTAATAAACACAAACAATTTTAGAAATTCGGATAATTTATATTACGTAAAATTGGGAAGTAAAGAGTTATAGTGACAGCCCTGATTAAAAACTGATTTTCACCTACGTCATATTATTTACGATTACTTTGTCACCTCGGGTTCTGATGATCATAAACTTTATAAGTTTCGTTATTTAAGGATTGAAGTTAATTAGCCGTACCTACAATATTGTTTTATCAATTTGAAGAAAAAATGTGATTCAATTTCATAACTATGACGTCCATGAACTTAAAGTGAACCATGACAACCAATTTAATTTACTTCTATTTAGTAAGTTACTAATTAAATCACCTGACTCGTTGGCGTAAAAATAAATGGATATAGTAGACTAATCCAGCAATGACGTAAAAAGTAACCCTTTACAGAACTATGAAAAATTTACAGAAATATAAATAAATTTAAATCTAAATCATGTATCATTGCATTACAGATGATAATTGCTCAGCTAAATTATGCACCGTATGTAGCTGTACCTAGAAGGTTGACAATAAAATCATATTATGTAGCTGAAGCGTTTGAATTTTGAACATTTTTCACCAAGCAATACTGATAGAGCAAGACTGGTATGATATTCCTACCATTTTCATTCCATTTATGCTTAGACGCTCTTGAAGGCAGACCTGAAGTTCATTTGTTGGAAAGTCAATGCTGAAACTCCTAAGCCTGTTACATTCAGGCTTAGGAGTTTCGTTCTTGTTACTAAAGTACCCCGGTTTTTTTTTTGTTTCGCTCCACGGGAAGGGCAGGAGGATAAAAAATGCTCTGACGCATACTCTGGCGCGCGCGATCCAGAGTTATGTGGGACTCGTCCCGACGCCTACCAGAACCTCTACCCACTAAAAAACCCCCTGTCGGCTCGTGCATTTTTGCCACTCAGCCTTCATCTGAGCGATGGCCAATTGGAGAAAGAAGCCGCGCTAGCGGGGCCCAGAATGGTTCACCCGCTGGGATTTACATAGCACTGAAGGTGCTCAAAGCACTGAAGGTGAATACATAGCACTGAAGGTGCTCAAAATGAAAAGTAAATAATTAAAACATTAAAAATTGAAAAACAAATTGCATTAATTCGGATTTAGGTTAGAATTAGAATTTACGTTAGAATTAGAATTTACGGCCTGAAGGGCTTCGTGATCTAAAGTTAATTGCTAGGGTTCGCCAGTGTAAGCGTTTCTCGGTCTAGCGACTTTGAATTTCGAATCTAAGACGGGAGCAGTACATGAGACTGAATCTCGAATTAGCGGATTGGGATGGGATTCGGCGCGTTTGAAGAACGATTCTGAGAGTGTTTTTAGGTGCTGTTGCACTGCAGGTAGTTCAAGATCTCTGTGCAGGTCCGCGTTGCGCACGTACCAAGGTGCGTTTGTGGCCCTGCGGCAGAAGAGATTTTGAACTGATTGATTGTTGGGGATACGACGGCGTTTGCAGTCGAAGTAAACCGCAGAGCTCTTCTCTGGGTTCACATCGATACGCCATTCTTGAAACCATGCACCGAGGGCCTTTACAGCCTTTTGGATTCTGGTCGTGAGGCCCGGGACACTGAGGCCTTTGGTGTAAAGGGCAGTGTCATCGGCAAAGAGGCCGAGTTCGACGCCTTTCGGCGGGACGGGAATATCGTTGGTGTACACGGTGTACAATAGAGGGGCGAGGACTGCGCCTTGAGGGACTCCAGCCTTTATGGGACGAGGCGCGGAAAGCGTGCCTTCATGTTCAAATCGAAACGTACGGTCTTTGAGAAACGACGCGATTATTCTAACTAGGCGGTCCGGTAAGCCTATTTTGTAGAGTTTATAGACAATACCGCTGTGCCAGACTTTATCGAAAGCCTTGGCTATGTCAAAGAAAACTGCGACCGTTTTAAAATGCTGCGGGTAGAATCCGTTGAGTATGTATTCGACGATTCGATGGACTTGCTGATGGCAGGAGTGCTTAGCGCGAAAGCCGAACTGATGGGGAATAATGAGAGGATGGCCATCCATTGGAAACAGATGGTTCCGCAGTCGAGAGAGTATGACTCTTTCGAGAAGTTTAGACATTGCCTTGAGGAAGCTGATGGGTCTGTGATTAGCCGGGACATTCAGAGGTTTACCCGGCTTGGGAATGCCTATGACGGTCGCTTCCTTCCAGGCTTTTGGAAAGTAGCTATGGTCGAAGCAGGCATTGAAAATGATAGCTAACAAGGTAAGCACCTGTTGAGGCAGGTGCTTAAGTGCGTGGTTGGAAATGATGATGGGGAGAGAGTCTCTGCGGAGAACTTCTTCCTCCACCGCCTGGATATGAGAGGGATTCGCGGGTTGAGTGCTGGGCGAGCATTGAGACGCAACGTTGTCGGTGAAGCATTCGGCTTTCTCTTCGACTTCGAAGGCGATAGAGCCATCGGGACGAGTGAGAGGAGGGACGTGAGAGGCGGCGTCTACGCGTAAGGCTCGGGCCATACTATAATACTTCGTCGTTCGATCGTTCATCTGTGCGTCTCGGAGTTCCGCGAGGCAAGACCTAACTCTATAGGCGGGCGTGGGATATTTCTTGGCTCTCCGGAGAGCCGCGTTCTTAGCTTTGATAAGATTGCTAACGGCTAAGGGAAGCGTGGGTTTGCCTTGCTTAGCAACCTTTTCGTTGTCACTGATGGCTGAATTGATAGCATCAGTGAGAGAATTTACTACTGAATCTATTTTATCAGTGCTATCTAATTGTTCGGGCGAGATCGCGAGCGGAGAGTTCGGGGCCTCTAAGGCTGAAACTAACGTTCTTTTTAAGCCTTTCCAGTTGGTAAAGGTCTTAGGAGAGGTGACGTTATCGTCAGGCGGTCCTAGCACGAGGGAGACGGGGCGGTGGTCAGAGCCTAGGTCATCGAGTGGTTCGATAGACCTAAGATCGAGGTTAATTTGCTTGACAATTGCAAAATTGAGGATGTCAGGAGAGTGGTTCGGGTTGTTGGGATAGTGAGTAGGAGTGATGGGAGAGATGACGTCTAAGTCGAGTGAGTTGGTGATGTCGAGGAGAGCGATACCGCTGGTGTTGGTCGATAGGCACATCCAGTCAGTATGCTTGGAGTTAAAGTCTCCAAACATAATGACTGAATGGCCGAGGGCGAGAATGGCCTCAAAGTCGCTGCGGATAGGTCTGATGCCACTAGGTATGTAAATTGAAGCTATGATGATGGTTGAATGACCAGTCATAGCCAATCCACACACAGTGGCTTCCATGTTGAGGAGAGGAGGGGTAGGAAATGGACAGCAATGAAATCCTCTTTTGTAATATATAGCAGTGCTGCCGAAACCGTCGGAGATGGGCCTATCGTTACGGATGAACGTACTTGGGAATAGCGAATCCCCTGGCGTGGTTTGCAGTAAGCCATATCTCTTGGAGAAGCAATAAGTCTGGCTCGTTGTTCTGAAGGAACAGTTTGAGCTCAGGAAGGTTAGTATTGAGACTACGGACGTTAAAAGAAACTAGGGATAAGCCCTTGGGTTTGATACGAACGGACGCGGGATTTGCGGGTCTTATTTACGAATTTATATAAAAATAAAATTTATAACGAACTTAGAAGCGAGTGATGCTCGGCTAACGCAAATAAACGCTCTTGAGGCGAGCGGGTGGCTCGCAGTTTGCGTGTGAGTACGGAAATTTCGTTAATGTCGAAGTTTTGAATGACGTCGAACACGGTCTTCATGTCCTCAGCCAACGACGACTGAGGTGAAGACGACGGAGCAGGACGCGGCCCTACGGGAGCTACGGGAGCTGGGAAAGAAAGTTTCAGGCGGAACGGCCGGACGCTGCCTCCAAGACAGAGCCGGAGTAGGCGTCGGCTGAACGGGCTTTGTTTCCGGGGGACCCCGGTTGCGCCGTGGCGGGAAGTTAGCGGGAGTGAGCGGCGGCGCCGGTTCAGGCGCGGCCCTCTTAGCGATGGAGCGCGGAGCGCGCGGGCAACCCCTGTAGTTAGCTGTGTGGCCAGACTGGCCGCACAGCACACAGGCAGGGGGGGAAGTGGATTCGGGAGTGCGAGTGCACTCCTTCGTTATATGTGGATCCAGGCACTTAACGCACCTGGGGGGAGCTGAGCAGTTAGCCGCTGCGTGGCCATAGAGCTGGCAGCGGTGGCACTGCCCAGGGTGACCGCTGGGGTTGGGACGCTCGACGGAGATATTCGAGAGTCCGCAAATTGTGCGAGCCTCTTTGAAGATTTCCTTCGAGTTGGGAGTATTGGATAGGATTACTAATGCTAAAGGAAAACGCCTACCGCGGTTGGAGTGCATCTTGTGCACTGCTTCGGCCGGGAAACCCTGGGACTTAAGGTCCTCGAGGATTTCATCGTTCGCGAGCTCGAACGGGACGCCCCGTAGTACTGCGCGGATCTTACGTTCCTCCGGGAGGGCGTAGGTGTGATATGCGATTTGTTTTAATGAAAGTAATCTAGTGAACGCTCTAAAATCGTCAATGGTCGCGACCTGGATTTGAATCGAATCGCCTGCGTTGGTTGCTTTGACATAGTTATTTTTTTGCTCTTTGCAAAGATTAGATACCGCGGTCCATCGCGCTTTTTCGCGGATAAAGACGGGTGGAGGGAGCTGAGGCTTCGGTGGGACGGGAGCGCAGCGCGTCGCTGGCTTCGATGGGACCGACGGACACGCAGTTACTTCGAGCGATTTTAATGGCGCGGGGGCTGGTGTTGAAGACACCGGGGAGGGGTATTGAGGATACCGAGGCTTTCTTCGAGCGTTTCTTGGAGCACTTGGCGACTAGCTGAAACGCGGGCTCAATAGAGCCGGTTAAGGTGACGGCATCTGACGACGTATCAGACGCGGGTTCGGAGTCGCTCCCGGGAGCGGGACGCTTGCGACGCGACGCGTGAGAGGATGTGACCAATTCACAGTCCATCTCGGACGGGACAGGAGACGCGGGAGAGCTGTAGACCTGAGGGGTCTGGACGTTGGAGGTCTGAGGGGCCGGGGTTGAGGCCTGAGGGGCCGGGGACGCGATAGTTGCCTGTAAGGCCTGCGTTATTACGTCATCGGATAAGTTGGCGCCGGAAGCAACGAGTGCCTGGGCGAAGTACCCCGGTTCGACTGTGCTTATACTTAAAAGAAGATTGAACCGTCCCCCTGTCTCCACCAGTCAATAAAACACATGAAAGTTCCACCCGATTATGGTGGCGTGCCAAAAAGCTGACTAAGAACGAGCTTTGTATTGCCTTTGTATTGTGACCGCCATGATTGTGATTGGAATTCTGAAATGTCATAATTCATTAGTTATTCATTTTGGAGGGCGTTCGTCGTTTGGATACTTGGGGGAGGGACACTTGCCGAGCTAACAGATGTAGATAAGAATAATTTTGAATAGACATAAAGAGACACTTTAAATTTATTTTCAAAAAATAATACTCGTGAAGATTCTTGCCAGTTCTTCTTCACGAAGGTTTTTCCAAACTGGCGGTAGAGTCATGCTTTATTCAATGTAATTGTAAAAATTGTCAATGGTTTTTTTTATTTATTTATTAGGTCACCAACAAGTTTACAACAAAAAATTCACATTTGGACGATAGTTTTAACAAGTTATTGCAAGTCGTAGACTCAATTATAGGTGACAACAGCATACAATGTTATGACAACAATCAACATATTTAAGTATATAAGTTAATTACATTATGTTACTTACATTATGTTACTTACATTATGTAAAAAAATAAATGAATGAGACTTTTCTTATTACTTATACTTATACCTACTCATACAATTCCTAGACAGATCATACAAATATAAACAGTCACTCATGCTTTTGACCAAGTACCAAGGATTAAACTGATTTATTGAGTTACAAAAAATATTAATATTAACATTACCAGATTTAGACACTGAATTATAATAAGAAGACATTTTGTTTAGGGGAGAGAATGAGCCTAAGTTTGTTTTGGAACTCCAAGGTGTTATTAAATTGTAACGAGAAATTCGAGGCAGTTTAAAAGGAACGTTAATGTTTATCCGTGACAGTAATTGTGGACTGTCAATGAAGCCATTTATAAGTTTGTGGAGAAATACCGAAAAGTCGACGTAGCATGCTAGACAGCATGTTACGTCGACTTTTAAGGGATTTCATTTTAAAATAACTCAACCTGTCATTGTAGTGAGGTAGCTTTTTGGCTAAATTGTGGTTGTACGTTAAGTGCCACAGAAATCTTTTTTGAACACGCTCAAGCTTTTTGATATAAACGTCATAGTGTGGATTCCAAACCACACTACAGTATTCTAATCCACTCCGCACGAGGGCGTTATATAATTTTATTTTTGTTTTAGGGTTTTTAAATTCTTTAAGACGAATCCGAGAGTTTTAAAACCTTGTGTGACTATATTTTCTATATGTGTATTAAAACGTAATTTAGTATCTAAGGTAACTCCCAGGTCGCAAATATATTTTAAACTTTTATGTTTTTCATGTCCAATAGTGTATACTAGAGGTTATCCTGCTGCGAGCAAAATTGACAACAAAACATTTATTTGTATTTAGAGACAAATTTTTTTGTGTTCACACCATTTAACTAAGTTATTCAAATCACTTTGTAGGAGTAGATTATCGTCTGGCAAGTCAATTTGTTTAAGGATTTTGAGATCGTCAGCAAATAAATAAAATTTAGAATAATTGAAGCATTGGTATATGTCATTGATGAAAATGTTAAAGAAGACTGGTCCGAGAATTGAACCTGGAATTTTCAAGAAGAAATTTTTCTGGAATTCCTCAGAATTCCCAGAATAAACATACATTAATAAATACAAACAACCATGACCTGCGAACGAACATCTGTGTTCATCACACAAATGAATGCCCAGGAAATGCAACTCGAACCTGGAACCTTCGGCGTATGAGGCAAGGCTACTTACCACTACACCACTCGATCGTCAAATTTCCTTTAAGTCGTAATTTTCTTTAGTAAGGTTCCGTTTCACCTCTAAGCAGTAGCTGAAAATCAGCGATTTACTCTCTGGGTAGATATTGACGCTGAGCTGTGGCCGATCGCACTGCTACAGCACATTACAAGATTTTCCCCGATTATGTATTTTATTTTTTGTTTTTTGTAAAAATAGTGTGTCTGTAGTAATCAATAAACAATTTATCTATCTGTCTTGTAAAAATTATTGTGCCAACCCGAAATAGGCAAATGTGGTGGATTATAAATTTTCCGACACCTTTTCAACAATCACAATTAATATTAAAGGCTTTTCTTGAATAAAATAAAATTATGTACTGACAGCCGTTGCCCTCATTTTTAATACAACTAATTCTGAAGTGAAACAAAAAAGAAACTTGTTTTCTGTATTATATTTAAATATAAATGCCAGATAAACAAAATATTAGAAGGCTTTTTTGCAAAAGTCTCAAATTCTATAGAAAACACGTGTAAGAATAATTGACATGTTATTTTTTCAAACAATAGTTTTTATTTGTATCCGTTACGTGTCAATTGAGTTGTATTTGCGTAGCATAAAATAGTAATATAATATATTTTTCCTGAATAGTATGTTAAATAGTTTTACAACCAGAAGGACCGCCCGCTGTGATGCGCGTAGCTCGGGTGCTTGCGAAATAAAACAACTTTGGTTATGTTTAAATAGATAAATCATTTCTCTTCATATTTATAGCATATTTTCCGTTTATGTTTTTGCAGCTCTTCTTTTTTTGACATGTATCTGAGGTTTAAGATTTCTTTATTCCTCAAAAGATTACAAATCACTTACGAGAAACTAAAAGTATTTTAACATTAAGTTACAATAATTTACGAGCATACTGAAACAAAAATGTGGGTAGTTTCAAAAGGAATACAATAATAAAAAAATTACGGATAGCGACACGAGATCATCACATCACATCGTGATGTTTCGGTTATACAAAGAAGTTTAGAACTGTGCGTTCACACTACATGTTTTCTTTTTATTTTTTTTACTTGTTTTTATTTTAAGGTAAAACCATTTAAAATGTGGCTATCAATCAATCAATCAATATCAATAAGATGTACCTATCATATTCCCGGTCATTTCATTCAGTTCGTCGGTCCATTTACGGAAGACCAACCCCACGCTGCGTCTTCCAGTTAATACCCGTGATATTACCTTAGGTTTTCATGATTCATCATATTAAATAAAACACTTTTAACTAAATTTTACCACTTTTAATTATATTTCTACATTTAACCTCGACGTTTCGGTACCCTTTTCTACCTTATGTAAAGGGACAGCTGACAAAGTTGGACAAATTATTTGGCGCGCCTCAACAAAAACAATGTTCAAACGGCTCACAAAAATCTGTCAACATCTTCGTCCAGTTAAATCAAGCATGCCCGTACAAGATCCAGGTGTTTACGAAATTGACTGCGGCTGTGGGCTTTCCTACATCCGCCAAACTAAACGGGAAATGTCAACCCGCGTCAAAGAACACGCAGCAGGTATCAAAAACAAAGATATCGGCAACAAAGTCTGCAGTCTGGGAACATTCCATGGACACCCATTATTTGAGGTAGTGAATCTGTAAAAATTGTATCAAAGCAAAAACACTTCTTACCTAGAATTATTAGAGGACCCATTGAAATTAAGAAACACTCCAATTTCAAAAGAGAAGATGGTTGTAAGCTTTCTCTAACATTCTTATACTAAAAAATACAAAATCCAACAAACCTGAAAATCAAGATACGTTTTGCCTGTGATCCATGAGTCCCTGGCTCTCTTGCTTTTCAATTTCTTAAAAACTGCTTACGTACTAACTTTCATTAGTCATCTCCATAAATATTTAAAAGTGCGTAGGCAAATATTTTACTTTGTGTTTTCGTTTTTGCAAACGAAATACCTATTGATTGTACAAAATGTATTCTGTATACTGGGTAACCATGTTTTTTATGACATGTGAGGTATTGTTTTGAAAGCTAATAATTAATGTTATCTTTCTGTCACTTCTTCATTAATGTTTTAATACAAACAAGTCTGATTTTAAAACTGCCGAAAATAACCCATTTTTACTTGCAAATATGCCTAGAAGCTTAAAAGAATTAAGAAATAGATACCTCATAGATGAGCGGGCAGCGTCTTCATTCGGAAAAAAAATGTGTTTTTTTGTAATTAATTTTGATTAATTTTATTTGTTCATTTAATTTAATTTATTATTGTAATATATGACTTTTTAAAGTGAATAATGAAAAATATGCTTTTGATAAATGATTTTTTTGTAAACTTTTATATGTAATCAATTTTAATGTTCATACGAATATTCACCAGTCACTATGGCGCACATGGTTGTACTAATCTATACTATTCAACATCTAAGCATTACCTGGATTATGAATAAATAAATTGATGTTATTTTATTTAATTAGAAAGAAAACAAACCTATTTGTCTAAAACACAAACAAATTTAAGCAGGCATGGTTACAACATTTGAATTAGCACTGTAAATGCGCTTTTTACATTAAAATAACTTAGCTGTTAATAGTGACCAAACATCGAGTTCTTTCAGAGGTAATGTTCTGTTTAATACAGACATCTAAATTACAATGGTCATATGTTATTTAAGATTATCAGTTTCCACTCTGCAGTTATTAACAGCGGTATATTCGCATATATTTCATAAAAATCTAATTCGAGCAACACAAATACTGTTCGACTGGAACTTCAGTTACTCTATCTAATATTTCCTTAAGTTTCCATGATTAAATTGCAACCACTTTGCAACCGGATTTGGTCGCATTTAATATATTTTGTTCATTTGAACTCGAGGTTTCCGTACCTTTGCAGTTACCGCGCTCCCGAGTGACTGTTCACCTTCAGCTCGACGTTTTGGTATTTGGTAACATGTGAAAATATAACACATTTGGTAACATGTGAAAATATAGCACATTTGGTAACATGTGAAAATATAACACATTTGGTAACATGTAAAAATATAACACATTTGGCAACATGTGAAAATATAACACATTTGGCAACATGTGAAAATATAATACACGTGCTCACATGTGAAAATATAGCACATTTGGCACCATGTGGAAATACAACACATTTGGTAACATGTGAAAATATCACACATTGGCTCATCTGTGAAAATATGACACATTTGGTAACATGTGAAAATATAATTAAACGTGATAAAATCCGGTTAAAAAGTGTTTTATATACTCGATATACTTAATAATAATCATAAAATATTATATATTAAAACATAGGCAATAACCATTTTACTCGTATTATAATTTGTGTGAAAAAAAATCGTACTGCTTGGGGGGCTTAGTTGGTTATTGCAATTATTGTTTAGTAATTTACTTGAACTGAACGGGCACATTCTATTAGTGGTTCTTTAAATAGTTACTATCCCATATCCTATAAATATTAAAACTATTATACGAGCCCCAATGCAAAAGAGTTTGCCTAGTGCCAAATATATGGCTAATATTCGAAGTAAAATTTAGATAAATAAATTTAACTTTATTATTTCAATAAATACACAGTGGTTTTAAACACTTATTGAAGTTTATTTTCAATTTAAAAAGTAACAAAATATTTCCCTTTTTAAATAAAATATAATAAATTCTTGGGGAGCCACCAACGCAATAAACTTCGTCCATTGCATTCAACGATGATTGGCATCGACGCTACCAAGTCTTCACATTGTTGTGTAGTTATTGACTCCCAGACAGGTATAATTTTTTCCTTTAGACTGCTGTTAGACCTTGCTGGATACTTGCGCAGCATTTTCTTCATTTTCCACCATATGGTCTCAATCGGTGACAAATCTAAACTACTTGACGGCCACTCTCGGATCTGATTCCGGTTAAACCAAGCCTTGGTTGTCCTCGCAGAGTGACAGGAAGCACTATCTTGTTGAAACGTATTGGCATTACGATGTTTCAACGTTGGAATCGAAGGCACGAGACTTGTTTTCAGAATGTTTTGGTGCTCTACTGCATCTTTCTACAAAATGTAGACTACTCAGATCTTGTGCTGACATGCAGCCCCATATCATTACTAATCCAGGAAACTTCACTTTTCTTTTAATACAATCGATATGAAATGGTTCCTATTTATTTCTGATAACTTTTTTCCGTACATCACCGATCGTCACCTCAAATTTAGACTCATAAATCCATATTATTTCACGCCACTGGTCTGCAGTTCAATTTTTCATCAACATCTTTTCCGAACTTTTTCTTTTTTTGGAGAGGCGTGAGTAAAGGTTTCCCTTTAGCAGTAAAAAGTCCATAGCCCAATCGTTTTACGACCCTCTTGCAAGTATCGATAGATACATCTTTGTAAATTATCTCTCTCCACTTCAAGGTGAGGTTTCCTGCCCAATGTTTGCCAATGACAGTGACGCATCATGTGACAGATAATTTATATTTTCAAATCAAACTTTACTCATTTTTCAATTAAAACAGGTAGAATTGAGCGATTTTTAAATACATATTTTAGTAAGGGAAGTTTTTCTTTAAAAGTACCTGATTAACAACAATAAGATGGAGAATGATATTTGATTTTTTTTTAATTTAAATTTTTTTTAAAGGCTTCTTTTATGGAAACGTAGTTAAGTTGAAAACAGGCAACCTTCGCAATAAATGACTGGACGAACTCTTTTGCATTGGGGCTCGCATTATTGACAATTACTTATTCATATTAACGTCATAAAGAGCATAACTACCACCAGTTCTGAGAAACCTTCGTGAAGAAGAACCGGTGGTCGCTTTATGTCTACACAAAATTATTCTTATCTGCATCTGTTAGCTCGGCAACTCTCCCTCTCCCCAAGTATCCAAACGACGAACACCCTCAAACGGCACCCGTTCACGAGTTAACGCGGGATCTAGCCATCACCCTCCTCAACTATATTAGAGGGAGTGAACGTAAATGTTTGTCTATACGTGTGATACTCACTTGCGCAGACGCTGCTTAACGGCGCTCAATATAGTTTTCACACATACTACACATAAATTAGGTACGACTTGAAATAACACAGGCCAACTTTCATCCCAACATTATAACGGGAACTGAATATTAGACTACCGAAGTCGCAAACATAATTTATTACTAACTTGAACGACGAAGTTTGTTTTCAAACCTCAGATACAAAAAGAGGTGTGATAAGTTTAACCGTTTGTAACAAACAAATAGACCGGTATTTTGTGTAAAATAGCCGAGTGAATCGAAAGTATTTGAAAACCTTATATAAAAACGAGTCTAAAACACAATAAACTCCACAATGGTAATAAATAAATTGCCTCAATTACTCTAGAAATAGACTTAATTGTATTATTGTTAGATACGCGAGTTAGCAGTTAAGAAAAAGGTTCACCGCAGATCAGTCACGTGGGGAGACATAAGATCCTTACTTTTCATGTAATTAATGTGCCCTGACTTTATTTTTAATAATTAGTGCCCAGTATTATTTTTTTATATAATTTAGTAACTAAGCATTTAATTTTAGGACTGACTGACTTAACATGGCCGAGTGGTAGTCTGTAGTGTAGCCTGTCTCATACGCTGGAGGTCCCAGGTTCGAGTCCGGTCGGGGCATTCATTTATGTGATGAACACAGATGTTTGTTCTCGGGTCATGGTTTTTGAAATTTATATATGTATGTTTATTCTGGGTCCCTGTGCTGTGTGGTCATCCATAACACAAGCTCTGCTTACTTTGAGAACATAGAGTCGGTTTGTTTGTCTGGGGATTTATTATTACGAGGGAAGATTGAAAAGTTCGCGGCCTAACATAGATAGCGTTGTCATATTATTATAAAACTACCCTCATAAGAAACCTAGAATCTTTGTCAGTCTCTGTGCAATTTTTCTCTGAGATACATGCGTAATTATTTATGTTATTGAACATTAAGTGAGAGTAAGTTTCATTAATTTTGAAAATGGATAGTTTAGAGCACCATGCCGTGATCAAATACTTCCACAAGAAACACTTTACTCCAAAGCAAATTCATGAAAATATGGTGGCTACTTTAGGAACATCTGCTCCGTCGTATACAATGATAAAAAAGTGGACAGCTGAATTTAAACTGGACGAGAGAGCATCAAAGATGACCCCCGCTGTGGACGGCCTTCTACAGCTACGACTTCGGAAAACATCGAAAAAATATGTGATCTCATCATGGGAGACAGAAGATTGAAGCTATCTGAGATAGCTGAAGCTCTAGCGATTTTATATGAACGTACACAAAACATGATCGTTTGCGAATTAGGGTTCCACAAGGTGTCTACAAGATGAGTTCCGCGGCTACTTTCAGTTGAACAGAAACGAACTCGGCTCACGATTTCTAGAGACTGTTTAGAGCTTTTTCAAGTTGACCCAAACAAATTTTACTATGGACGAATTATGGGTTCATTCCTGAATCCAAACAATGGAATAGATCCGGATCTCCGACCCCTAAGAAAGCCAAGGTGTGTTTTTCAGTAAACAAGGCAATGGCATCGGTTTTCTGGGATTCTAAGGGTGTCATCTTGGTTGATTACTTAGAAAGAGGTCAAATATAAATTCTGCATACTACTACGTACTAAAGTATAAAAGACCAGGATTGTTGACCAAGAATGTTTGGTTTCATCAGGACAATGCTCGTGTTCACACATCTGCAGAATCGATGGCTCAAATAGTGAATTGTGGTTTCGAATTGCTTCCTCATCCCCCTTATTGACACCTGACTTGGCACCTTCTGACATTTACCTATTTCCAAAACTAAAAATACACTTAGGTGGGATGAAGTTTTCTACCAATGAGGAGGTCAAAATGGCCGTAGATGCCTTTTTTGAAGACCTTGACGAGACCTTCTATTTAAATGGGATCAAGGCTTTGGAGGACCGATGGACTGAGTGCTGTGACCAGGGAGGAAAAAATAAATATAATAATAAATAAAATAAAAAATAGCATTATTCCCGTGTTTTCTTATTTAGGCCGCGAACTTTTCAATCCACCCTCGTATGAAGTGAAATATTATTTATAATTTTATTACATAATTACATAAAATTATTGTATAAGACTCTTCCATATTTTTCTGAAATCATCCTGTGTGTGGTCTGTTGGCCACACAATCTTCAAAGTTAAGTTTTTGTGGTTGTTGAGTTGGAGAGAAAAACCAGTAGATGATGATTTTCTTTATTGAGAACGCAGTTACATAGTTCAGTTGAAGTTGTGTTGATGCCGTGGAGGCTAATGCAGTTCTGATTGATTTTTACAATTAGCATAAATTATTTGAACTAATTCTGACTCGCGGTACGTGCCAAATTGTCCGGTTTGTGCAAACCGTACATCCTGCCACATCGTCATCTTGTAAATTATTTTAATTACTGCTTTGATTGTCGCCACTATAAATGCAGTTTTATTACAACTGACCTCTGCCCCGAGTTCCTTTGAAAAATGACTTTTATTTACGATTAATTCAATTAGTTTCATAACAAACTTAACGCCTCGGGTTTTCCGTTCAATTATTGAACACGTGTAGAGACGGATGAACTTTGTTTGAACGTTCGCACGTGTTTCCGCCGCCTCACAAACAATCGCCATTTTCCTACTTTCCTTGTCCATCAAGCACCGCAGGATATGTCAAGTAGGCATCAAGAAACAATCCCAATTCTGATTTCAAGGGCGCTGTCAGCATGGCACCTGGTGGTGGTCATGATGGAGTAATATTCAGATTATGTAGCATGGGTTTTGTATTGTTCCAACAATTAAAGGAATTAAAGCATTTGATCGTTAACGATAATTTTTTTTAAAGTGAAAAATTGGAATCAGCACGCGCCGTGTTCTCAGATAACAACGTGCACGCCTTGTCATCTTCACACAAATGTATGCCCCGACCAGGCTCGAACCTGGGACCTCCGACATACTTATGAGGCAGGGTTACTACCACGAAATGAAATAAAATATTTATTTCTCAACAATGACAATTACTTGTTCTTATTGACGTCAAATAAAACATGACTCTACCACCAGTTCGAAAAAACCTTCGTGAAGAAGAACTGGCAAGAAACTTCACAGGTATATTTTTTTCAAAATAAATTTACAGTCTCCCTCCCCCCGAGTATCCAAACGACGAACACCCTCAAACGGCACCCGTTCACGAGTTTACGCGGGATTCAGCCATCGCCCTCCTCAACCATATTAGAGGGACACAGCCTGATGGACATCTGATGGACCAGGATCTCAGCAATCGTAGGTCTAATTTAATTTAATTTTTTTAAATTTTATTTCTAATTTGACGCGACAATGTAGACGCGATTATTATGGCAGTCGAGATCTTCACATGAGCCGCTCTCTGTTTCTATCAAAATTAAGTACAGGCATAAGAAATAAAGACTCCATAATAAGTATTTTTATGTAACTTTCTTTATTCTTAAATTTTTATTTTGATCTCCTTATGTAAAATTTGTGTTTAAATAACGAGTCAATCTTTCAAAGTGGCGGGAGGGCACCGGCTCCCGATTCACGGGTCTTCCTTTTTCGGGAGTTTAGAATGTACGTACCATATTGTTTGACGGCCGAGTAGCGTAGTGGGTATTAGCCCTGTCTCACACGCCGGAGCTCCCAGGTTCGAATCCTTGCCCCGCGTTTCCCCCCCCCCCCAGTTCGCTGTGCGGTCATCCAGAACACAAGCTCCGCTCACTTTGGGGCCTTGGGGATTATTTATTTATTATTTATTTGCAATATATACGGCCTGTTTGGTATGGAGGTAAGTAGCCTTGCCTTCCATGCCAGAGGTCCCGAGTTCGAATCCTGGTAGGAGCAGATATTATATTATATTTACTCTCTAGTCATGGATGTATATGTATGTTTATTTAAGTTTATTTCTAATATTTATATATTCAAAAAAAATCTATGTGTGTTTATATATTTCTTAAGTTTATTTATCCGTTATCTAGTATCCATAACACAAGTTCTTAATGATACTTAATTTGGGCTAGATAATGTGGTGTGATTGTTAGAAATATTTATTTATTTATTTATTAATATTGTGCTAGTTTTAAGTAATTTCTGTAAGTTCAGCAGATGTAAATATATTTAATCGAACGATGTTGTTGGGTCTTGGAAGGCAGTGATGATTTTACATGACGCTTTCTTTTTAGCCAGAGATATTTTTCTTTCCAAGCTCTGTTTTAAATGTTGAGGCCATAGACTCAATTACTTTTCAATCGACGTAGAAATATCACCCCTGTTTTCCGCAGTCGGCTAATCAGCATAACAATAGACGTAATGTTGGAAAACAAATTAGCGACATAATTATGTGAATAATCATGCCTGATTTGATGTCAAGCGGTGAGGGCAAAAAGTCATGTAAAATTTTTCCTCAACGCTCGGGTACAGTCAGCAACAAAGTTGGTTTTATAATGAACTAGAGGCAGGTACTTGTGCGCGCTAAATACCTAGCGGCCCTTAGCAAACTAGATTGCCGTAGCGCGTTCGCGATTAAGATCATTTTTGCGTGCAGTCGCCAGCGCCCGGAGAGAGTAGGTTTAGTTGACAAGTCAGAAACGCCATTTTTTGTAGATTTGTCTGCTACGAAGTAATTTTAGTAATCCAAAGTTTTTGTGCACCCCTTCCCTAACCGGGTGTGGATCCGATGAAGGCTCCATAGCAATGCCGTGCCACAGCCGTAAAGGTGCACCTTACTATCATGGACACTATAAATATTAGGTATTTTATTTAGTAGTGGAATAAATTGGGTTATTAATATACCTACTATTACTATTATTAATAATAGTTCTATTAATATTAGGCGTTTTATTTAGTAGTCGTTATTGGGATTCTATGTCGACTAATGACGCGTGTCTACCGTACCTGGGCTTCAGTTGGATTGCCTTTGTTCCATTAATCGCATGGCCTGTTCCTTCCCTTTGAACGGAACACAACCACGACAAGGTGATTATTATGAATATTAAAGTCGTGAGGACCGCAGTACCGCGCCAGAAGAGATTTTTACAAAGGGACCCTACTACCACTATAGATTCTATATGTTGTATTGTAGCTGACTGTACTCTGTGCTTTGAATGTAAATAACTTATACGTAAAGTGTTTACATGGATTATAAATTAATTATTTCCTACGTAAGCATTATGAAAACTTAGAAGTTCATAATGTTACGGTAAACAGAACAAATAAACAAGAATTTCCTATTTACCGAATACAGCACACTATTGACTGTACACAGTAAGTAAGTCAGACGCGTAATTGTAAACTTGTAAAAAAATCATCATTTCAAAAGGTAGCTACACAAATATATGTAGGTAGGCACCAAAATCGTATCAAGCCACAGATGGAAAAACATTTCAATGCTGGATAGCAACGATATTATATGTATTGATGAAACAATGTTGTAGATCTTGAACTTTGCTATTATATTTTTGAAGGGTCCTTCAAAGTTGAAATAATGAATCGTCCATATATATGCACGTTAACGCTTGTTTTTATATTACAGAATTGATTCCATAATAAGTATTGGTGATTTTAATAAGCCCATTCCACCCCTTTAGATTACTTTTAGTAAATGCTTTTTTTTGTATTCTAAGTCTACAACGAAACAAAAGTTTAGCTATAAATTACTGTTCAATTAACTGTTGACAAGTTACAATAAAATATTTGAAAAACATCTAAGACTGGAAAGCAAACTTCCATATCAACCACGCTAACAATAAACTGGATTCGAACCTGGCCGTACTATTACCTCCTTACATATGAAACTGGCGTTTTGTCGTACTGGCCACTTTGATCTGTATAATCTCCTCTTTTGTTAAGAATTCCAGTTTCAAATTTATACAGCTATTTACTCACGAATTTGTATTTCAAAAACCGTAATTCATTTGTTTTTTCCTCTTTTGGTTTTTTCTTTGCGTCACTTAGTTTACAAAATGGAATACTTGAAATATAGCGTTATTTACGAGTACGAGTTCCACCGTGGCACCAGTGCTACAGAAACGGCTCAAAGTATTATTGCTGTGTATAGCGGCGGTGTCGCAAAAGAAGACACGGTGCGTTTTTGTTCTGGAAATTTCGACCTGCAGAACAAGCCCCGTGGATGGCCGGAGAACAAAGTTGATAATGAAGAATTGAAAGCTATTGTGGAAGCGGATCCATCGCAAACCACGTCCGACTTAGCTGTAGGCTGCGGTGTTAGTGACAAAACCGTTGAAGCAAATTGGGAAGGTAAAAAAGTTTGAGAGGTGGGTACCTCATGAATTCAGTGCAGCAAACCGACAAACGCGCGTCGACTGCTGCGTTACATTACTCAACCGGCACAATAATGAAGGGATTTTAAATCAAATCATTACCTGTGATGAAGAGTGTATCCTGTACGACAATCGGAAAAGCTCATCGCAATGATTGGACCCTTACTAAAAGTTACTAATGAGCGTTTGGTGGCTAAAGCTAGCTGCTAAACAATCGAGACTGGTCAATCGCTCTAGGCCACTGCTGCTTCAGGACAATGCTAGACCACACACTGCACAACAGACGGCTACCAAATTAGAGGAGCTTCAATTGGAATGTCTAAGACATCCACCGTAGGTACTGCCCGGACCTTGCTCCAACAGATTACCATTTCTTTCGAAATTTGGATAACTTCTTGCAAGGGAAAAAATTCAACTCCGATGGGGCAGTCCAAAGCGCCTTCAAAACTTTATTGATTCCTGTCCGAATGGTTTTTTTAGTAAAGGGATCAATTAATTACCTATGAGATGGCAAAAGTGCATAGATAGCAATGGTACATACTTTGATTCAATAAACATATTATATTTAAAAAAAAATTACTTTATGTTCCTCCCTTACAAAACGCCAATTTCATATATAATGACCTAATATATTAACGGGATATTATTTATTATTATTATATATTATTATTATTTTATAATTTATAATAATAATATTATTATTATTATTATCTAATTCGATAATATATATAATCCCGTTAATATATTAGGTCATTACATATGAAATTGGCGTTTTGCAAGGGAGGAACATATATTAGGTCTTTACCTATGAAATTGCCGTTTTTCACGAAATAAATGAAGCGTAATTTTTTCATATATTTTTTATTTCTATTAATCAAAATAATCACCCATGCAATCAATGCGTCTTTGCCAACGCATTGGTAGCTTATTGATGCCTTTCTTTAAGAAATCAGCTGGACGGGAGGCAACAAATTCTTCAAAGGCATTTTGTACAGCTTCTCGGGTATTGAATTTTTTTCCCGCCAAGAAGTTATCCAAATTCTGGAAAAAGTAGAAGTCTGTAGGCACAAGGTCTGGTGAGTACGGCGGATGACGGAGAACTTCCAACCCCAACTCTTGTAGCTTGGAGACCGTCTGCTGTGCAGTATGAGGTCGCGCGTTGTCGTGCAGGAGCAGTGGAGCCGAACGATTGACCAAAGCTGGTTGGAGACGTGCGAGCTTCTCCATCATTGTGTTCAGTTCTTCATAGTACACATGTGCAGTAATGCTTGTCCCGTTTGGCAAGAAGCTGTGATGAATTACACCCGCGTTAGACCACCAAACAGTGACCATCACTTTTCTAGGGGTAAGTTTTCGTTTAGGGCATTGTTTGGGTGCTGAACCAGGGTCCAACCAACTTGTTGAGCACTTACGATTGTCAAACAGGATCCATTTCTCGTCACAAGTAACAATGCGGTTCAGAATTCCTTCATTTGTATGCCTGCTGAGCAGTGCAAGGCACGTCTCCACGCGTACTTCGCGCTGGCGGTCATTGAGTTCGTGGGGTACCCATTTGTCAAGCTTTTTTACCTTGCCAATTTGACTCAAATGGACCAATATTGTTTTGATGCTAACGTCGAAAGCTGCTGCTAATTCAGCCGTGGATTGAGTTTCATCAGCTTCCACAATTGCCTTTAATTCGTCATTGTCGACCAAAGTTTTCGGACGACCACGGGGTTCATTTTTCAGGTCAAAATTTCCAGAACGGAAGCGGGTAAACCAATAACGGGTGGTGCGTTCGTTTGTAGTGTTCGCTCCGTAAACGTCGTTGATGTTGCGTGCCGCTTGTGCCGCTTTACTGCCACGACTCGCCATTACTCGAATTTTTAACTTATCCATGATGACGAAAAATGTTCGAAAGCGTTGAAAACAAAACAGTAACTATTAAACAAATGACGATTTTAGAAAAAGAATTCCATGTTTGTCAAAAAAAATTAATTTGAAATTTGAATTATCAGTAAAAAAAAAATTTTTTTTCATTTGAAATGGCCAGTACGGCAAAACGGCAGTTTCATAGGTAAAGACCTATTATAATTGTAGTTGATATTTCAATGTGGAAAGTCACTGTACATGTAGTTAAGTAAATTTATTGAACAAATTGTGCAATACATACTTCATACTTTCAGATTATTGTTTTTTGAGGGCAGGTTTTAGTTTTTAAAATTATTATTCATGATAAAATTGGTCGTTCACGCTCTGTATATTTATCGGCTAGAGTTGATCAAATTCAAACTCCAACCAAATATTTATGTCTTAACATTGCCAATTAGGTACACAAGTGCTTTCTTTGACGTCCATAAGAACAATCTTATTGACCTCTTTTCTAATATAATATCATTGCTTATTGACGTCAAATAAAGCAAGACTCTACCCAGTACGGAAAAACCTCTGTGTAGAAGAACTGGCAAGAAACTTCACAGGTATAATTTTTTCAAAGTATTTTTACAGTATCTCTTTATGTCTTTCTATACAAAATTATTCTTATCTGTATCGGTTAGCTCGGCAAGTATCCCTCCCGCAGCTATGAACGATGAACACCCTCTAACCTAACCTTACCCGTACCTACCCTGGATAGACGTGTATGTAACATATTCGACTCCATCGTCACTTTCCATCAGGTGCAGTGGAAGTGAAACTCCCAGACAATTAGACTAAATATGTATTTGCGCTGCAACAACAACAAATTAGTTATAAGCATTAATTGTATATAATGGGTTCTCACTTCGCACTTATGTATGCCTACACATAGGTATATAGCTTAGCATAATTTTCCAGTCTTTAAGTCAAAAGGTTATTTACCTAGGATTTGTAATTACTAGGTTCGAATTGATTCGTTTTAATAAACATCACTGCAGAAATGTATAACTATGGGGATTTTAAGTGAAGACTGAATAAAAAGGCATTGAAATAGGGTAAAAATTTAATATCTTATAAGAAAGGCAAAGAACTACGCCATACGGTCTGGTCTGTTGTAAATATATTTTCTTCTTCTTTTATTGATGATGATGATGATAATGATAATAATATTATGCATAATGATGATGACGATGAAGGTGAAAGACTATAGTGAAGTGATAGCGTACGTTTACAAACAACGCGCGGACTTGAACGAAGCAAAACGAAAAACACTCCCTACGGAGTGTAGGATTGGATCATTGGATTTTCTGTTTAATGCTCATCTCCATGAGTACTCACTGCGCAATACACTATCATCGTTATACACTAAACACTAAACATAACAAAAAAAAGCAAAATCAATGAAAAGCACAACTTGCTGCACCGAATGGCCGCCAAAAAGTCCACGTAAAGATATAAATGTTATGTTTTTTAAAAACTTGGGCGTTTCCTGTTTAACTAAACTAAAAACGTTTTAAAACGATTGCGAAATCTTCTTTGTTGTGTGCTATGTTTTGAAATCATTGGACTGTTCGCAAAGATTTCAGTACTTTTGCAATGATACGTATTTCCCGATTATACTACAAGGTATGTTATAAGTTAAAGCTAAGTATTTCAGATTTAGACCAGTAGAAATGCAAAAAAAGAAAATTCAAACATTTCGCGTCTTGCGATCGTTTCCCGCGGTTACGTGACCACAACAATTCTGCGGTCTCGTCATATTCTTCATAGAGTTGCTTGATTTTAGAGCCAAATAAGGTACACGTATATTCTGGGAAGTTACCCTGAGCCTCCACGGACTTCGTCGATTATACCTATTTGTTTCATTAAACTCAGATAGGTCTGTGATAGGATGGGTAACCTATACCTACCTGTAAAGCATAACATCCATGGGTCCCTAACATCTTCGAAGTTTAGAATGGTATGTAGGTAGTTACGAATTATTTAGTCTCACACAAAATATGTTTAATTTTGTTTTAAAGAGAAATTATTGAAGTCACTATGCTTAAAGGCCAGATCCATTTTCGAGAACTTCGGTTTTGAGGCAGGGCTGCTCCCCGCTACGGCACTCGGCCGTGAATAACTATCAGCAGGGCAGTTCTCTAAAATAAGTGACATTAATACGTTATATAATTAGCGTATTAGTGGAGGCGCCATAGGGTATTGTGGGAAATGAGTATTTGACAAAAAAAAATTATTACACATTTAAATAGTTTATCAACAGTAAAGAAATATTGCAGAACAACCATTATGTTTAAAATTAATAGTTGTCTAGATACAGCGATGTGTTTGAGGAGCTGCTGCGAGTCGCCGAAACACGCTCCAAACAAAACGGTACCGAGTCGTGACGTCACAACGTGTGAATCGTACAAAAAATTGTATGGACGTTTGGATAAAATATACAATAGCTACGTAGATAATACGTTTACATGCATACTGTTTTAATAAAAGTTGTTATACTATTTGATGTCATTAGGCTAATAATATTGAAAAAATTAACTTGTATTTTAATAAGTTTTTTGATCCGTTTTTTAGTTTTCTAATCTGTATAACGATATTGAATCAAAACTTTATTTTTTAAACAATGTTTGGGTAAAAATAACTTATCTTTTCTAAATAAATGATAAAAATTTGCGTTTTCAAATTTTATCAAATAGGTACGCAATTGATTGTACAAAGTTGACGGCAATATAATTTTGGTGGTCCATTTTATTTCAGGCCCATTAGACAGGGAGATCACGGGAGATCATGTAAATCATCTGAGTAAATACTTCGGAGCCACTTGAGTGATCGTTTTAGCGACGACTTCAAATATTCACTGCTAATGAACTACAAAAGTTAACACTTTTTAGTTTATTAAATATTGAATAATTATTTAATATAAACAGTTTTTAAATACCAAAAAGCATTAGTTATTTTGTGGTGAATAAACTTATTAAGTATGTAACATACCTGTATTCCTACCAAGACATTTTTAATAAGGTTTAGTGAGTTATTTATTGCAAAAGTTAATTCGAGACATATCGTAGGTTACACAATAAAATTTGCATTTTAATTGCATAAACAATTGTAATGGTTATAATAAACGATATTTTTTTAGTTACATATTGAAGTAAGTATATAAGGTTTAAGCAGGGAAACAAGGAACCCCAGGCACCTGGTCAACCGTTTTTTTTGACAGTTGGCGCAAGCCAATTTTGTACACACTTCAATACTAGAAATAATTGTTTAATGTGTAACTACTAAACTCATACAATACACAATTTATTCTTCTTTTTAAGCTTCTCTGCTTCAATTTATTGGCTTGTGTGTATAAGTATATGTGAGTGTGTGTTGGGTGTGCACACTTTCGTATTTCAAGCGACCATACTCAGAAGGTTTTCGGTGCCCAAGTAATTAAGTGTTTTAGCCATGAGACTAGATGCTTTTTACAATAGTATGTTGTATTAAACTTGTTGATGAAAAAAATGTTGGCGTAACAAAATACAATTTTTCTGAGCATTTTGCCACCAAACTTGCCGTCAACATCCAGACTCATAATTTGCAGCAAGCATCCGCTCAGTTATGATTGCCGCCGCCGCCTAAAGTAATAAAATAAAAATGTATTAAACGCCATCTAGTATTTTCATTTTGGACTTTTATGTATGAGCTCTTTATTGTACTCACATGCTTGTAAACTTCAGAATGATAGTCGCACCAAACGCTTTTTAATGTAAAAATGCGTTAAAAGACAATAGATGGCGCAATTCCACAATATTACCTTAATCAGCTGCTTAAAGTGCTACCGTTTCAACCTGTTTCAATTTTTTTTTGAGTGTCTATTGAACTTGATAATTTAAAGTAATAATATGCAATCAGCGAACTTGTTTCCCAGAGTCATAAGTTATGACTCATGACTCATAACATAGTTGAAACCTATGATTTCTATATTTCAGTAAGCCTAAAAATGATAATTATTAAAGAATATTATTATTTAAATTAAAATTTTATCTGCAGCCATGCAGAATGTTTGCGTTTTAATTTAGCTGGTAAAATATTAATTTAAATGGAATTTAATAGCAACAATACATTTCTGTGTTAATAAGTATTTATTTTTATGTGCCTATGACAATTAAAATACCTAATGGCGTTACCATAAAATATGACAATTTATACAAATGCACACACTTTTCATTAAAAGGTTATAGATCTACAAAGGGTTAAGTCCATTTTAGGCCGTCAGTAAGCTTTTTGTTTCAGCACTTAATGGACGAATGGAATGCACGATAATTCGTATCATTTATGTAAATGATTATTAAAAAAAGTATCAGAACTAAAATATTTCCCAATAAGATTATCTCAATTAATAAGAAACTAAACGTGAGGAGTCTCCCTACAATAGCTGCGCAACGTTGGGGTTACTGATTTAATGCAAAAGAAGTTTTGCTGGTGGATTATTGTAAAGATAAAGGCATAAAGCTTTTCATAAACAGTAAAGTAAATATATAAAGTATACATTTAAAACTAAATAAATTAAATCAAAAACATATTACAAACTTAATTATGTTAATTGTACAATCTTGCAAAGCATTATTTCGATTGCAACTATAACTTTTTGTGAGTTTTGTTTTTTTTTAGTTCGGGATCCCTATCACCAAACTTCAAAATTCAAATACATCAATCCAATATTCGCTCTGTTATTTTGCAACAAGTGGATGTGCTCTTTCAGTTTTCCTTTTTTTTGACTTTTTTTCTTCCCATGTTATTTCCTTTTTGATTTTCCTTTATATTAGAACGTATTTTATCATAAAATAAACTAAATTATCCAAAAAAAAAACTCTCCTGTGTTAGACAATAAGAACTCAAGCTAAAAACAAGCTTCATAAGCGCGGAAGGTTAAACTTGTTTGCGTCTATTAAAGTTGCACGGGGCTAGCCGAAAAGGTGTCTAAACGCGACAAACACTCGCTTCGGGTCGAGAGATAATATGGCTCAGCGCATAGCGTCAGTTTCTCGCATTTTGAGACATCCTCGACTTGTCGCGGGTACAAACCTCTTCCTTTAAAAGCCTTTAGGTTAGTCTAATGTATAAATGTGTTTTCTTTCTATATTCTAATTAAGATTCTGGTCACGTGACTCTAGTGTTGTACGTAAGATTTCCTTTGACTTCATTATTTAATTTAAATACCAAAAACAAAAAAGTTAGTTCAATAACCTTTTAAATACGGTTTATGACTGTATCGTCAATCTATTAAAAATAATCATGACGGTATTATATGCTGAAACATCATCGGCCGACGGCTCAAACACTATGGACTTAAGCCTTTAATAACAGTTCTGAATTTAAACCATGCATAGTTGCACAAAGCGACAGCTTTAATTATTTCGAATTTTTTAAAGAACAGTTGTTTATTTTTACATAACTTAAGAATAAAAACAATGATCTATTTTATTTCTTTTAAGTATTACATGCCACAACAAAGAAATGTAATGCAAGATTGAATTACAAAATGTAGGATTTATTTAATTTCCGGTTATTGGACTAAATGTTCGGCAACACAAACAGCTTTGTTGCGTTCTGCCTCACCCCTCGTCTCGCCCTGTGTAAGTAAATGAGTGAGTGAGTGCCCGTCGCAACGAACGAGGCGAAAGACTGTTGACGCTTTCAAACGATAAACCGTGTTATTATTTATAATTTATAATTTAACTAACGGTGCGATATCAAATATAAATTCTAACCCGTTGATTTCGCAAATCTAAATGTGGATTGCAATTTCCTAGCTTTGTTTCAAATTTAGTTGTGTTACAAAACAAAACAGTGGTTGTTTCCTGCCGACCTAAAAAAAATCTAAAACAAGTACAAGTTCTGTGCCGCCGTCTTGTTTATACCGATTAGTGCGTTCTTATCATTGCTAGAACATAATATTTTATAGTTCTAGACAAAGTTCACGAGTTAAATAACGTTGTATAATTCTTAAGTGAATAATGACTTGTTAACTTTGATGTAAAGTTTTAAAGTGAATTATATTCAAAAATGTCTTGCGGTTTTTCAAAATAATGATATCACAACAAAATAATAGAGTTCAAGCAATTAAAAGCAAGTTTGAAAATTTGAGTACGGACAGTGTGCCATTGATTGTTAGTAAAAAACCAAAGGTGCACCTGTGTAAACAATTTACTTCGGACACAAGTAATTCAAATTGTAGAAATGAATCTATCTCATCTGGAATTGATAATAAAGAAAATAAAAATAACACCAACGATCAATCAGAAACACAAAACTTAAGTTTTTCAACTGAATCTGACTCTTCAAGTGATGAAGTCCCAAAGCCGAATTCGAGTTATTTATACAATAAAACTGATGTTAATAGAAGCATAAGTGATTGTAAAAAGGCTTTGACTAGACAGATAAGTGATCCCGGCAAGAAGTTACATAGAAGTCATGCTTTTCGATGTGATCGTAGCCAAAAAATCAATGACAGTCCGAAACGTCATGGAAGCTGTCATGGTAGATCTGAATCTAGTAACTTTTTATTGAAGTCTCCAGAAAAGAGGTTGAGTAAAGAAAGACTTAAAAAGTTAGGTAATGTACTTGAGGATCGAATGCGGAAGGAGAATTTCGTTGTTACCTTAAGGTCTGATGATTCTGAAGAAATGAGTTCGCCGAGTGAGTCCATTCCTGATTCAGAGGTGCCGAAACATATTTTAGACCAATATGCTAAAGTAAATAAACATAAAAAGAATGATATAGAAAATAAACAAGATGGTATGACTGACAGTGGAGTTAGCTCAGAGACTGAAAATTTAGAGGATGAGAAAACAGGTGAAAAATCTAATAAGGTTAAAAAATTATTAAGCCATTTTGAAAAGCCTGTGGAAAAGCTTCCAAGTATTCCCAACTTGGAGGTGATGAATGACTTGTGTGCCAGTACTGAAACCATGAGAATAGAGCGTAAAAATCCACATCTTACTTTAACAGACACACTGAAAAAAGCATTAAAACAACCTCTTCCTATGGGACCACCTCCAAAAAAACCTCCACGTACATTTGCAGTCCAAACCATAACAGAAACTAATGAGAAACCTAAAAAAGATGCTAAACAAATGCTTGAAAAACTAGAGCAAGTTTTAAAACAAAGAGAATCCCAGTCCGTATCAAAAAACATCTATGATGTAGCCGAAACAAACTTAGCAACAGAAAAACCTAAAGAAATTCATTATTTATGCACAGAGATCCTAGATATTACCCACAAAACTTTATTACCTCATCAAAATTTGACTGATTCAGTTACTAAGTGTTTGACTTCTTTAAACTGTGCCATACCAAGTCAATCTATGTCAAGTCTTCCGTACACAAGAATGAGTATACACTCTGATTCTGGTTCTAGCCGTAATTCTGTAAAAATGAGTTGTTCATGCAGTAGTGATAGTTTGAATCAGAACGCAAAACGTCTTAGCACTTTTCTTGGCTCTCAACCTTGCTTAAAATGTCAAGCTAATGAGGAAAAGGACCTTAACTTTAAATGCCATTTAAAGTGTAGTTGTAAAGATGGAAATTCTAAATTTTTCATTGAAAATGAACATATATATGATGTTCCTTTTGTGAAACACTGTGAGAGTGCACGGAGTTTTCGCAGCAAGAATAACTATGGGACTTTGAATAGCAGTCACAACCAGAGCAAGAGTATGGAAGATTTAAGGACAGATACAGAAGAGGTAAATTCAAATCTTTTTTATTAATGGTTAAGGTGGAAAGAAATATATTACTTAAAGTACCTAAATCCTTAATAGGACAACTTTATTTCTTTTTGCTTTTTTAGTTAAGAAAATGAAGTAATTACCTACAGGTCTAGCATGAGCATTCTTTGCTGTGTCTTCTTCAGACATATTAATTGACTAAGCAAACTACTTGAAAGGGTGGAATGTGGCTTCCCTTTCAATCATTTAACACTAAGAAAAGCAACAAACTGTGAAATCAGTAGGTACACATAACCAATACTGTGGTAATTTAGTCAGGTTTGGATTAGAAAAACTTACTTAATGAAAGTCAGGTGAACCTATACAACTTGGAGCTTCAGCTTTTAAAAGGTATTATACCTAGGTAGACTAAGAGGAAAAAAAACATTTTATAACCAGATTTGATGACATTTCATTATATTTGTCGATTTTAACTCGGAGCCTTTACCCGTAAATAAACATGATGAATCTGGTTAAAAAGGTTTTTGCATATTAATTTAGGCATAATGATTAATTAAGGATGGGTATGGGTTCTGTGTAATTTTCGTAGCTCCAGACTCCATTTGAGTACACATCTATTCTAATATTATGGAAAAATAAAAAAATTATGTTTTATGAGTGAGTGGGTTTATCCGGGTAGCTCTGACACCGCAGGCATTCCATGGTCCAGTACTGTACAGTATCAAATGGTTGAATGTTTTCTTAAATCGGAACAGTAGGTCCAGAGTTTTACATTACATATAATCAAACAGACAGATCTTCGATCTAAAATAGTATGGAAGTATGTTTAATCCGGTCACAGCCAACAACTGTCTACTAAGACACACGAAATCGTTTCTGTGGCGTAAACGGTGGCACTGCGTTCTACGCCGAAATCAAGTTTGTGATTTGTTCACGTAACAAATTATTTGTTTCTAGATCTTGCTACTCAGCAGATAAGGTTGGTAGTGGCTGTACATCCATCTAAAAAAAATAAACTCAAAATCCTCTCTCCCGCGCTAAACCAGTCTTCTTCGAAACCCAACACCGGAGGCAATGGTATCTTCGCATGCAGCCGAGTGTGTCGACCTTCGTGACTGTCACACTCCAGTGCTTGGCTTAGATTTTAACACGTTAATGGATTGGAGTGTTAGAGAGTTGAAAGAGATTTAGTTTGCTGAGTGCTTATTTTAGAAGCCTTTTACAAGTCAAACCTTAAAGTTAAGTTAGAAAAGCCCCTATGCTTATATTTCCCTTTCTGTCAAATTCGATTAAAATTGAACAAAAAATATATGATAAAAATTTTTATATTTCTATAAAACGTATTGTCCCCCAAATATACTGATATCCTGGATCTTTACAGTTGAATTGTGCTTATGTAGGAAGTCAAGAAAGAGATCTAACAAGTACTTCAGTAGTAAAATTATTTCGCCTCAAATTTTAATGTCTCCCTAAACGTAAATAAAAACATAAAACAAGGACAGGTAAAGTGTTAAGAACCATGTTTCGCTTTATTTCTAAAACGTAATTTTGAAACATTTGCATAACGACGTAGTAACAAGAGTTATTCATTTAATTAATACCATTGTGTATGATTACTCGAGATTGGCCATGTTGTATAATTTTTAGTAACAGGGTTACGTTTTTCAACTCCTTATGTTACTTGCGTCATAAAACTTGACCATACTTCTCGACCTAGCCAACTAAACGAGCGGCTGGCCAAACAAGCTCCGCAAAAAATAAATAAACACTGGCATGAAATACGCCAATAAATTATTATATTAGTAATAGAAGTTTGACGGCCGAGTGCCGTCAGTGGTCGCCGCAGGTCCCAGACTCGAGTCCTGGTCGGGGCATTCATTTAAGTGATGAACACAGACGTTTTTGCTTGAGTCGCTTCTCGCTGTACCGTCATCCATACCATACAAGTTCTCCTCACCTTGGGGCCGTATAGTCTCGGTGTGTTCGACTGCGAAACTATAAAAAAAAGTTGTGCTGATGTCCGCATCTGAAGTGTCAAGTTTGACAGTTCTTGTTCATTGTTTCTTCGTGGCGCTACCCAACATTACCCGACACTATCGGGCAACAGAATCAAGTATGTGGAGATTAATGTTCGGGGAAAAATGACGCCCGGCCAATGACGTTCGAGTTTAAGCGAGATCAACAGAATGCGCAGATTACATAAAGCCCGAATGGGCTACTTAGGACAAGCCGAATATGTCGTTCGCCGGACCGAATATCTATAAATACTGCCCCTTACGTTGTATCTAGTTTTAATTTGTGATCTAAGATTTAGATACAATTAAAAACAAGATTCCATGGGATATCTTTCAAAATTTTATTATTTTTAATTTAGGAATCTTTTCAAGCCCGTTATTTAATGTTGCTTATTTATTTATTTATTAAATCACCAACAAGTTTACAACAAAAAATGCACATTTGGACCATAGTTTTAACAAGGTAGTCGTAGACTCTATTATAGGTGACAACAGCATGCAATGTTATGACAACAATCAAAATATTTAAGTATATAAGTTAATTACATTATGTTACTTACATTATGTTACCTAAGACAGTTAATTATATTATGTTAAAAAAATAAATGAATGAGACTTTACCTATATTATACTTATACCTACTCATACAATTCCTAGACAGACCGTACAAATATAAACAGTCACTCATGCTTTTGACCAAGGACCAAGGACTTAAACTGATTTATTGAGTTACAGAAAATATTAATATTAACATTACCAGATTTAGACTCTGAAATAATAAGAAGACATTCTGTTTAGGGCAGAGAATACATATAATAAAACGATCTAATTAACTCTTAATTTTAGATTTTGTTTAGCAAATACAGACTTAGGCCGGATTTCATCAAACTTATTATTACTATTTCATCAATAACACTTGATGGTAAAATCTCTCGTAAATTAAATTTTTTGTCAAAATCACTGACCTGTATATATTCTATCACACTGGACAGACCTTTTCGTACAAATCCAACTATTTTTTAAGCACTTCTAGCGAGTACTCTCAAGAAGTTAAAAATGCATTTTGCTATAAAATGGTATTTGCTTTGTCATGTTTTAAAGGACATTCTAAGTTTTGGGCCTGTCATACTCAAATGAAATTAGCACGTGATAATCGTTTATGTTCGTTGGCTTAATTGGCTAAGTCAAAATTTTAGGATTTTAGATGTTTTAGATGATTTTAGATGTTCATTGTATTAAATACTCCAACTTGCAAGAATATTTTCAGTCTGCAAATGAATAATAAAACAGATTTTTGTAATGCATTGCCTTTGCTAGATTATGAAATGATTATGTACTGATATGATAAAGATCTCTATCCTAACGCTCCATCCTTACTGAACATATCCATTTGAATAGTCTATATCCAAAATAAATAGGCGTGCCTACTGTAAAAGTAGACAAAATTGCTTCTTAGTTACTTATAATTTGAATTTATGCGCATATGACATAAGCTTTACTAAACTATTACAAAATAAAATCATTTTTCAGCTTAATTTCATCCTTTATAATTAGGATATATCAATATTTGTTTTACTGACTTTTTTAATGGTCGGTGCCTTAAACCAATATTTATATGTATTTGGCCATTGGCTTCATAAATGATGAAAATAATTGTTAAATGTCGGCTCGGCAATGCCAGAACCAAAAATCAATTAAAACTGGAGCAGTACCTTTGTGTAATATGATTTGTCAATTTTAGCTCGAAAGTACCCAGCATCTGCCAACGGGGCAAAAATAGCAGGCTATTAGGCACAAAAATAATTTGACAAATAGCCAGTGTAGTGTTATTATTATACATGACAAAAAATAAATATAAACATTGTCAAGTCCATCCGCCATCTTTTATTAATACCATGGATAACTCCACCTTACCGTCAAAATATATGATCAAACGAACTTCTTAAGTGAAGTTCGATCGATATTATATGAGTTGCTTCATTCGAAGATATATTTACTAACAAAGTAGTCCCTTTGACCTACACGGTAGCATCGCACAAATTAAGAGTAGTTAAACGACTAAAAAGTCTATACTCATGACGTTTTAGTTCCCTTTTTTCCCGCTAGTTTCTTCGTTATAGGACACCCCCGACCTAGCTTCATTATTTCAGAGTTCTAACCTTGCTTACAGCAAAACTTTATTAGGGTTATATCGTTTTCGATATTAAGCGGGCGGGTGGGACCTTTATATATCTTCGAATGAAGCAACTCATATAATATCGATCGAACTTCACTTAAGAAGTTCGTTTGATCATATATTATATTTCGTTGCTTCATTCTTCAGATATATTTACTAACAAAGTAGATGTTAAGAGCACAAGGTAAAGTTTAGCTGAATGAAAACCAATTGGCATATGATACACTATTTATTCATTGTTAAAAAGCATGAACAAAAAATTTTGCATTTATTAATAACACCTCAAAAATACTTTTAAAATACAAATTAATATCAATGACTTATTTATTTGATTGCAAGACTACTCTTGCGAAATCGCTTTGATCAACTACTGGGCGATTGTAAAACTTTGCAAAAGTTTGCGAGTTAGCGGTCCAGCCGGCGACGCTGCGGATGGCCTGCAGCGAGACTCCGCGTGCGCTGGCCGTGGACGTGGCGGCGTGCCGCGTGCTGTGCGCGCTGAACGCTGCCACGTCCACGCCACTCTCGTGCATCACGCTCTTGATCCAACGACTGATGGACTGAGAGCTGGCTGCTCGATAAGGACGCTTAATATTCAATATAAGGGAATCTACCTTCTCGGGCCTGAGTTTATTGGTCATCTGTATATAATCTTCGAGAACTAATGCGGGACATATACTGGGTCGTTCTCTAAAGTATGGTAAAACCAGGGTGGGCTGTTCGCGACCAGCAGCAGAGGTTTTAATAATGTCTAAAATACCTATTTTAATTTCATTAGGAAATATTTTTATAAATGGAAGTTTTATAACAGATAGGGTCTGCACGCGATGTGCAGTACTGAGGGCTAATAGAACTACTAATTTCTTTGTTATTTGAACTAAAGACAAATTACAATTGGGGTACCAATCCGAAACATAGTCTAAGACGACTTGAGGATTCCAAGTATAATTATATTTTGGTAAACTAGGCTTAAGTCTGTAGATTCCTTTGAGTAGTCGAGTAATAAGGTCGTTTGATCCCACATTGTTCCCTAATAAAAGTGAAAGTGCCGATCTGTGACTATTTATGGTGCCAAAGCTGGAACCCTTATTAAATTGTTCAGTTAAAAACGATAGGATCGAGGAAACTGAGCAACTAAAAATATCAATACCCTTATTGTGACAATAGTTCCACCATAATTTATACGTTACATTATACTGAGCCAAAGTATTGTTAGATAGGGACGAAACCATGACTGCTATGGTGTCCGCTGGGACGCCTCTTTTGCTGAACGCGAGCCGGAGAGTTTCCCTGCTACCAGGGTAATTCTCTGCGGTTGTGACTGATTCTGCCTGGAAAGAGAAATTATATCTTTGAAAAAGATCGGCTTTGAGATAAGCAAACTTTGAAGTAAAGGGAACCAAGGTTGAGAAATCCAATAAGGGAATATAAAGATACCGGTAGCTTCATCATTGATAATTTTATAAAGACTCTTTAAAATTAAAGGGAATGGGGGAAATGCATAAAAATCTATAGTCTTCCATGACAGAGTGAAGGCGTCGATAACCATAGCATCAGGGTCTCGTTTCCAGGAAACATACTTTAAACATTTGGCATTAGTGCGAGAAGCGAAGAGATCAACTTGCGGTTGACCAAAATACTGAACAACCTGTTGAAAAGCGCACAACGGTAGTTCCCATTCTATATCAAGGTTAGCCTTACGTGATTCTTCGTCAGCTTCAACATTTTCTCGTGAATTTATATATGAGGCAAATAACCAAATATTTCTTTTCTCGCACCATTGCCAAATAGATTTAGCTAAGTTATTTAAATGAGGAAATTGAGTTCCACCCATCTTATTAACATAGCTTATTGCTGTTGTATTATCTACACGTAATAATATTGCACAATCACGCATATTTTTCGCGAAGCATTTTAATCCGTTAAAGACCGCAAGCAGTTCTAAAAAGTTTATATGAAAATATGTCTCACATGTTTTCCAGTGACCATTTGCACGATTGTCGTTACAAAATGCACCCCAGCCCGTCCGTGACGCGTCCGTAAATATTTCCATTGCAAAATCCGGGCTTTTAAGAAACATAACATTTGTAAATATTTGTTTTTTCCACCACTTTAAATCATCTAAAATTTCATCGCTTAAATGAATTTGTATGTCATAATTGTTATTATTTTTAAGAGCTATATATTTAATCCTTTCAAAAGTCTTGGTATACAACCAACCATATTTAACAGCTGGGCAGGCTGATGTCAATGTTCCGATAAATTGTGCAAATTCTCTAACGGTACATGACGGTAGTTTTAAGTAATTGTCAACTAATTGTGCAATATGATCTCGTTTCTCAGTCGGTAAAGACAAAGTCAAATTGACGCTGTCAAACACAAATCCCAAAAATTTACACTGTTGTTTAGGTTTCAACCTACTTTTTTCAAAATTAATTATAAAGCCTAGGCACCGAAGCAATTTTATAGTGTATTTTACATTTTGTTTACATTTTTCATGTGTATCCCCAATGCACAAAATATCATCTAAATAAATTACTGAAGTGAATCCACGTAGCCTCAAGTAACCTACGACCTCACGCATAATTTTTGTGAATACTCGCGGAGCAATAGATAACCCATACGGCATACCCACGAATTCATAAGTTTTTGCTAAAAATTCAAAGCGTAAAAATTTACGATGTTCTTTTTTTTATCGGGGCTAATAGATAAGATTCCTTCAAGTCAATGCAAGCTAAAAAGGACTCTTTGGTTACTAACCGAGAAGCGGTTCTAAAATCTTCCATTTTAAAGTGAGAATTACAAAGGAATTTGTTGAAGTATTTTAGGTTTAGAATGAATCTTTTGTCACCGTTTGACTTCGGTGCCAGAAATATATTAGACACAAATTGATCTGGGGTAGGTGAGCAAGGGGCTATTGCTCCTAAATCAAGTAATTTTTGTATAGCAAGAGCCATCTCATGACTTTCTTTAGGAGAAAAGGTCACTGAGGGAATAACAGCCTGTTTAACCAGATTATTAGTTGGTAAAGATATACCTTCCCGGATCCACTTCAAAATAACGGGGTTATTGGTGATTTCAGTCCAACAATTAAAAAAATATTGAAGTCTACCGCCATGTACCTGCACTAACGCCGAGTTGGGGCACGATGTCTCGATGATTGCGGCCGAGACGGTGGACGCGGCGCCGGCGTGGTGCCTGCTTGGCTGCGTGCTGGCATCTGTTGCCTGCGGGCCTGCCCTCCTCGCCCCCCCCTGTTCGAGTGATAGCGAGAAGGGCCCATCCAGTTTCCCTGAAATCGTGGCCGTGTTGACGGTTGACTTGCTGATGCCTTCGGCATGTCGACGTGCTTTTTTATTTGCGACCCTTGTTTTTCGATAGTTTGAGCCGCTTTAATTTTTTCTGATAACTGATTTCCAAACAACGTTTCATCCCTTTCTTCGTTTTCTAAAATGTTGACGAACGATTTATCGAGGCCTCCGCACAACAACTTTGTTCTCGTTTCAGTTTCAATAAAATGCAAATCAGACAGAATCTTACAGCTATCTGAAAGAATTTTTATAGCATTCACTTTATTATCAGATGTCAATAGAACGGTCATCGCTTGTCCTATCGCTGCAATACCAAGTCCCAGTTGCTGTTGTTTTACCTCTAATTTTTTATCCCTGCCCCTAAAGGTCTCAGCAACAGCAGCAAATATTTCTGGATTTAAACTGGGAGCTTTCAGTAGTTTGCAATTCACAGGTATTAAATAATCTTTATATAACTGGTCTTTGGCCTCTCTAGAAAGCCCTTTGCGTAACAAGGGCAGCCATCGCTGAGCCAAGTCTTGGTGAATGTAGTCACCATATTTAGGGGTTTCATCCACAGGGTCTCCAAGCGCATTTAATATTTCTATTGGAAGTGCGGGTAGTTCCGCTTGAGGCGGTGGTACTTCAAAATGGTTTTCGTGCTCGTGCTGAGTATTTGTTGACGGTTCCGGAATTATTTCCAACACTGGATTAGGCATAGCTGTTAAATCACCGTCGGTTTCTGCAAATAAATTGCAACATTAATTCTCTTATCAGTACCTCCGTGTTAATTTAGAAATTATCATCCGGGTAAGAATTTTTATCCTTCGTGCTAACGCTGAGTTAGCATCAAGGAGAATCAACATATTTGGAGCTTACCTGGGATGCTTGCCGCATCAGAAGAAACCGATAAACGCAATATGCGTTTACGATGTGGTTTATTTTCCAATTTCTTAAGCTTATACTTGTAATAAGCAATTTTTTCTTCTGCACTCCTCTTTGGCATTTTTCTGAAAGATGTTCTTGCTACCGCGCACGAAAAAAGAATGAAGCTAGGTCGGGGGTGTCCTATAACGAAGAAACTAGCGGGAAAAAAGGGAACTAAAACGTCATGAGTATAGACTTTTTAGTCGTTTAACTACTCTTAATTTGTGCGATGCTACCGTGTAGGTCAAAGGGACTACTTTGTTAGTAAATATATCTGAAGAATGAAGCAACGAAATATAATCGGTGGTAAAAATACTATACCAGACCAAAAAACTTTGAGTATTTCTAGAATATTTAATTTTCCTTAGAATTTCGTCTTTTGTTGCTTTATCCGGCCTTAGAGGTAGGATACATTTGATGAGCAAAATCAATACTTAGAACCGCCTTAAGTTACCATCTGTTCGCTTGAATTTTAACTCTACTTACCGGATTTGAGACAATAAACATGTTTAAGTTTTCAAGCGGATATTACTGTGATATTAATTTGTTTGTTTACATTTAGGCAACGCAGTAATTTCGGATGTTAAAACAAAATTAGGGAACCGTTTTGTCATGCTGCTTTTATATCGATTAACACACATTTTTCGAGCATACGGCCTGATGGTAAGTGGTCGTCGCAGCCATGGACATAATCACCGCAGGCTCCAGTTCGGATTGCCTTGGTTCCAGTAGTTATGGCTGTTCCTTCGTGAACATGGAACACGAGCACGTAAACATGATTATTATGGCGGGTAAAGAGAAAGGACTTTAGTATCGCCCCAGACGAGATCTTTACCAAGGGAAATCTGCCACATTCACGTTTATATATGTATAGATGTAGCTGTAGTTCTGTACTATACCTGACATTAAAAAAAAACTTGTATAAAAAGTTTAAGCAATAGTGTTGTCATTGTAAAAATTTTACAAACTTGTGGGAGAAAAGTTGAAAGTAAAAGAAATACGTAATCTGGCTTTTAATTTCATATACCTTCATAAATTCGTTTTATGATTAAAGTTATAATCTACGGTATTTTAAAATTGTGTCGTAGATATTTCTTACGCACTGGAAACACTTACAGCAGTTTCCGACCCTTAAAAAACGGGGTCTCTGTAGCGCTTCTCGTTTAAATACGTTTAAATTCGTTCTTTCCTATATATTAGGCAGTTTGAAAGCTAGGTTATAGTCCCAGTTCATTCAAGCGTCGAGTGAAAAGGTGTCTCGTGGATAGACGTGTCACACCTTCGTCTTCATCGTCACTTTCCATCAGGTGAGATAGAAGACAAACGTCTCATCCTTTTTTAATAAAAATAAAAATGTTTGATAACTTTTCTTAACCTGTAAACCTTTTTTACGTATAGTTTGTTTATCTTCCATTTCGATATTTAAGTAAGTAAATTAAATTTTTAAATAACGTCACTAGAATTTTTTTAAGTTATTAACTTGAAAATCACGTTCTGAATACAATACACGTATTGCCAATAAAAAAAGACAATAAAAAAATAATAAAATTACATACTGATCATATAGAACGGCCTTATTTCTCTAGAGCGATCTCTTCCAGACAACCTGTTGATACATAGGAAATATCTATGGTAAACCTTAACTAAGTTAGTTAACTACCTAGATTCTGGAACATAATGAACGTAATATTCCGAGGTCGCGTTTTGCAACCCTGCCTATGTTACTCACGGATAAACGATACACTGGCTTTGCAACGTTGAAATAATTTTAAAAATCAGTACTTTTGGATTATGTCGATAATAAAAAGAACAAGTCTTTCTCGTTTATAATTATCAAAATCCCCGGACGAACTGTATGGCCCCTGAGTAGAGCTTGTTTTATGGATGACAGATACAGCGAACTGAGGGAGAACCCAGGATAAACATATGTGTATAAACATCAACAGTCATGGCTCGAGAACAAACATCTGTCGACCAGGGCTCCTGAGACCCACTGACGCCTCTCCTCCGATAATATTAGTACAGATAGATGTAAACTTAAGACATTATCATTTTCAAAGCCAGTTAATCCAATTTACGAATTAAATTCACGATCAACTATACAACTTTGGTGCTCAGTAATATTGAACAGTATCTCCATATAAGTGGATAAAGTACCGGTTGCAGTTACGCAGTGTCTCACCTTGAATACTTGTTTCATATCCTGTGTGGTTATGCCGTGTCATGTTGCGTCGATAGCTAATTTAAGATTGGAAATGTTCGAATGGGATTGGCGATTTTTAACTGAAGTTTAGGTTGCGGTGAGTTCAAGGGTTATACCTAGGTACTCTATGAGATTCTTGTTACAATTTTTAGTTTGCTTCAAATTCCATTCGGTGTATTTGTAGAGACTGAAACTGAAAAAAAAAATACGTGTGGCACTCGGAGACTGCCGCGGTAAAGCTATTGCATAGCATTTTTTATCAACTTATGCAATTATAATTATTTATTTATTTTTTTAATGCAGTATTTTTATATTCACTGTTGTACATAGATGATAAATACCTATACACCTATATACTTTCTCACAAACAGCTGATTACGGTAGTTTTCCAATACAACCAATGCCACCTAAAGGCGGGTTGCTGAACTAAAGAGACAAGCGTGATATTTCAAAAAGTCATTAAAAGTTCTGGTATTTTTCTATAGATGGAAAAACTAAAAAGTATCACCTCTGTGCCGGTCGGAGTGGGGGGTGTTAGGTTTTTTTCGTTACGGAATTTCTGGATTCGGTCCCCACGCTCAAGGCCCGCGATAGAAGCTATGCAATAGCTTAAAATAATTTAATACCTAATTGTTTCTTCATTAGGATCTGTAAAACAGAATCGAAATGTTCTATCGTAGGTAAAAAAAAACACGTGATGTATATCTTGCTTTTCTGCATCTTCGTCGTGACTGCGTAAATACACCTGAAGTTCGGCTTGTAGAGCGTAATGTAATGAAATGAAATATTGATTTCTCAACATTACTTGTTCTTATTGACGTCAAATAAAGCATGACTCTACCACCAGTTCGGAAACACCTTCGTGAAGAACAACTGGCTAGAAACTTCACGGGTATGTTTTTTTCAAAATAAATTTATAGTTTTTTTATGTCTATACAAAATTATTCTTATCTGCATCTGTTAACTTGGCAAGTCTCCCTTCCCCCAAGTATCCAAAGGACGAACACCCTCAAACGGCGCCGTTCACGAGTTAACGCGTAGCCATCGCCCTCCTCAACCATATTAGAGGGAAGTGAGCGACCCGGTAGACTAAGAGGAATCAAAATCGGCGTCTGGACCAGCTTAAGGCTGCCCAGGCCGAATAACCATCATCCAAATGACATTTGCACCTTATGTGATTTTTATTCTCAGCGGGTGACCCTCTAGCGGGTCCCCGCTTGCGCACCCACCTGCCTACCGGGTGTCGCTCCGATGAAGGCTGACAGCATTCCCATGCTCCAGCCGGCAAGGTGGTTTTTAGTGTGTAGGTGTCACTCTGGTGAGTCCCACATAACCCCCGCAGAGGTCGGTGTTTTCCTGCGGTGGTATGCACGACGCATCTTCTACCTCCCTCCCGTGAGGGTGTTGCTTAGGCGGCATAAAAAAAAAGCGGAAAAAAACCTCTCCCCCCTCTTTTGTCAACAATGTAAAGTTCATGAAATCGGTAATTAGATATACGACATGAAAGAAGCAGAAACAGACACGTAGTTACAAAAAAAAAGTATATAAACCAAACTATGTATTGTCTGAAGTGCGCCAAGCGAGTCGGGAGGGGGGGGGGGTCGCCACCTATCGTGGCAAAATTTGCATGCCGAGGGGATAGATGTTGTTCTTGTTCCAAGTACTCAGCTTAGGTGGGTATACAATAAAAGTAGTGAAGATCAAACTTTATTTCTGTACATTTAGACCTTAAAATAAATAACTGAAAATAACCAAAAAAAAAATAACGTACTAATTACGTTTCATCCTTTTTCCTCCCCTTAACTCAGAAATTATCGGTCGCTTCAAAAAGTTATATGCAAGAAAATACAGGTAGGTAATTGAACATTGAGCGATTTTTGTTCCATCAATTTCCAGTTAACAGTTTCCACCTTAAAATCAAGATGGCAAGCAATACACCAGTGGACTTACGTCGCGAATTTGAATTTACACTCCCAGGTGAAATACAATGTTGGCCCTTGTTGGTTATTCCAGGGCCTTTTTTCAGACATCCAGACTGGTCTAGTTGCTTTGGGTTAAAGTCCAACAAGCAATTAAATTTACGATTAGAACAAATCGTGATCACATCGAAGATGTACCTTAAAAGTCGTATACTTGTCGCATGCTATCGGATCGCTTACCATTTCTATATCTCCACATCAGAAGTTCTGTGAAAATAAATGAGGTTCAATTAGACTAATCAATTGCAAACACGCACAGCTTCGGTAGACACGCAACCTTAAAAACACTACGTTTGTACTTCTCCATACCACCTATGGCACACAAAAGGTGACAAGTGACAACCAAAATGACAAATGACACCTATTAAAAAGCGATATCTTCCAGCGAGTGCAGGTCCCATTGTAAAGAAATGTCGCGTTGTATAGTGCGACCGAGTTATCTGCGCTGTCAAGAATAGCGCTGCCTTCTACTTTAACATTTGTTTTACAACGTAGATGCCATAGGAATCTTTTAGTTCCGATTTTGTCTACTGTATAGATAAGTTGGTGGCGTTGTAAGTACTACTTTCGCTGAGTTTCTAACAGGCAAATTGAGGGTACTTTCGATTATATAGACAATAGGATGCAAAGAACTGGATTTTAGCAGTGGTTGGTAAATATTTGCTAAAAAAAAAGTTAAAATATCAATATTCATCAACTTCATAAATGCTGCCTGAGTGACAGACAGCCTGCCAACATACAGCTTACACCAGTTCACTTAGACGCTTGCGCAAAGGCGCAGGGCTGCCAACCGTAATTTCGTTCGTAATGGATTGTTCGGGTAAAAAACCGCCCGGCTTTGGCGAGATGAGCACAATGTTCTGTCCCAGTGGCACTAGATGAGTATGTATAGTACATAATACATTTGTTTTGGGCCGGCTGTGTCGTTCAAAAAATATTCCGCCCGAATATGTAGCAAGCGCCTCTTAGCTACCATATAACAGTTATATGTTATGTTATTAAACCATCTGATATACCACAACATTCTTCATATTATGGCTTAGAATCACCATTGCACGCTAGATCGAACACATGGGTGTGAAATGTAATAGTTTACAGTTATCTAAGGAAAGGGCCGATTGTCGATTTGTGTTATCATAATATTGGCATAAGTCTAGCGTTAACTACGGTATCTGTATCAAAACATTGTACAGATTCTAAATTCAACTCTAAATGAAACCATACAACATACTTATTTTGTGAGTGACAACACACAACCTCAACATTTTCGCGCCTATGCAAAGCTTCTTTGGCGCCCTCCAGACCCTCAGAAAGGTTCGGAAAATGAGAAGTGCATCAGATCATATAACTTTGGAATGAAATGAAATATTTATTTCTCAACATTGACAATTACTTGTTCTTATTGACGTCAAATAAAGCATGACTCTACCACCAGTTCGCAAAAACCTTCGTGAAGAAGAACTGGCAAGAAACTTCACGGGTATATTTTGTTTTCAAAATAAATTTACGGAGTCTCTTTATGTCTTTACAAAATTATTCTTATCTGCATCTGTTAGCTCGGCAAGTCTCCCTCCCCCCAAGTATCCAAACAACGAACACCCTCAAAAGGCACCCGTTCACGAGTTAACGCGGGATCCAGCCATCGCCCTCCTCAGCCATATTAGAGGGAAGTGAGCGACCCGTCACCCGAAATAAAATATCTAATAGCGATTTATTATCAAAACTCTCCTAAATGCCCTCTTTATAAAGAATTTGCGGGCAATCTATATTTAGAACCCGCCCCCCTTTTAAACCGCACCGGAGTTAAACAAATATAGATTTGTTTCAAAATAGCTGTCTAATGCAGTCAACTTTATTACGATACTGGTATTTAAATGAGTTTTGCAGGAATTTCCGTTCCAGTACAAGAATCGGGATCAAAGTTATCCCTTGTGTAAATCGAACCTGAAGTACGGTCAAAATGTGAAATTTTCTCCATTCAAAATATTCAAAAATTCAGAAATATTTATTTTATCATAGGTAAATATTTTTTTACACTTGATGAAAGTCTTCTTTTTCTTCATATTTATCGAGAGGTAGACTCAGAAAAAAGAAAAAGCCGGTGGAAAAAATTCCTCTCGGCACTCCTTATAAAAAAAATCTTTGACCAAAACTTGTTGTAGAATGTAAGGCGCTTGAATTTGAAATCTTTCTGATGAACTTAAGGTTGAAAACTGATTGACAACATTTTGTGGTAGGCGGATGGGCTGTAGACTGTTCTACCTCTTGTACTGGCGCAACATTCTCCTCTTGATCCTCACTTGCCTTCAACAGCCGTAGCTCCGCGTGCCAAGATATAATTGAAATTATCGCATTAATTTGTTAATTTTTAAATAACCCCAAACCATAAGTTACAATCAGAGATTAACGGCCGCACTCATAGAAGTCGAATCATTTAAGCGTTGTCCTCCGATCCGATCCTTTTGTTGAGCGAATCTAGATTTAGATCCTCTGAACATAATTTTATTCTTTTTTGCGTCTAAGCAGGCACCCTCCGTGTGGGAGGTGGGAAATGCTCTAACGCATACCTCGCAGCCGGCCTGCAAGGTGGGGGACTCGCTCCGAACTACTAGAGTTACTACCCACTAAAAACCACCTGTCGGCTGTGGTAAGGAATTGCTAAGCAGCCTTCATCGGAGCGCCAGCTGGTGAGCACAGATTCGCATGGCAAAATATACACTAAGCTAGCCTATGGCTGTGAGAATGTGACATCGACACAAGACGCATTCTAAGACCTGTCGATTTCATGTCTTGTGATTGGAGTCATATATATCCGTGCTACGCCTGCAGGTGAAATGGAAGATAAACACAATGCCAAGAAGTATAAATAAAAAAATAAAAATTTGAACTCCCCAATAAGTTAGAATGAATAAATAATTATTATATACTGTAATTTATGCTACATAATGTATTATGTACAGAGAAAGGCAATGTTTGTATGTAATCGATAAACTCTGTAATGACCGAGTGGTGCAGTGGTTAGTGACCCTGGCTCATACGCCGAAGGTCCTAAATACGAGTCCTGGCCGGGGCATACATTAGTGTGATGAACACAGATGTTTGTTCTCGGGTCATGGTTGTTCGTATTTATATATGTACGCTTATTCTGGGTTCCCCCCCAGTTCGCTGTGTGGTCATCCACAACACAAGCTCTGCTTACTTTGAGGCCATACAGTCGGTGTGTTTGTCTGGGGATTTATTATTATTTTTATTTTTTCCTAAAATTCCCGCCGGATTGGGAGTTATAAGCGCTACCCCCATGTTCGGACTGGTAGATTCGGGTTGGCAGATTTGTTGGGCGGCAATGCCGACGCGAACCAACAACTGCACCTGTCGGGAGTACCATTTGTGCTATATGAACGAAGCACCCGACTTTTCCAAAATAGCTCTCCTGATGGTTTTTTTGAAAGATATGGGTTAGTAGTAGATAGTAGTGAAATTATTTTCGTTTGTAGTAGAGCCAAAAAAAAATGTACAGAACAAAAAACATCAGATAATTTTTTTTTGTTTCATGCAAGGAAACGTTAGTGTAGTGCAATGTTTTTCATTTGTAGTAAAATAATAATCACAGAAAATAAATATTGTTACACTTGAAAACTTTCCAATACTAAATTAACTTCTCAATTTCAAAAGAAATCAGGTTACTACAAACGCTGGAAATGGCTGAAATGCACCTGTAGTGGATTGTAGTGCAAAGTTTTTCGTTTGTAATTAAATAATATACACAGAGTCCATTTGAGCTTTACGCAGCCGGCTCATTCGGCTTATCTCGACAAAACCCAACGGTGCTGGCCGGGCGGTATTTTTCCGAAATGTCCATCCACGCGTAGTGTACCTTGCCGACCGGCAACGCCGATAGATGCCGGCCAAAAGGTGTGGGTAGCGTCCCTTATGCGCAGAATACAGTGCAATTATCTTTAGTTTATTATTACTTTCAAAGCAAGTACAAAAAGTTGGTATATTTTCTACATACATGCTCAAACAGTTGTGTCAATATAATAACATAAAAGGAAACTGTTGATTCGTCATCCGTGAATCATATCATTGTGATTCAGTATTCGATTACTGTTTTAGTATCGATTAGTTTAATCTATTCGATAGTTTTTTTTTGTACGATTAGACATGGATCATGAATATGCATAGTTTTACAGTACCAAGAATAATAACAAATAAATCCCCAGACATCCACACCAACTGTATGGTCTCAAAGTAAGCAGAGCTTGTGTTGTGGAGGACCATACAGCGAATTCGAGATCAACCCAGAATAAACATACACACATATATAAATAGAAACCACAATGCCCCGACCAGGACTTGAACTTTGGATCTCCGGTGTAAGAGGCAGGGCTACAACCCTTAACGCCACTTGGCCGTATTTACCATTAAAAATTAAAACGTACAGCTAATTTATGACAAATGTCAACCTTGTATATATATATGTCAGGGCTTACTATCTCTTGTGCCACCAGATCCTTTTTATTCATCGTGATTTTCAGCCTAAAATTGTGATTGAATAGTTGGATGTAACACTAAAACCAATAACACCTCTTTGAAGACTTTAAGACACTTTATTTAAAAATAAAACTATATCCTGTTTCCGCCTATTCAAACACTTTCTCTGGACATGTACGTACACGCGATGTTCCAACAAGTTACGTCGGCAAGCTAATGTAGGAAAGTGATGCGACATTACTTTACAGGTGATGTTACTAAGTCATATCACACAGGGCTATACTGGATGAATTTTTTACCGTTCGTAAAGCTGGCACACATGCTAAGTACTTTTCTAAAGGTTTCTCATACAAATCCCTACGGCAATCTTGAAGGGAAAGTCGAATATTTTGTTAAGTTACGCAACATGGTCTCCTTGACTTGTGCCGTATTTCCGAACTGTAAAAAATGTCACCCCCATCCCCATTATCTATTGTGATTAGGCTAAAGAAGTAGTGTGGGGAAGTGTCGTGGTGACACTTCACTTCAAGACGTACCGATTCGATTTATCTTTTGAATATTCTGTTGTCATCTTGCAATTTACGCCGTGAGTTTTTTTAATAAAAATTTTGATTGTGACATCTAAAGATAGTTCACTTTGACCAACTTTGAAATCTAACGCGGTCACGGCGTCCAGTGAAGATAAATAAATAAATATAAATAAATATTTCTAACAATCACACCACATTATCTAGCCCAAATTAAGTATCATTAAAGAACTTGTGTTATGGATACTAGATAACGGATAAATAAACTTAAGAAATATATAAGCACACATAGATATTTTTTTTATATATAAAAATATTAGAAATAAACGTAAATACACATCCATGACTAGAAAGCAAATATAATAATACATCTGCCCCTACCAGGATTCGAACCCGGGACCTCTGGCATAGAAGGCAAGGCTACTTACCTCCACACCAAACAGGCCGACAAATGAAAACCCATTAATCACAAAGATGATCTATCAGGTCAGAAGGGCGTTTGAGCAGTTAAAAACTACCTGCAAAACACTCCGAGGCATGATCGACGCACCCCACCTGCACAATGAGCTAGCTCGCCTCTTTGTACCCAACGACTACACACGCAGTAGGAAACACCAACTGCCAGCTGTACCGTACAGTCGCACCTCAGCACGCGCCAACTCTCCGCTACCGCGTACACTTTCCGCACTCAACAGACTCCAGACGCAAATATCGATTTTGACTTGTTTTAGAAGAATGGCACAAGATACTTATATATTATTGCGAAACCTATTCTTTGAATTTTTAATTTTGTTGTATATTTTTGTTCATCTTGGATAATTCTATATAATGTACTCCTTATTTTGACATCGTTTTATTTTTATTTGTTATGACATTATTATAGTAACTACTTGTGACCAGTTTGTAATTTGTGACTCGTATTTTTATTTCTTAATATTATGAACACTTTTAATTATTTTAATGATTAATATTTCTTGTTTTTGATCAATTTGTAATTAATTGCACTTGTAAATAATGTAATTGATTCTTCTTTATTTAATAATTATTATTTTTATTCATATGTATTAATTAAATGTTATGACATGTAAAATTACCTATTTAACTTTTGTAAGTGGTCTGTAGCCGTTTAAGTTAAATTAAATTAAATTAAAATACCTAATTGAAGTCTATTTAGGTATTCGAGTTAAGTTTAGTATTAGGTTTCAAAATTCAAAATTCAAATATTTATTTCTCAACATTGACAATTACTTGTTCTTATTGACGTCAAATAAAACATGATTCTACCACCAGTTCGAAAAAAACCTTCGTGAAGAAGAACTGGCACGAAACTTTTCAAAATAAATTTGCAGATTCTCTTTATGTCTATACAAAGTTATTCTTTTCTGCATCTGTTAGCTCGGCAAGTCTCCCTCCCCCCAAGTATCCAGACGACCCTCGAACACCCTCAAACGGTTCTATAGTTAAGGTCTTGTCTGGGGTGGTTCTGTAGTCCTTTATAGCATAACCGACATAATAGACACGTTTACGCGCTTGTGTTCCGATTAAAGGAAAGGAAAGCCAGTGAAGTAATGTATAATTACTTAAACAACTTAGTCTTCATCACTAGTCCAGAGTGATATCACGTTGTGATATCACGTATTGCTTTTTAATACCATATAAGTCGCCGGCGCCGGCTTTTCACTTTCGTTGATTTAGCTGGTACCTCGATCGATATGTTTTATGCAGTTATGGGTGTGTTAGCATCCAGAATAGTTTTTATTATTTATCTTGGCCGACAGAGGTGCACGCTATCCTCTCGATGTGATGTCGTCTTCGTGCCATCACCATGAGCATCATCAGTAGCTGTCGTCGCTGTGGTTGTTGTATTGTTAATAGTGTCCATTGCTGTGTTTCCGACCGTAGACTTCTGTTGTAGTTATAATAATAATAAATCCCCAGACGAACACACCAACTGTACGGCCCAGCTATACAGCGAACTGGGGGGATGTGTTGTGTGCGGGGAATGTCTATTCGGGGTAATCAGAATAAACATACATTATGTAACTATAAACATGGGGTGAGAACAATTAATATCTGTCGGCCTGTTTAGTAAGTACCCCTGCCTTCCATGCCAGAGGTCCCGGGTTCGAATCCTGGTAGAGGCAGATATTTTATTATATTTGCTTTCTAGTCATGGATGTGTATGTATGCTTATTTAAGTTCATTTCTAATATTTATACATGAAAAAAAAAATCTATGTGTGCTTATATATTTCTTAAGTTTATTTATCCGTTATCCAGTATCCATAACACAAGTTTTAAATGATACTTAATTTGGGCTAGATAATGTGGTGTGATTGTTAGAAAAAATATATGATCTGTGCTCATCACACAAATGAACGCCCCGACCAGGACTCGAGCCTGGGACCTCTGGCGTATGAGGCGGGGCGTAACTGCCTTAACCTAACTACTGAACCGATTTAAAAAATTCTTTCACCATTAGATAGCAACATTATCCAGCAGGGACATAGGCTGTATTTTATCCCGAAATTGCCGCGGAATCTGGAGTTACGCGGGAGAAACCGCGCAGTGGCCTCTAGCAAAAGCTTTTTCACTTTATTGCCAACCAGTTAAAAAAATAAAATACACAAAAAATATAGAAATTAACCTATATAAAGAGAATTACAATATAGCCTCAAAAAGAGTTATCTCTTCCAGGCAACCTTCAAATTCATAATATGAAAATAGTGACTCGGAATTACTGTAGTTCTTACCTATTACTCTTGAAATATCTGGTTATAGATAACTATTATAAAAAAGACACTCCTTCAATCTAAAATCTTTTTTGTTTATAATCAAGTTTCTTTAAATGTTACCACAAGAATGTTACGAATGCCACCAAAGCCGCCCTGTGGCGATGAAAGTGAATCAAACTAGTTTGTTTCTCGACTGGTACTAAAGTATAAGCTAACATTACTGTTGTTATTTCGTATAGATAAAGCTGAAAAGTTCGCTTTTACATTTAAAAGCTCTAATCTTTAGTCATCGCACTAGGGACTGAAACACTATCTTCGCGTCTTGTGAACCGATCCCCAGACAAACACACCAACTGTATGGCTCCAAAGCAAGCAGAGCACGTGTTATTGATGACCGTACAGCGCACTGGGGGGGAACCCAGAATAAACGTACATACATGAATATCAACAACCATGACCCGAAAACAAACATCTGTGTTCATCACACAAATTAATGTCCCGGCCAGGACTCCAAACTGGGAGCTTCGGCGTATGAGGCAGGGCTGCAAACCAGCTACTCGGTCGTCGTTTCTCGTCATTCTTAATGTTTTAACTTCGGGTTATACAAAGGCCATAAAGTTGATGTCCATATTTATTTATGCAACACTTACATACTGCTTAGTACACACTCTACACTTTGTACACTTTAGCGCGTAAATCAACTGGGATCTAAATTCCTCACCATTGAAAAGAGTCTCACTCCCTTTAGAAATGAGAGATTATCGTCGAGCAAAGTATAGCATTATAAAAAACTTAGGTTCACGCAGATTCAAATCCCCTGTAGTGTCGATGTTTCCCAGTATGCGAGGCGCCTACAAAAGCCCGAACAACGCGCTAGCGACTACCACCCTTATCTAGGCCCTCCGCCGCATGTACCTACCTACACATTAGACTGAAAGAGAAAAGACACCTAATCAACTATGAGTAGAACTAAACTTGTTATCATAATCGTAATGCAACATATCAATGGCGTATATACTGGTTATGTGCGTAGGTACATGAATAGAAATTGCTTCGAGGCAGTAAGTCCGCCTACACAGCAATTTTGTTTGATGTACACTTTCATCTGTAGCTTGGGCGTTCGTTTATTTATTTTTCATACTGATTTTATCTGTGGCAGTTGGTTTGGTAAGGTGAGGGCGGAGTCTAAAGGCGAGCTGCCCTCATGTTTGTGCTGGCAGTATTTGTTTTTTTTATAATTTGCCAAAACCCGAACGGCTTAAACCGGTTGGTATTTTTTCCGAACGAGCATCTACAGTTCGCGCGCGTGCTTCGAAACAAAGTGCGATCCGCTTTTTTTGCACTGGGATATAAGTATACAAAAAAGTGAACATCAAATTAGTCAACGGCTGAATGGAATCGTTCTTTAGGATGCCGCGTGGTATAGTTTCATTGTAATTTTTCAGCCCCCGTATCCTAGGAGCTCGATTGCGAACTATGCATATATTCAACATTGCTGCCCGGTCCGAATTGTTGCCTCTAAGCGTAGTTGCGTCAAAGATGAACCTTTATTAATATTTATTGAAGCAGCAATTTTTTTTGGCTGTGTTTCATTATAATTGATGATGTCTGGAAATACTAGACTCACGCTGCTTAGGTCTGTCACTAATAATCGTTTTAAATAGGTAATTGGGTAATTGACACCATTTTAAAATGAAAATTTTATCATTTGTTTAGAAACATAATTTTTGGCCCAAACATTATTTTGAAAAATGTTTTTAATTCAATATCGAAATTATATAAACCATTGCCGGATATAAATTCGTCAATTTCATCAAGAATCCCACTTCCAAGACACTAAATTTGCACACCAGTAACTCAGAAAACACTGCCGCCCTCTTATTAAACAACTTTTAAGTAGTACTTGGAGCTAAAACTTGCAAGACTAAAAAAACTACAATTAGATAAAACAATTTGAGGTTATTTCTTTTTATTTAATAAAAACATTAGGGATAACCATCGACATAAAACGATAATGAATGAATGACAGGAATCGATTCCCGATTCGTATCGACATTTTGATGTATCGATACAAGATCCGATAAGACTAAATTGGTCAGTAATAATGAATGTTTTTACTTTCAGTGTAATTTAGTAACATTATGACTTTACAAAGACTTTTTGCCGTCGGAACAATATTGTGGTTGTTACTGATTCTTTTATTAGGTGAGTTTTGAGCATAATTCGTTCTGCTTATAGTTCCGTGAATTAATGTACCGCTAGAATGTGTCGTTTTTTGGTATAATAAGTCCTATTCGGGAGAAAAAATATCCTTTTTATTAAATATGTTTACTTTTATTTTTATATTCTAATTCATAAAACTACATTGTACATTAATATTAATTTCTAATGTTATTTTTTTATGTGGCAACTCTAAACTGGGTTTATGATGGCAAACGCATTTCTGTAGCGTGTACGCGTACCCCTCATACACAGGGGAGGTCAGCTTTATTGCCTGATTGCAAACTACCTAGAAGGGCAAACTTTTAGAGCTATCGGGATAAGCTAATTATGCAGATGACTAAAGTCGATTGTAACTTAAAGGGCAAAGATGTTATCAGAATAGGAAGTATTTATTCCAGTAGACGCACAAATGATAGTGCTACAATCGAAAGGCCAGGGCCAAGGCAACAGCCAGCAAAGAGAGTTTACAATGGTCACTGGCCATTCCGACTACAGAAAATTCAAAGAGGAACATTAAATACCTTAATTGCCTTCTGTGCAGCAAAAAGAAAAAGCGCAAGGAAACGAGGTTTAGGTATAAGATTTGCAAAAATCCTCTTTGCCCTGCTTGTTTTGAGGAATGTCATACTAATTATGTAGTAAATGTGACTGATTCTGAGTAATACAAAGCCTGATTAAAGAGTAACTCTTGTATAATATGAATAAAAAATATAAATTGATTTTAGAAGTGCATTTAATTTGTTTTTTTGTTTTGATTGTGTAATCTGGAAAGAAAACATAACATTTAGTTTATTTTTGTTTAGTCTGATTCTATAATTTAAAAAGTATAAAGAAGACTGATTGTTAATTCTTTACATGAATAAAAAGAAATTATATTTTTGATAAAAAAAATAATTTTGTTGATTTGTTGATGTCGATTATCGCTTTGCCAAAGCGATTAGATTTAATAATTCAATAATCAGTATGGGTAACATCACTAAAATGCCAAAGGGTAATTGACGTTTAATTTTTTACAAAGTTTTTTTCTGAGTCTGGTAAAGATAATAGATTTATATATCACTTAGAAAGAGGCAAAAAACTTATTATAAAATATGTTACATTTTGTAATATTTTTAGCTTCCTGACTATAAATATTACAATTGTTATTATGACAGTATGCATGTAAACGAATTATCTACGTGGCTATTATATTATGTTGTATTCAAACGCCCGTACAATGTTTAGTATGATTTATAAACGTTGTGACGTCACAACTCGGTACCGTGTTGTATGGAGCGTGTTTCGGCGACTCGCAGCAGCTCCTCAAACACATCGCTGTATCTAGACAACTATTGATTGTAAACATACTGTTACTTCCGACACGCTGTGACGTCACAACTCGGTACCGTGTTGTACGGAGCGTGTTTCGGCAACTCGCAGCAGCTCCTCAAACACATCGCTGTATCTAGACAACTATTGATTGTAAACATACTGTTATAAGTCGGCAAATAAAGGTTTGCACGTGAAACTCCAAGACTATGCATAGCTTATGCTATTTCTTAAGATTCGGTTGATAATTTCAAAGTTAAGCGATTACAGATGTACATGCCTACAAACAAATCTTTTTTCTTTGTAATATTAGTATAATTTAACTGATAAGGTAATTGATTAGGTTGAACCCACACCCTTCGTACATCGGACTACTAAACGCAGGCAGGCCTTCCATCCCTTTATAGTAGATATCCCAAGAAGTCTAACCAAAAGCTCCGATAGTTCCTTTATGGTGCGGGTCGCCAAGGTGTGGAATGAACTGCCGGCGTCTGTTTTTCCAGATAACTATAGTCCTAGTACTTTCAAGCGTCGAGTGAATAGGTATCTCGTGGATAGACGGATAGTCTCATCCTTTTTCAATAAAAAAAAAATTAAAATGGAGCAACTTATGAAAAACTAGTTTTAGCCAAGTTTAACTCGATGGTAAGTGGCATTCGTGCCCATGGACAGCAGTACTCGTAGATGGTATCGTTGTTTACTGTTTATCGATTCATGATGCGTTGCCGACTGTAGGCTTCGGTTGGAATCGCCTTTGTTCCACTGGCTGTTCCTTCCCTATATCCGGAACGCAACCACATAAACATGATTATTATGGCGGGTAAAGAGAAAGGACTTTAGTATCGCCCCAGACGATACACTCTGCTACCAGTAAAACATTGTATGCGAAATACTTTTTTGTTACTTAATATGCCAAAGGTTAGTAAACTGAGTGCCTCTATAACGTAACGTTAGACTTGTCCTCCACACAAAACTTTATTTTATGTAACATAACCAGTTTTTAGCCTTAAAGTAACCTTGAACATCTGACGTAGCAAACAACTGGTTCTGCAGCAGACAGATGTGTTCTGTTACACCTATTCTAGGTCTGTAAGGCTTATCTCTCGAAAGGGACTGGTTATTTATGTTCTTTTAAACACCGAATTTAGTGGCTTGACGCTGAGGACGCTTACCCGGAACTCAAAACTAATCTTACATACTATACGCCTAAGGGTACCCGAGAGGGCTTAGGACGTCGTATATTGAAACTACCACTGGTTCGGAAGGGTCATCTACTGCCAAACAACCAGCAAGAAACTCAGTAGGAATGCGTGCGCCGCGTTAGCCTGGCCCACCGGTGGGTTAGGCGACTCGAATGCCGTGTTGCCCTATTTTAATTGGAACTCCGGCGTTCCTAGATGTACCTAATGGCGTCTTCGGGATCTATTAAGGCGTTGCGCGGACGCCTGTATCGAACCGGTATGTAAAGCATCAAAGCCGAGGATTGGAAAAATTAAAGAACACCGTGGGTGGACTTTTTCTCTGTGGAGCTTTTTTAAACAGCTTTTGGTGATTGCAGAGTAAGTATGATATTGAAAAACCAAAAATTATAACTGTTTGTTCTAATACTGTTTGGAATTTTTCGTCTTTATTGTTATTTTTCTTTTCCAATTTTTTTTTTACTTTTGTACGCGCATTTTTTATTATACGCAAAATTTATTAGCTACATTTTGTTAATCACCCCTAATACAGGTCTACGCACCTAATATAGGTGACGTTCTACTTTGTAATTGATGTTTTACTTAATAAATAAAGAATATTGGCGAATCCTTATTTGAGTAAACAGTGAGCGTTTAGAAAAAAACTAGCACTTTTTTTTATTCTTTTTTTTTAATGTGAATTTCCATAATATTAGCTTCATGTGTACAAGTTTCCAAAAAAATAGTTGATTTATAAAGCTTGATTTGACTTGATCAGTTTGTATTAGCTCCTGTCATTTTTATTACGATACAAAGGATTGATTGTGACCAAGCACAAGTATTTGATTTTGTAATATAAGAAGATTTTAATTATAGGAAATTATAGTCACTTCAGAATGTAAGGACTCATTTGTATGAAAGAATTTTTTTTTTATATTCCTCATAGGAAAATTATATATTACTCACTGGAGTCCTTATCCTTGGCTGTATAGCTTTTGCCTGAGCCGGCGAGTTTGAGATAAAAAACTTCCGGTGGATTGCGCTTACGACGACATATTGCTGTGAGTTTTGGACTAGTTGATTAACTTAAAGATATTGATGAACATTTACGTATCATTATTATCATGGTCGGTTGGTGATGTATGTAATGACCTATGTAAATGTAGGTAATTTGAAATGATAACCTCAAAATTAGTACTCAATAAAAATGCAATTATTATTGTTCCTAGACATACTCCATATTTTTTAATGGATCCGGACTTTATGTCCCATAGTTTTAGATATTTTTGACTTCTAAACGCTCCACTTTAACTCCAACTAAAACCATGTATGGCGATCTGCCGATGTCCTTTGTATTTCGTATTTTTGATACACTTTATTGTTTAAGGTTATTGTCATTTTCCACCAGTGGGATTGACCTGTCGTGATGACACCTTAATAGAAACAGGAGTTTGCATGAAGAATATCACGTGCGAAAGCTAGTCTCGATTCTTAGTCGTAAATGGATGTTACCCGATATCCATAATGACTGTTCGCTGATGGGGGCGTTACATAGTTGTAAAACCCGAAAGAAATATTAAGTCGTCGAGAAATCTCTGTGAAACCGTTTGTAGTTTCTTTTGTTCTATTGATCAAATAATTATAAGGTTCGGTTGTAATTACTCAATAATGAAGTAAAGCGGTGTGGAGAGATCTGTTGGCAGAGTGGTAGGAGTACTTGGTTTTGTAGAGTTTCGTAGCTGATTTAAACAATCTTACTGACTTTATAAATCTGTAGATAAGTTAATTTTGTTTTTTACGGAGACTTGACGAGCCAACGATGCAGATAAGAATAATTTTGTATAGTCATAATGAGAAACTGTAAATTGATTTTGAAAAAAAATATATACCCGTGAAGTTTCTTGCCAGTTCTTCTTCACGAAGGTTGTTCCGAACTGGTGGTAGAGTCATGCTTTATTTGACGTCAATAAGGACAGGTAATTGTCAATGTTGAGAAATAATGATTTGAATTTGAATTTGACGTTTGAATTTTTAAGCTACTCAACCGAACAGTTGACACGAGAACTTGCGTTGAAATTGAGAAATGGCGTTTGGATCTGACACTCACTAAAACTCATGTACGCATTGTCATGTACTTTGCTAAGCAAATATAGAATTACAGTTATGGCACCTTTACATTGATAGAGAGAGACAGAACATTGCACTAACGTGGCGGGCAAGCAAGACGGATGTCTTTTCGCGTGGTGACAGTCAGATTGCGACTAAGTTACATCTGGAGAGAATAAGATTTTTTTTTATGAATCCCCAGACAGACACATTAACTGCATGGCCCCAAAGTAAGCAGAGCTTGTGTTATGGATGACCATACAGCGAATTGGGGGAACCCAAAATAAACATACAACCAACCATGACCCGAGAACAAGCATCTGTGTTCATCACGCTGATGAATGCCCCGGCCGGGACTCCGGCTACTTACCACCACACCACTCGGTCGTCCAGATTTAGGAGGGACGTGCGTGTCAGGATCTTGTCACATATCAACCGCGGTTTTACTATAATCGGATCCCACCACTGCGTTGGTTCCAATACCCACCTACGCAACATTCATACAGATCCATAAAAAGAAATGGAAAGTATAATTATGTAACCTGTATGAGTGCAGCATTAACACGGATGACATTACACTTTTATTTTGCGCAGTCGGCTAATTGCCACTTTCACGGTGTCGTGTTAGATTTTTATGACCCAGTGATACTTTTTTTTTATAAGTTGCATGACCTTTTTGTGTTATACTTGGACTTTCTTTGTAATACAGGTATTATTTATATGAATACCATCGAGTGTCTTTCATATAACATAGAAGACGGATCACTACTAAATTAGTTAAATAAAGCTTTTGATAATCCAAATAATAGTGACACAAAGCGAACAAGAAACTGATATACGAATG